>JAUCMX010000016.1:22549801-22732955 GCA_033459395.1 Hemibagrus guttatus | reverse complement strand
ATTGCCCAAAAATGTCTTGGTATGCTGAAGCATTAAGAGTTCCTCTCACTGGAACAAAGGGGGCCGACCCCTGAAAAACAACACCTGAATTCAATGATTTGGAGAGGTGTCCCAAAACCTTTGGCTAATATAGTGTATGAATCATTTAATGTAATATCCTTATTTTTAATAGCATTCAAAATTTAAAAGAAATTTGTAAAAATACAACAAAAATCATTAAAAAAGAATCATCTGACTCATTTATATGACTCGTTTGAATCACCAAATGAATCATTTATTACAGGCTGGCTTTGCAGAGCGTGCAGTCCAACAGCGTTGTAATAATATATTAAAAAAAACACGCTACATTGTCCAGACCGGGTCTAGTGAGGACTCGAGCCCTTTTTTTTTTTTTTTTTGTTTTCCCCGGCAAGAAAGAATCATCCTAATGATGCAACATGTACACAGAAATTACTCTGCAAGCCAGGAGTCATAAATAAAACTAGCTTACCATCATTTTGCTCCAGGCTACACATGTAGTCTCTGTGTACTATAAAAAATATATACAGCACATTTCATCAGCTGTAGGCGTGTTTGGCAGTCCTGCGTCTCCACCAGCGTGACACATTGCAGTGTCTCGCTGCTCCGGCACTGATTTTAGGATTTCTGGTGCAGGATTTCTTAATGAGCTAACGAGGCGCGTCAGGTGAGCTGCAGGAAGAAAGAAAACGCCGAGCGAGAGCATCACCGGAGAACTAAGCCAGGGACGTTGCGTTAGTGACGGAAAATCATCGTCAGGGAGCTTGAGTGATGAAGTGGAGGAGCTCTTTTCCTCTAACACCACGTCCTAAATAACAATTTCTCTTAATTACATTACGACATGTCCTTTCCTTCCACAAACTTCTTTTCAGTTTTGTTTTAAAATTAATATGAAAAACCAAAACTTAATGCTAAACACTGACGATGGAGACTCCTCACACACCGTTTATTTATTTATTTATTTTAACTCTATTGATCGAGTCAATTCTATAATGCTGTCTGCTGTTATGTGTGAGTTGTTACTACGGAAACGTGCACTATTGTTATAAACTAATGCAGCATTCGGACCAATCAGAGCGCAGAATTCGAGAGCTCTCTTCTAAGAAATGATTCAGCTTGATAAGAAATCTATTTATTTATAAGGAATCTATATTAAGAAATAAATGTATTTCTCAGAAATGAATAAAACCTTTAAATCTTGAAGTCCATGGTGAATCTTTCGTAAGTGTTTATTAATTGATCTCTTTAACACCAGCAGCATGAGAAATTTAAACAGAAAGAAAATAAATAAATAACGTGCGGTTAGAAATCTATGCAGATGTCCATTACGGGAAACGTTCCCTTCTTCTCGCTCTCCTCCCCGTCTTAATGTGTTCGGACAGCGATGCACTTTTCCGTCTCCCCCTTTCCTTCTTTTCTTCCTCGTCTTTTCCCTTCGAGTGCAAAATAGAAATCCTGACCACTGACCCGTGCGTACGGATTGTCATCTGTGCCTGTCTCTCTGTGTGTGTGTGTGTGCGTGTGTGTGTGTGTGTGTGTGTGGTGTGTGTGTGTGTGTGTGTGCGCACCATGTTCCCTTCCCTACAGTGATGAAGCTTGGCTATCCTGTGCAGTGCATCTGTTCTCCTCAGGGTTTTTTTGCTGAATAAGAGCAGTTTTTTGGGGGTTGTTGCATGCTCGGTCTCGCTCTTTTAAACATCTTGTGTAATAGATCACGTTGTCTGCGTGGGCTTGGCGGCTCCGGAAAGAGGATCGTGTGTGATACTTGCGCTGTTAGTTACACACCACCATCTTGTTGCACTAGCGTACTGCAATATCTCCTCCACTGAATTGGACATAACTGAGGGAAGGAGGAGGGAAGAATAATAAGATGTTCATGGAAACATTTGAACTATTTTACTGTTCGATGGAAAAGTCCGGATTATATAAGGCCCCGGTGTGGATGTGGTTTATTCCTGTTAATTAAAGAACAGCATGGTGATGTTTATCCGTTTCCTCGCAGCTAGACACGGTCCTTCTGTCCCCGGCTACGCTTTTAACCTCCTTTGTGCTGAAGACTTTCGGAAAAGCTTCTTGTATATCTGAATGTTGCATCAATAATCATCTCCTTACAGAAAACCAGTTTAATAATAATAATAACGCACTGTGGTTCCTTTTTCCTCCGTTTATCTAAAGCGTCTGTCATTTGAACCAAATCGTTACTATGGAAACGCATCATTTACCCAACAGCTAATCAGGTATGCTAATAATTCCTTATCACAAGCCATGCAGCGGCTGAACTGCACCAAAATGGAGCCAAACTTGTCGAAAATATCAACCTCAGATATGACCAAAAAACAAACAAACCAACAAGAAAAAGGCTCTGGCGGTTATAATTGCACGGTATTTATGTGTAGCAACATCTGCTAACCAAGCCTTGATGCAGGGAAAATGGCCGCATTTATTGGCCAAATTTACCTAGCTGAATAAACATTTCTTTCGTGACAACTCCATCGTATCATTCATTGTCTACCGCTTATCCGATCTACTCTCGGGTCACGGGGAGCCTGTGCCTATCTCAGGCGTCATTGGGCATCAAGGCAGGATACACCCTGGACGGAGTGCCAACCCATCGCAGGGCACACACACACACTCTCATTCACTCACGCAATCACACACTACGGACAATTTAGAGATGCCAATCAACCTACCATGCATGTCTTTGGACCGGGGGAGGAAACCGGAGTACCCGGAGGAAACCCCCGAGGCACGGGGAGAACATGCAAACTCCACACACACATGGCGGAGGCGGGAATCGAACCCCCAACCAACAACAAAATGTAAATAATCTAAAAAAATGTTTACTTACGGTTGAGCTGCTCGCGACTGCGTGACCAATCAGAATAGAGAATTTACCAAGCTACTGGATCCTATAATACTGTAATAACCTCATTTCTCTCCACATCCATGATGTCTCCCTGCTCCAACTGATATTTCAGCCTGATAAAGAATGTGTTAGTGATCTATTGAGTCGAGTCAGAGGCGGAAGAATCCCTCCAGCGTCGCCCTAAACATCCAAAATCACACGATTACGCACGAGCGATTACACACCAACGATTCCGCTGATCGCCCAACAACAAACGTCCGTGAAACAACTCAAACGAATCGCGCGCAGCTGCTCATCCACCTCCTGCACAGAGCACACCAGGGATCTCAACATTATGAAGAGCTGGAAGTGATTACGGTCAAAATGTGGAGATGATTTTTATTTATTTATTTTAAACAAACAGAGATGCGACTGAACAAACAAAAAGGTTTATCTGCAGAATAAATAGCAGGAATAGCTTTAGATAAACATTTTATTTTCGGAACAAAGTTTCATGAGACGATCGACTGGAACTCGTACGCTTAGTGTACGTGTGTAAGAGGTTAATGCCGTAGCAGCACTGTTTCTAGGGAACCCGGGAAACAAAGGATGCTAAGCATAAACTAGCTAATCACACGGCTAAGGATTTCTTAGTGTAGTTATAACTGTGGTTATAGCTACTCTGGTGTAGCAGCATCTGCTAACAAAGTTGAACATGGTATCATGGGGTTTTTGCTGAAATTCCATCAAGCTGAACAATATTCTACAAGATTCAATATTTGACTCTTTTTTCCAGTTCTATCATTTATTTTCTAAAAAATAAAATGCACTGTTTTTTTTTCTTTTGTTTTTGTTTTTTTAAATAATCCTCTCACGCAGCAGAAACGTACCTACACATACAAAAGTGTATTTATTTATTAAAAGGACGACTTTTTTTTAATCCAGCTATACTTACTTTTTTACATGGACTCCTCGTGTGTCTAATAAAATCCATGCGCGGAGTAACGGACGGCTTCTGACCAATCAGAATCCAGAATCCAACAGTGCTGAAGTCAAAGTAAATAATGATAACAGTAATACAGAAAGCTTTCCTGGAGAAATGACATTACTTAAATGATGTAGTGTTCTCATTTGTGTCCCAATTCCTCAACTGGAAACGCTCGCTTCCCTGCAGATCAGTTTCCCCGATTCGAGAATTAAAAGGAGCATCTTTCACTTCTTTCCATTACGCACTTTGAATAATTAATGATGAATTAAAGAAGCTCGTGGCCTGATAATAAGACAATCCTGCTTTAAAGCCACAGCGATGACGCTTATTTTACTTTCAGCAATGTTACCAGGTTTTTTTTTTTTTTTTTTTGAGTGTCTGAACAGATAAGCCATGGCAGTGTTCACCACGTTGTCATTTAGGATCAGGATCGGTGTCGGATTGTGCAGATTTCATGGGGCCCGGGCTCCATTTTGGCATCAGCAGCTCTGACAGACTAATAAGGGAGGACTGGCTGTCTCCACCCCGCGTCAGGAAAGTGACAGCGGCACACCGGGTGCCCGAACATGTGGGGAAGATTGATGAAGTCTCGTGGAGGTGGATTGCAGAGAGCTGCCTGAGCCGTTGTTAGTGTTAGCGTGTTCATTTATTTATTTATTTATTTATTTATTTATTTTCATTACAAGCCCTGGTGGTCGGCTAATACAGAAACTAAATCAGGATGATGGGCGGCATCCTGCTCAACTGGAAATAAAACAATATGCTTGAACTGCTTCGCACTAATACGCTAATAAGTCCGGGAATTAAACTACTGGGTGTTGTTCTGGTTCAGGAAAATAATCAGTGTCGTAGTGATAACATGGTGTGATAAGGTGAAGTCCCCCTAGCGCCCGGACGTTATTATTTTCCTCTCCGCAGCACATCCTGAAGGGATTTAATCCCTATTCAACGTTTTTATTTATTGAAGAACATCAAATGTAACCAGTAATCACTTATGTACCAAGACCTAGCTAAGAAGAAACAAAAACAGCTTAGCGTGAACTCACAGAGCGTTACCTCAGACCTCTACAAAGAGCTCGTACTGGAGACTCCTTCCATGAAACATCTCCTAAAAGACAGACATATCATAGATTGCACAGGTTTTCTTTTTTAGAATGTTTATTTGGATCGTTTCAGTCTACAATACGTGAATGACCTGTTGCTGTGGAAACGATAGTGAATTACAAATAACTGTCTGAGCAATTTAATACTATAGATATATATATAAACATATATATATATATATAAGGCCATAGCATTGTTCTGGAAGAGAGAGAGAGAGAGAGAGAGAGAGAGAGAGAGAGAGAGAGAGAGAGAGAGAGAGACATGTGTTCAGTCTAACTAGCATTTGGATCCACAATGGCTCTTCAAATATTTCTGCAGAGTGATGGATGCTTTGGAGGTCTTTAAAAATTGAGTTGCTATGGTTTACATCACCTGCACTGTGCCTTCTCTCACCGCTCATTAGAGGGAAAATGAAAATAAAGCGAAGAGTGCACCGGGTGATTAAACTGACCATTATAAGGACAGCTGCAAAGCCCCGCGCCTTAAACTCACGAGCATGGCGTAATACCACGACTCTAATCGGATATTAATAGAAGCAATTTGTGATACAGTGATCTGAAACACGCAGCTTCACAGGAAAAGACACCTGCTAGCGACCCACTCACGCTGCGTTCACTTAAACAATACCCCACACGCCAAGATCAGATCGTAGCTATTACGCTCGAGACGCTTCCTATGAACTGTTTTTTAAGAAATGAAACTTTCAAAACTGCGTTGTTGAGTGACATCACTGCTAAGACATACCTCGAAAACATAACGAGAGATATAGACGTTTACACAAAAAGCATTTCGGCATGCTAGGTTCTTGGATGTCAGCGCAAAAAGAAAAGGGGCGGAGCTAAACCTCAGCCAATGAAGGAAATTCAAAGCAGTGGCCTGAGATGACCGGATCCGGACCTGTATTCCAAACCACCTTTTACTTCTGAAGTGTTACCTTTCATGTGACAAACTTCATGAGAGCTAATGTGCAAATAAATAATGAGAAACTTTTCCCATGCAAATAAACAAATGTCTCATTTTCACCATTAAATAGAGAGCGCATGAGAAAATGATCACCATGTCAGGTCAAAAAACCTTAAGAGAAAAATGACAGTCTGCAGCTTGTCCCTGTGGAGATCCAGCATATGCAAATGAGCCATGAGTGAAAGGTTAGCTCCATTACAGACCACTGGTTCTTTTACACAGTTATAACAAGGCGCTCAGACGTAAACACGCCCAACTTTACTCTTCTGTACGCATTCTGTAAAAGGTACCAAAAAAATCTCCCACATTTGTAGCACCACACCACGGGGACGGATTTTTGTCTCATCTTAGCGACGAGCCAGCTAACTGTGATGAGTGATGTATGTTATGTTATAGATGTGGTGATTGATCTAAAGTAAACACTTGTGTATACAGTAGAACTCATTTAACGGTAAGACGCGTCACTTTGTTTAATCTTCATGCTGTGATGAAGCAGCCATTTTGATTTGATGTCAAATGCTGAAAGTTCATTCATTCACTGTGTACCGCTTATCCGATCTACTCTCGGGTCACGGGGAGAATGTGACTATTTCAGGCGTCATCGGGCATCAAGGCAGGATACACCCTGCACGGAGTGCCAACCCATCGCAGGGCACACACACACTCTCATTCACTCACGCAATCACACACTACGGACAATTTAGAGATGCCAATCAACCTACAATGCATGTCTTTGGACCGAGGGGGAGGAAACCGGAGTACCCGGAGGAAACCCGCGAGACACGGGGAGAACATGCAAACTCCACACACACATGGCAGAGGCGGGAATCCAACCCTGGAGGAGTGAGGCAAACGTGCTAACCACCAAGCCACCGTGCCCCCCTACTGAAAGTTTGACATTGGAATTGTTTAGTGGATTTTTTACACGATTATCCGCATGCAGCTCAACGGGCACCGGGCTTGACTCCGAGTCAGAGCGATCGTGACACTCGGTGACTGGTTTTGGTTTGTTTTAGCTTGCGACCAAATATATCTGGTTTGGCTGGCGATCACATCAAAGCCTAATCTGATTATTCGGGTATTCCTTGTTTAAAAAAAAAAAAAACGTGTTGTATTTTTTATTTTAAGCAAAATTTGGGCGCAAGTCAGTTTACATGACAGTAAAACACGGAAACAGATGGGAGCTCAAAAATGCGCCACTGCAGAGACACTACTCGATGACTGCACTGGGGATGACTGGGGGGCCGGTGAGAGGAGGAGGAGGACGAGGAGGAGGAGGAAGAAGAGGAGGAGGGGTGGAAGGTGGGGGTGGGGGGTAGATCCCAGATTGTGCAGCAGCTGAGACTGCCTTTCATTAGTGTGTGTGTGTGTGTGTGTGTGTTCAGAAATGCAGAGTCGTTTGTTATAGCGCGCTTGCCGTCGTGCGCTACAGGGCCTGTAAATTGATTGCCGGGTGGGACGAGTCGCACGATCCTTAGCACCTCCGCGCATCTGGCTCACAGGAAAGAGGAAAAGGGAAAAAAAAAAAAAAGAAATATATAAATAAATAAAAAGACACTTTCTGCTTGTCCACCCCCAGCTTTTTAGGCTGACAGCGCCTGCTGATTTGCGCTCCTGTCGATGCAATAAGACGCTGCTTGTCCTTTTAATTGGTGACAAAAACAATCCGCGGCGCAGTTAATCGCCTCTGTGGAAATGCGCCAAAAAACAACAACAACAAAACAAAACAAAACGATCGGCTCTTCTCGCTTCTATTTCATTTCTTTCTGGAGATCCGGCGAGAGCGCTTGCGTCACGGCACGGAGAGGGTGTGGGTCAGCGGTGAGGGAGCGCGCATCACGACGTAGGTGATGTGTGTTTGCGACTAATTAAGAGGAAAAAAAAAAAACAACAAAGAAGGGACGAACGAAAGGAAGGAAGGAAAGTAAGGCATGTTAAGGGCGTTCTTTTCACGCCGATCCGTTGTGACATGTCGTGCCAAATTCCGCGTGGCTCCCCGGCGCTGCCATTGCACTGCTTTAGCTTCCATTAGCGTGTCACTTTCCGTCGGAGCGCTCGCCCGCCAGAGGAATGCGTTATGACAGCACCGGGGGCCTGCCATGTGCGCTGACACCGGGGGACAGCCGCGGAGCCGACACACCGCCGACACGAGTCCATTAATTAAGCGCTTAATACGCGGCGCATTCAAACATTTCAACGCCTAGGTGTTTCTGGGGGCGGGCGGGGGGGGCGTGTTTGGCATTTGTTCTTCCTCCTCCTCCTTCTTCTGGAGTTAAAAAAAAAAGAAAAAGATCATTATAAAGATGATGATGATATTAAAAACAAAAAAAAAACAAAAAAACGTGCAGATGCACTTCTACACAGATGCTGTGAGGGAGATGAAGCAGAAATGAGGCAGAACAGTTACCACTGGTTTCAGCACCAAAAATGGTGGGAAATGAGATTTCAGAACCAAAGGGTGCTTTAGAATCATTACTGATAATTAAAAAACGTGCTGATGGCAAAAGAAACATTGAGAACCCACTCATCTGAGTTTTTCTTCCAGGAAAAAAGAGCAAATAGGATCAAACAGCCTTATTTCAATGTTTTAATAAAGTTTTATTGTAATAACAAACCGAAGTGTCTCTCAGTGCTAACCTGCAGCTCCTCCAAAAACTCCCGTTTTATCACTAGCCTCTATTGTTTTGGGTTTTTTTTTTCATTTTCTATATGGATCTAAACAGTTGGCAGAGCCTGTGAGTTGGCGGCACTGATTTTACTGATTTGTCTTGAACGACGTGATGTGCAGCGTGTGCTAAATCTTCCAATAATGCAGCTCAGCAAACGCAGCTACCACAGACACTCTAACTCCTTTTATAGGGTGCCATTACTTTTGTCCTGATCGAATGCCTAGTCTTGACTGCACGATCTGTTTCTAATATTGTGACACACTGAATCATCCTAATGTTTGAAGCTCGAGGTCCGTAATAGCGAGTCGTCTTCCAGGTAAATGTACTCCGGAAGTGAAAGAAATGCCGAACACGAACACCACATTTCTTCTGAATAAACGCGATGTGTTAAGACGGTTGTCTTCTGTCCTAATCTGGAGCTTTGCATTGTAAAACAACAGAGACATCCATACTGCAGGAACACTGCAAAGGGACGCCGCGCTCGAGTCATTAGCATATCATTAATTAGCCTCCCGCTTCCTGATGATTAGTGGAGAGCAAAGGGCCTCCGCAGGGACGCGTCTTTATTTGGGAGGCTGGTAGGAGGCGAGGAACACTCGGAGGAGGGAACGTCTCCAGAAACGTGCACCAACAGCTGAATTACTGGAGGAACTGCTGGAGTTTCATTACAGCCAGAGGGCACTAGCGAGACACTATCCAAACACCAGCGAGTAACCTGTGGGGCTAAAATTTTGAGCTGAGAAATTTTCACAAAGTCTAGAGAAAGAGAAATGTGTCTTTCTTAAAACTTCAACAATATAAGTGTTTTACGTCTGTTTATGTTCAATCTGCGTTGACTAGCTAGCTAAAAACATAATATTAGCATGCTTTCTGTTCCAATTAAAGAATGCTTTTTCCAGCAAACAAAATCATTTTACTGACCAGAAGATTATTTCATAAGGAGCATTTAGCTGTACTTTTATAGCTGAGTGCAAAAGTTTTGACACCCTTCTTTCTGGAATTAGAACAAAGAAACGTTTTGCTAATGTTTTGGATTGTCGCCAAATTGTGGCGAGATTTACAAATAAACAGGATTTGAGAATTCTATATATATATATTTTTTTTGTTTGTTTTTTGCTAGATATCTCTTCCTGTCCATTCCTTAATAGTGCAAACGTTTACGCCACCGTAGCATGTCTAAATAAGGAAGTCGAAAAAAAAAAATTAGCTTAAACCTAACACAACAACAAATGTTCCTGGACGGTTATTGAGGAAAGACGGATGTTTTTCTTTTCTGTTTCATTTTCCTTATGTTTCAGACTCCAGTCTTCTTCAGTGTGAGAAACGTTTGGTTAAAATCTTAGCATGTGAGTGTCACTATGATTCTTGTCTAAAACTGACCAATAGGAGGTCAAGAAACTCACAGGGCGGGAAGGGTGTAAATGTTCAGATGGACAGAAACAAATCCTTATTACGTCAAGAACGTGTGCGTTCACGTGAATTTAGTGTGGTACACACTTCTCAGTGTGGTAGTGTGCCATTTGGGATTTAGGACGCATCCGTGTTCCAGGAGTCAGAGAGCGGGGGAATAATGCGTACTTCCAGCTAAAAAGTCCAAAGGTTTTCTTTCTTTCTTTCTTTTTGCTGGAAGACAGATGGGAAGGCTAGTTCCGGCATGCATGGCTAAATCTATTTATCAGAATAAACGTGGTAAAAAGTGCTTGCACGAAATTAGACTTTGATCCCGAAGTGATCCAAAATCTACCGGTATCCAAAATCTATTTCTGATATTGCGTAATGACCTGACTCGACCCGACTCCCTTAGAAAATTACGCCAAGCCTGCAGGTTAGTGGGAAGAAAAAAAAAAGGGCTCGGAAATCGATCGACGGATTAAACAAAAGAAAACTGCGCAAAAAACAAGGAAAACATTAAAAAAAAAACAGCGTTCCTCGTCACTTCTTTCCAAACAAGCTGTTCTTCAATACGATCGTCAATTACCTCCTCCAGTTTAAATAACCACTGATGTGTACACAATACTTTTTCTTCTCCTCTCTTTTTTTTTCTTCTCTCCAGCATATTCCTTCAACTCCCACAGCTCATTAAAAGCCCTTCCATTTATTTGCTGTGTGCTCAGGTCCTTAAATCTGCCACAACATACGAAAGCAGGCCAATTCGCTTTCTCCCTGCAGTGTTAATAGAAGGCGCACGCTGCTTCCTCATTAATTATGGCGATGTGGAAGAAACATCCGGCTCCAAACGGCTCGGAGAGGGAGCGGTCTCCTGAGCAGAACGTGCACAGCGGGACGGACCGGGCTTAAACACTCGCCTGGAGGTCACATCTGGACGTGGCGTAATGACAGGACGTGTTAGATTTCATCTCAGCGCCGTGAGCGTGAGGTTTAGCTCCTCTCGCGCGGCTGCTGAGATAACCTCACCTCCGCAGGATTGGTTTCTTTTCATTTTTATTGTTTTTCACCGAATTGAACTCCGAACCCTGTCGTGCCAGCATCCAGATGTGCTCGGACCGATGTGCTCTCAGAAACATCCGTGGAGTGACGTTTTTTTCTGCTGTTCATTATTTCTTAGTGCTGCAGATATTTCAGTGGAAATTAAACCCTGCATTGCAGTCATAACTTTGTGGGGGGAAAAAACCTGACTGTTGTACAAAAAAAATGATTAAATGTACTTAAAATTGCTTTCAAATAGAACCCTTTAGTATTCTTATTATTTAAGAATAAGGAAATAAATTTAAATATTCAATATTTTAAAATGGACTTAAAACTATTTAAATGTGTAATTTTCATTCAAAAGAAATTATGTAAAAAAAACTCTTTCAAATAATATGAATTTTTAATATTTAAATAATATGTATTTTAACATGTCATAATATGTATATTGAAATATTATACATTATTATTTAAAAAAAAATCATTTAAAATAATATGCAAAGTCAAATTCCGTTAATATAATTTGTATATTATCAGAAATCATTTAAAAAAATATGATCATAGTATTTAAAAATTATATAAAATACATGCAGATACAGATATATATATATATATAATAATTCCGAAGAACCCTAGAGGAACCCCTTTTTTTTTTTTTTTTTTTTTTTAAAGAGTTTTAGCACAAGTGTTACACATGTAGAGAGAGAGAGAGAGAGAGAGAGAGAGAGAGAGAGAGGAATGAACAGTTAAAGTGACAGGGTTAAAGACTGGTAGTTTAAAGTGAAATAAAATGTAAAAAATACCTAAAATAAGGAAGGAACACTGACATGGCTGAAATTAAGGCTGGCTTGCAGTAATTATCCAGCTGCTGGAGCGCCGCGGTGGCACGGATGAAAATGAGCGCCAATTATTAAATGCACCACAGAGAAGATATAACGCTACATGAGGCTGACGACAGGAGCCACGCTGCTTCACATCAACTCGATAAATGTTGAACTGCAGAGGAAGCAGAGCATTAATATTCAGATCGCCTCTTGGATACGGCGAATAAAAAAAAAAAAAACAGAAACCAAACGCATGACCCCTGAGTCATATTTTGCTGATGTGGGCGGTTCAACGCGGAAAAACAAAACAAAAAAATTCCCAAAAACTGAATGATGTGGAAGCCTGTAGATCTGCTGCTGTAACCGGAATTGCAGACATCAGTAGCTATGCGACTACAGATTTTATGACTACAGATTTTTGCTATTCTGCCGTGACAGTCTCAAGGGGCGGGGCTTATCGAAGACTGATGATGAAGCTTAATTATCACTAAAACCAAAAGTCACCTCGAATAGCTAGCATTGAGATTATGCTTCATTAAAAAATTAATAGGTGTGCTGGATCAAGTGCTGTGGATCAATAAATTAATCAATAGTGCATCAAATTTGCTGTGTATAAATTTGTCAAATTGGCAAAAGTTTTGGGACACCTCTCCAAATCATTGAATTCAGGTGTTGTTTTTCAGGGGTTGGGTTCGGCCCCTTAGTTCCAGTGAAAGGAACACTTAATGCTTCAACATACCAAGGCATTTCGGACAATTTCATGCTCCCAACTTTGTGGGAACAGTTTGGGGATGACCCCTTCCTGTTCCAACATGACTGCACACCAGTGACCAAAGCAAGGTCCATAAAGACATGGATGAGTGAGTTTGGTGTGGAGGAACTTCACAGAGTCCTGACCTCAACCCCACAGAACACCTTTGGGATGAAATAGAGCGGAGGCTGCGAGATGTCTGCCTTTACACGCACATGAATGTAATATGGAGTTGTCCCGCCCTTTGCAGCTATAACAGCTTCAACTCTTCTGGGAAGGCTTTCCACAAGGTTTAGGAGTGTGTTTATGGGAATTTTTGACCGTTCCTCTAGAAGCACATTTGTGAGGTCAGGCACTGATGTTGGACGAGAAGGCCTGGCTCGCAGTCTCCGCTCTAATTCATCCCAAAGGTGTTCTATGGGGTTGAGGTCAGGACTCTGTGAAGTTCCTCCACACCAAACTCGCTCATCCATGTCTTTATGGACCTTTGCTTTGGTCACTGGTGTGCAGTCATGTTGGAACAGGAACTGTTCCCACAATGTTGGGAGCATGAAATTGTCCAAAATGTCTTGGTATGCTGAAGCATTAAGAGTTCATTTCACTGGAACTAAGGGGCCGAGCCCAACCCCTGAACTCAATGATTTGGAAGGGTGTCCCAAAACTTTTGGCAATATAGTGTATCTCCGGATTTTAAACTGATTCCTTCCTAATATGTTACGTTTTATAACAACAACAATGGGAAAGAAGGAGATCTGGCAACCCGGAAACTCCACACAGGTGATTTCTATTACCTATAACGTTGCACCTCAGTCATACTGAATATGAGGAAATTTCTCTAAGTGAACTCTGATAAGTCGGAGACACTGGATTTATTCGTCCTCGTGTCTTTTCGGGGAGTTTTCTCACCGTCGTTGTTTGTTAATGATCTTAATCTACATCCTGCTTTCTGTAAAGCTGCTCTGTGACAAAGTTTATCATTTAAAGCGCTGTGTGTAAATCGCTGATGTGAGTTTCTTTTCTCTACACTGTATTTATTTTCCAGTGCTATTGTTTTGTTGTGAATCCGGGTCTTAAGTGAGCAGTTAAGTGAACGGCGGGAGGTTTTATTCCATCAGATGACCAAGGTGAGAGTGAAATGAGCAATTCATCGACTGGATCAACATTCCCCGTCTTCTTCCTCCTGAGCAGCGGCTCCAGAAGTCGTTTGCACTGTATTATCCCGGGACTTATTAGCTCGGCGTATCGTCGCGGGCCCTCGTAGCGAGATAACCCTTAGCCAGCCTTATCACCTACGCACAAAAGCGCCGTGATCCAATAGGACTCTGTGTAATCCATCTCTGTCAGGCGCATTACGGAAATTACCTGTCACAAGCATCATGGTCCAGATCCTGTGATTAACACATGCACACACACACACACACACACACCAAATTTGGGCGCATGTTTCTCGCTCTGTATTTGCCCGTTCCGTATTAATTGAAACGACGACGCTGACGTTTATCATGAGTGAGAACGCAGGAGAACCTCACGAAAACGCAGAACCCTCAGATTTGTTATCCGTCATTCAGACAGACAGTTTATTCATTTATTTTTAAAGCAAATTGGAGTTAAAGCCTGTGTGTGTGTGTGTGTGTGTGTGTGTGTGTGTGACAGGTGAGGTTAAGTGTTAAATTTAGGTTTGGGATTAATAATCAGGTCAGTGGAAGGTCCTCACCAAGATAGTAAGACAAACGTGTGTGTGTGTGTGTGTGTGTATGTGTGTGTGTGTGTGTGTGTGTGTGTGTGGGGTGAGAGATAAGATCAGAAGGTTTAAGAGTGGCCCGTGTTCAAAAAAAGGTCTAGATTTTCTGTACAACTTCCAGCAATTACAGAAACAGTGGACATCAACACACACACACACACACACACACACACACACACACACACACACACACACACACACACTCTCTCTCTCTCTCTGTCTCTGGCTGAAGCACAGTTTAAAATAGAATTGACAATGATACCATCGATTGCGAATGTTCCAGGGTGATAAATGTGTTAATATAAAAGTCTTTGGTGATGTTAATGAACTGGCTTCCGCTCGCGGCGTGTACAAATGGAACGCGGATGTCAGAGATCAACTTGTGCAAGAGTGCTTCTTTAAGCACGCTCTTAAAAAAGTTTGGAACCTCCACAAATTACCCCGCGTTCATCTTCCTGATGTTTGCCAGGTAGCGAAGGGGAAAAGTTTTGCAGGCTACGCTGGGAACGATCGCTGTTTGCATATTAGCAGACGTAATGAATCTTTGGATTGGTTAGAAAATGCAGATATCGTTTCTATGGCAACGGAGTGGATATGGTGCCGTATACGAGGTGAGAGAAAGACTGTTTCACTACATTAAATGTTAGGTTAAAAACTAAAATGTAAATATTATTGGATCAAATAAAGTAAAATAAAGTAAATATTAATGGATTAAAAGTAAAATAATGTAAATATTAATGGATTAAAAGTAAAATAATGTAAATATTAATTGGTTAAAAATAAAATGTAAATATTAATGGATTAAAATTAAAATAATGTAAATATTAATTGGTTAAAAATAAAATAATGTAAATATTAATGGATTAAAAGTAAAATAATGTAAGTATTAATGGATTAAAATTAAAATAATGTAAATATTAATGGATTAAAATGAAAATAATGTAAATATTAATTGGTTAAAAATAAAATGTAAATATTAATGGATTAAAATTAAAATAATGTAAATATTAATGGATTCAAATTAAAATAATGTAAATATTAATGGATTAAAATTAAAATAATGTAAATATTAATTGGTTAAAAATAAAATAATGTAAATATTAATGGATTAAAAGTAAAATAATGTAAGTATTAATGGATTAAAATTAAAATAATGTAAATATTAATGGATTAAAATTAAAATAATGTAAATATTAATGGATTAAAATTAAAATAATGTAAATATTAATTGGTTAAAAATAAAAATGTAAATATTAATTGGTTAAAAGTAAAATAATGTAAATATTAATGGATTAAAAGTAAAATAATGTAAGTATTAATGGATAAAAGTAAAATAATGTAAATATTAATGTATAAAAAGTAAAATGTAAATATTAACTGATTAAAAGTAAAATGTAAATATTAATTGATTAAAAGTGAAATAATGTAAATATTCATGGATAAAAAATAAAATAATGTAAATGTTAATGGATAAAAAGTAAAATAATGTAAATATTAATGGATATTAGTGGGTAAAAAGTAATGCAACTATTAATGGATAAAAAGCATGACTTTTTTTAATGAATAAAATTTGTGTAAGAGTGTCAGAAGTAAATTGCTGTAGTATAAGGGAAATAAAACACTACAGGACGTTGCTGTCATTGTGTAACCATCATTATAGATGCAAACCTAGGGGCGGAGCTAAATTTAAATGACAAAATTCCTAATAAAACCACATGGTGTAAAGATTTTTTATTTATCTGATGGATGGATTGAAAGAATAACGCATCATCTCTTCTTTAATTTATTGAATCCTTACGGCGGTGAAAGTGATCTAAACCTGGCCGTGGGATATAGATGGAAGGACTTATTTGCTATGATTGATGAAAGGGACTCAATTATGTCACGTTTAACATTTTCTCCATATATTATCTGAGTGGCGAGAGTAAAAACGTCACCTCGTCTTTATGGATCAAAGTTATATTCCACACCTTTCCACGCTGCCCATAATTCTGGTTAATACCCCGTGTCTGTCTGTTAGAGAAAAAATGTATGCGCAGTCACACAGCACTTTTTTTTTCTGATTTTCTGGGGGGCGGAGTTTGTTAGCAAACATGATGTGACTTTAAGAGAGTGAGAGAAGCCACACTGAGTGCTGTTTTTATTCATAATTCATCACGGTCGAAGGTTATCCATCTCCCAGGTTTAAATAGAAACGCTGCACTATTTGGGCAAATAGAAATACCTAAGTGTGTGTGTGTGTGTGTGTGTGTGTGTTATCTGCATCCGAATTCCGCCTGATGTACACCAAATGATTCCTGTGCAGAACTGATTATACAACTCCACACCTCTTACCTCTCTGCTGTCTTATTAAAATATATATTTAAAAAAAAGAGTCTTGTCCAGAATTACAATTCGAACGTAAAATAATATATATATATATATACACAAAAAAAAGCAACGTGGACACAAAATTCTGTGTGGTGTTTTCTAAACTCATTTTCATGGAATACAGAAAGCATATGCAAATGGCAGATGTTTATCGTTTCTATAGTAACGGCTTTCCAGGAAGTAAAGCGATCTCTGCGAGGAGGAGATGTTTATTTAACATTTACAGAAGGAGTCTTCGGGCATCAGCTCAGTGTTACTGACCGGGAACGCTGCCTTTTCTGGCTTATTAACTTGGAAATAAACAGAAGGAACGTTTGTAGCTGCTATAATGTAACATTAATTCAGTTTCTTTAGTAGTTTGTTCATAAACCAATCGGACATAACATTATGACCACCTGCCTAACATTGTGTTGTTCCCCCTTTTGCTGCCAAAACAGCCCTGACCCATTGAGGCATGGACTCCACTAGATCCCTGAAGGTGTGCTGTGGGATCTGGCACCAAGATGTTAGCAGCTGATGGATACTGACCACCCCACAAGAGCTGTAGTTTTGGGGATGTTCTGATCCAGTGGTCTAGCCATCACAATTTGGCCCTTTTGGTCAAACTCGCTCAAATCCTTACACTCGCCCATTTTTCCTGCTTCTAACACATCAACTTTGAGGACAAAAATGTTCACTTGCTGCCTAATATATCCCACCCACTAACAGGTGCCATGATGAGGAGATACTCAGTCTTATTCACGTCACCTCTCACTGGTCATAATGTTATGGCTGATCGGTGTGTATGTTGTAACTGACTAAGCTGCTTTAACACAAGAATTTCCCTCATGGGATTAATAAGGTCTGTCTGTCTGTCTATCCATCCATCCATCCATCCATCCATTTCTGTCCATCTGTCCATCCATCCATCCATCTATCTACACACACACTTCCTCTTTGTTCACTCCAGGCTGCTGTAACAATGCACTCCTTTTTTTTTCTATAATGCACTGTTTACTTTGTGCCGTAGTCCACCTGCTCTGAGCACAACGCGTTACAATCACAGGCTACATAATAGCTGTAGGGCAAAAGCGGGACAAGCGATCATTAACAGAGTGTTGGTTTTACACACACGCACACACACACGCACATGCACACACACACACACACACACGCACACATGCCCACATGCACGCACACAAAAGAGCCATAATGTGATGTCATTATGCAGGTAATCACCAACGCTTGCGACTTAAAAATCGTTATTATTCATTTAGGTTTCCATTCAGCGGCTCGTCCCCAGAAGTAAAGCTCGCTCTCGTACTGAAATGCTCCGTTCTGTTATCTCGGCCCTGTGTGTGTGTGTGTGTGTGTGTGTGTGTGTGTGTGTGTGTTTAATCATTATACACAACCATAATGGAACGAATCCCAGGGAATCGCTGCAGATAGGGCGATAGTGATGCTGCGGAAAATGGCGCTGCGAAGGCACTTTGTCATGATGAACAGGATGGTGATGTACGTGGCCGGCGGTAGAGGGATGGACGGGACGTCCGCGCTGGCTCGCTGGCTCCTTCTCGGCTTCTGAATAGAGTGAGAAGCGCAGGGATGACCGGCCCACGGGGCAGCTCCGAGCGTCTGACACCACACGGTCCACTCTCTTGTCTGTCCAGGCCCGCGCTCCGCTTTCCACTGAGCTAGTGATGTACACTACTGCTTCAAAGGTTCCTAGAATAGGCCGGGGTGTGTGTGTGTGTGTGTGTGTATGTATTTGTGTTTGTTTGTGCATGTGTGTGTGTGTATGTATTTGTGTTTGTTTGTGTGTGTGTGTGTGTGTGTATGTATTTGTGTTTGTTTGTGTGTGTGTGTATGTATTTGTGTTTGTTTGTTTGTTGTGCGTGTGTGTGTGTATGTATTTGTGTTTGTTTGTGTGTGTGTGTGTGTATGTATTTGTGTTTGTTTGTGTGTGTGTGCGTGTGTGTGTGTGTGTGTGTGTATGTATTTGTGTTTGTGTGTGTGTGTATGTATTTGTGTTTGTTTGTGTGTGTGTGTGTATGTATTTGTGTTTGTTTGTGTGTGTGTGTGTATGTATTTGTGTTTGTTTGTTTGTGTGTGTGTGTGTATGTATTTGTGTTTGTTTGTGTGTGTGTGTGTATGTATTTGTGTTTGTTTGTGCGTGTGTGTGTGTGTGTGTGTGTATGTATTTGTGTTTGTTTGTGTGTGTGTGTGTGTATGTATTTGTGTTTGTTTGTGTGTGTGTGCGTGTGTGTGTGTATGTATTTGTGTTTGTTTTTGTGTGTGTGTGTATGTATTTGTGTTTGTTTTTGTGTGTGTGTGTATGTATTTTGTTTTTTTGTTTGTGTGGGGTGTGTGTGTATGTATTTGTGTTTGTTTTTGTGTGTGTGTTTTGTATTTGTGTTTGTTTTGTGTGTGTGTGTATGTATTTGTGTTTGTTTGTGTGTGTGTGTGTGTATGTATTTGTGTTTGTTTGTTGTGTGTGTGTATGTATTTGTGTTTGTTTGTTTTTGTGTGTGTGTGTGTATGTATTTGTGTTTGTTTGTGTGTGTGTGTGTGTATGTATTTGTGTTTGTTTGTGTGTGTGTGTGTATGTATTTGTGTTTGTTTGTGCGTGTGTGTGTGTGTGTGTGTGTATGTATTTGTGTTTGTTTGTGTGTGTGTGTGTGTATGTATTTGTGTTTGTTTGTGTGTGTGTGCGTGTGTGTGTGTATGTATTTGTGTTTGTTTTTGTGTGTGTGTGTATGTATTTGTGTTTGTTTTTGTGTGTGTGTGTATGTATTTGTGTTTGTTTGTGTGTGTGTGTGTGTATGTATTTGTGTTTGTTTTTGTGTGTGTGTATGTATTTGTGTTTGTTTGTGTGTGTGTGTATGTATTTGTGTTTGTTTGTTTGTGTGTGTGTGTGTGTGTTGTATGTATTTGTGTTTGTTTGTGTGTGTGTGTGTGTGTACGTTTGTGTGTGTGTGTGTGTGTGTATGTATGCATTTGTGTGTGTGTGTATGTATTTGTGTTTGTTTGTGTGTGTGTGTGTGTGTGTATGTATGCATTTGTGTTTGTTTGTGTGTGTGTATGCATTTGTGTTTGTTTGTGTGTGTGTGTACGTTTGTGTGTGTGTGTGTATGTATGTATTTGTGTGTGTGTGTGTGTATGCATTTGTGTTTGTTTGTGTGTGTGTGTGTGTATGCATTTGTGTTTGTTTGTGTGTGTGTATGCATTTGTGTTTGTTTGTGTGTGTGTGTGTATGTATTTGTGTTTGTTTGTGTGTGTGTATGCATTTGTGTTTGTTTGTGTGTGTGTGTGTATGTATTTGTGTTTGTTTGTGTGTGTGTATGCATTTGTGTTTGTTTGTGTGTGTGTGTGTATGTATTTGTGTTTGTTTGTGTGTGTGTATGCATTTGTGTTTGTTTGTGTGTGTGTGTGTGTGTATTTATTTGTCGTGTGTGTGTATTTATGCGTGTGTGTGTATGTATTTGTCTGTGTGTGTGTGTGTGTGTTTGTTGTGTGTGTATGTATTTGTTTGTTGTGTTTGTGTGTGTACATGTATTTGTCTGTGTGTATGTATTTGTGTTTGTTTGTGTGTGTATTTGTGTGTGTGTGTATGTATTTGTCATCTCTCTGTGTGTGTGTGTGTGTGTGTATATTTATTTGTGTGTGTGTGTGTGTGTGTGTGTGTAACATTCATGATTGACATACAGAATTAAAAATCTAGAAAGTTCTTTCTAGATAAAGAAATTTAAGGAAATTTATTAACGACAAAAACAAAAAATAACAAAAAAACTGAAGCTTTTAGTTTTGAATCCTACTTATACTACTATTACTATTACTAATAAAGTCCTCACACAGAACAAGGATAGTGTGTGTGTGTGTGTGTGTGTGTGTTCATACATTTTTAGAAAAAAACCCTCCAGCTTTTGTTTTAAATAATAAGTCAATAAAAGGTCCTCACAAGGACCTAACTTTGACATAAGTCAAAGTGTGTGTGTGTGTGTGTGTGTGTGTGTGTGTGTGTATGCGCATATATAAACAACTGCAGCTTTTATTCAGAATATTGTTTTTTTGCGTGCTGATGTCAGTACAAGGTCCTCACAAGGCTCTTATGTGTTTATTTGTCAGAACCAAAAGAAGTCCCCACAAGGACAGGAATACTCTCTATGCTCTTTATACGCTCTTTTCAAAGCGATTATGTGTTGGATTCTGTCAACGAAAGGTCCTCACAAGGATAGTGTGTGTGTGTGTGTGTGTGTGTGTGTATTGGGGGTTGGGAATGAGAGCTGTCGCAACTAGCTGAGGGAGAGAGAAGAAAAGAAAAAGCAAGAGCTATTCGCTTAATGTATCTGTGTGTGTGTGTGTGTGTGTGTGTGTGTGTGTGTGTGTGTGTGTCACAGTGCCATTGTTCGCTGCACAGAACCCGTCAGCACAATTTTGCTAATATGCAAGCAAATCTACGGGAATGGTGCAGAGCAGAGGTCAGTGCTTCTAATATAAATGACACCTTTTTTTCCTTCCAGCACGCACACACACACACACATTTCTTTTCTTTTTTTTTTTTTTACACACTCCTACTCCGTATGCTGGAGTGTAGTAGCAGAGCGGCGTGAGGTGTTGTTAGGTAAATTGCGGCATCACACTAGCGCGCGTGTGTGTGTGTGTTTCGCATTAATATTTCTGTGCATTAATTACCCCAATGCCCCGGCTCCCTTACTAAATCATTTAATGTCCCGTTTGATAGACCCCCACCCTCGCTAATTGCTAATTTAAGTGGCGATGATTTATTAGCGCCGTATGATTAGCTACAGATGCTAATTCAGGCACGACATGCTGTGTGCAGACTCATGTTCTGAAACCAGCTCTTTTTGTTTTTACATCAACATTACGGTGTGTTCCATTAGTTTTGACCCCCCTTGAAGGGAGTGAATACTAACCCCCAGGTGATGTGCTATGATACATTATAACCTTCGATTGCTATCTTTTAGCTGAACTAGCGCTGTGTGAGCGTTTCATACGCAGCAGAATAGGGGCACGTCGTCACGCGATTGACGAAAACTGAATCAATCTCCGCGTAAATAACAACGATGTTAAAGCGCTACGTGATAAAAGGGCATCAGAGTGAAACAAAAAAAAAAAAACAACAGGTTATTTCTCAAAACATGGCGGAAAAAAGAGTCGGCGTAATTAAGGAGTCACCTGCAGACACGGCCTTTAGACCTGCTCTGGACTGGAATTCTCGTTATGGAGTTCTTGGAAGTGACCCCTTCCTGTCACCGGAGTGTGTATCATGTCCAGCTCGTTATGAGCATGTAGGCTGGTCACCTCTGGCACACACACACACACACACACACACACACACACACACGGTCTTAATGAGAGTACGAGCTCCAATCTGGCTGCACATGAAAGCACGTCTTTGCTCAACAACCTGGAAACTGGCTTCGGAGACGTTCCTTTCAAGATGTTCCTGCTTTGAACGGTTGAAGGTTTTATCGCGACGGGATGAAATTCCGTGTTGGCTTAAAGGAAAAAAGTCTGTCCCGGGGTAGAATGAAGGTGTTTATTTGGAATTTATTCTCAAGCGATTTTGCGGCTCCTTTAACGCTGCTATTGTTACCGCGATTCTTTCATAGAAGGATAAATGTAAACAATCTCAAACCTACGTGATAGTCTTAAATTTTCGATATTAGCGCCTTGACACAAAAGAGGAAGAGCGTTCTTTTTCTCTCTCGTTTTGGGCGGTGGTAGCTCAAGTGGTTAAGGCTCTGGGTCGTTGATCAGGGGTTCAGGCCCCATCACTGCCAAGCTGCCACCGTTGGGCCCTTGAGCAAGGCCCCCAACCCACCCTGCTCCAGGGGCGCTGTATCATGGCTGACCCTGTGCTCTGACCCCAACCCGCAAGGGTGGGATATGCGATATTTCACTGTGCGGTAATGTATATGTGACAAATAAAGGCAACTTAGCTTAACGTCATTTTCCTGTAACACTATGACCCCGAATAGCAGCAGTGACTCAACTGGGCTAGTCACTGGAGTGTTGTGGTGCAGAAGCTTTAAGCCAGAAGACAGAAGAGGAGGTCAGAAAGTCGGACAGACTAAAATACTAAAGCGCCGCTGCATCGCTCTCTTCATGTAAAGATGAAGAGTCGTGCTGTACCTCTTTCCCAGGTTAGAGTTTTAGCTTTTTGTAAGTAAGGACGCAAGGCTGAGACGGACGAAACGGTCTGGCTTACGTTTTTATAAATGGGTTGTGAAAGGCGGCAGAATGCGACACACATGTTCGCCGTTTGTTCTGCGTGTCGTTAACGCCAGAGAGCAAACGAGAAGGGATGATCACGAGCGCTTGAACATTCTGTTGTTCTGTTACTGAGAATGGATGACGCTAGAGGCTCTCTTTTTCAGGATCATTTCACTTAAGCGGGAGACGCGGAGGATCGCGAATGACCGAGGAATGCCTCCACATGGCACCTCGCTCGACCGCGGGGTCTCGGAACGCGCGGTGTAAATAGTTTCCTCAGCAATCGAAAGGCTTTGTTTTCAGGGAACGGCGTGCAGTGGTGTAGCATCTCTAGAGCTTTCCCTCTATATAGCGCCAAGCGATATAAATCCTGCATGCACTAGAAAATCAACACTATACGAGATTGTGTAAACATGTGGGAGGAATAAATGTCTTCCATTCACGCTGGTGTGGAATTATATCTACATAGAATTCGACAAGCATGAAGGCGACGCCATGCAATGAATCAGGAAGGGCAGGACAACTGCTTTCGGCCCTGGTTTTTTTTTTTTTTTTTTTGCTCCGAAAATGCCAAACACAACCTCGCATCAATAAAGGATTAGCCCTGCAGTGGCGACTGTAGGGCGCCTGAGCAAATAAACAACGGTTTATTCTTTGCATTCTTTCGCTCTGCAGTCATCCAAACAATAACTCATTCCTGTGCCCGTCTGAGCTGGCAAAGCATCGCGGGTACGAGTGACAGTGAGCGATGGAGCCGGAGGCGGCTCGGAGAAGCCGTGGTGTTGTTATTATCTAACCACGCCGATACGCCGCACCTTGAAGCGACGACTGGGATCCGTGTCCCTATCTTTCCCTCGGTTCCCCCGAGTGTGAAATCAGTCACCTATCTCTAAAACGCAAACCCTCTGGCCTCTTTATTCACACGGCGACAAAAGATTCGCTCCTACGCCTCGTCCGGTGTCGTATCTATTACCTCCGACTTTATAGGCATCATTCCTTTTTCTTTTTCCTCTCGCTTCCTCTCTACATGGGTTTCCTGTGCAACAGTCCGATCTGATGAAATCAATATCTGCCCCTTTACAGGCATTAAAAAGCAGGCAGGCGGAGACGATGCTGATACGACTCGGTCTTATCAAAGCCCCAAAAAGCGCTGCGTTAGGAGAAAAGTGAGAAGTGCTCTAACCACCCCCCCCCAACCACAGCCCCCGCCCCCCTCTTCACTCTGATGCCAACGTCGGACTTGCCTTTACTCCGTTTATACTCAGTCATACTCACAGCGACTGATTCACGCCTCCCGCTCTAGCCGAGCGATCGAAGGTTAGCCGTTCCAGTTAGCTAAACCAAGCAAAGCTAGCAAACGTAGTGACATTTACATTTAAATGAATATCTTCGTTTCCTTTCTGATAGAATTGAAAATTCACCACAACGAGGAATAATCCACAGTTCTGTTGTAAACAATAAAACCCAATCTAATCTAATCTAATCTAATCTAATGCTAAATATACAACAGTGACCGAGACAAAAAAAGGACATATCTAGGCATCTGAGAATAAAATGCCAGGAGATCTTAAAGTCTGATATTGTAAGAACATCACGGAATATGTCTAGAAAAATATTTCTTTATAATAATTCTTTCAAATTTTTTAAAATTTCTTTATAAACTTAATTATAATAAAGTTGAATTATTTAGAGAATTAAAAAAAGCAGATGGATTTGGTAAAGTTGTGCTTTAGTAAAAATTAAACAAATAAATAAATAAAATTTTTCTGGGAATATTCTGCATATTTTCAAAATCTTGTATGTTTCTCTCTGAAAGCGTTGTCCTAAAATGCTGTTTTTTTTTTTAAAATGTTGAAATTTTTAATGTCTAAAAATGTCCAAAACTATTTTATCAACAGGAATGAGAGCTATCCCTGGAATTTTTGTAAACATAACCTAGCACTTTGTCAAAGTGAGACTTTCTCAAACTTTCCCCGACTTCACACTAGTCACAACATAGATTAAAAAAAAAACTAATTCAAAGCCCCAGACATTATTGTGTAGCTTCAAAGGTTCCTCAGCAATAATAACGGGTTTGTGTTCATGTTTTTCAGACTTTCTTTGAAGCTGCCAAGTGGTGAAGATCGTCTCGACCCACAGGCCAGGTTTGAAAAATATATTTCTTATTCATTTTGAGGTCAGAGACTGAATAGAGGTATGGGGTCTGTTAAATATGCAAATGAGCAGAATAAAGAAGAATAAAGTCCGCTTTTTAAGACGGATTTTTTGTCCCAGGTCATCTGTGTCATTCAGGTCGTTAGGAAATCAAGGATGAGTGCTTAGAGGGTCAAAGGTCAAAAGGACGAGCAGCCATTTTAATCAGGAGTTTTTCATCTACATCTACAGAAAGGCTGTACGCAGAGGCTGATTGGTCAACGGCGCCATTTTGTTGTTCTTCCTGTGTGATGGTTGGCTGAGACAAACACCACATTGTTTAAAGCATGAAATCGATCCTGAACAGAAGCTCGTCATACCGTCACGACGAGCTCCTCGGACCCGAGCGAGCGCTGGAAGGCGCGAGTAAGCCGGGAAGCGTGCGCTCCAAATCCACGCTGTTAATTGAAAACGTTAATCTCGTGACATTCGGGGTCAGTGGGGTTAAGTCACTAGAAGTGCGTCCGGCGGTATCTCTGGTGGAAAGCGAACTCCGTGATTAATCCTTTACACTCCTGAGAGCTTTGGGGTGGAGGGTCAGCATTTAAATGAACAGCTACAAAGAGTAATATAGCCGATAATCATGAAAGAAACCAAATGATCTGAAAACAGGGTCTTCGCTGTTACAGAAAAAAACCTTCTTCGATGCATACATTAATAAAGCACTGTACTGATTAGGAACTCTATTAATCTCTCTGTTCATCTTCCACAGTGTGTTATAAGCAGTGGTCCATTATTCAGTATAATTATAAAGCAACTGTAATGTTCACCAACATTTCCTTGGAGTAAAGTGCACGCTATTCCTAATTATAAGGACGTTTAAGCACATCTGTGAGCTTTAATTACAGATAATTTCAGATCAATAAAAAAAAAAAAAAAAACCCACACACACACACACACACACCACAAAACACCCCAGCAAAAGTGGATTATTTTTATCCCTTTATAGCTATATTTAATGATGAAAGATCACTCACGTTCAAAAAACTGACACTGGAGACTCCCGAGTACAAATCCCTGTGCGGGAACGGTTGCTATAGCAACACAGCGCCATGTTCGACGTTACTAGAGCGTTAACGTATTGCCAACACGTCATTTGCGCGATCAGAATCCAGGATTCGCTGCGGTGTTGGCGGCGATTATGATCGTTCGATGATTCTTACGATCCGAGCGCATTATACAAGCTTTATAAGGCTTAATTAGGGCTCATAAAAATGTTTACGAGGAATCGTTATCTACTCGCAGATCACAGTTATAATGATGAACATAGTGTAACATTCCAGAGTCTCAAATATCATGAAATATCTGCATAATGTTTCTTATTGGAGTGACATTTCCCAGTCGCGGCGAGTCTTTGAGTCGTTCGATGGTGCTAGGTGATCTCGACACCCGACAGCTTTGACAAACAACGTTCAAGACACGCCGGGTCATCGGCGGGGCCGTAAATGATCCGGGTGTGTTTTTTTTATTTTTTATGGTCATTCGATATAAAGCCGAGCATCAGAACTGGTGCAGAGGACTGGAGGCGAGTGATCTGGCTGGTGCTGATATTTGTAGATAAATGCCACGTCCCTGGAGGTTCTCCCCGCTGTGAGTTATTAGCAAAGCTTCATTGATCTCCATCGAAATCACAATAATCTCCGCTTTTCGTCCTGGTCTTTACCGGACGCTCGGCTGCAACTGTTATCGCAGAGGTGTCTTCCCATCCCTGCGTTTTATTTTTTTATTTGATTTTTTTTTTTTTTTTTTTTTTCGGGACACTAAAGTGATTTCTTCCCATCCTTCCTCTGCGATGTGTGTGTGTGTGTGTGTGTGTGCGCTGTATCGGTTTTATAGGCTCAATAAAAAGACTAAAGCCCCCTCCACGACTGCAAAGCTCTGTGCCATGTGTGGACAAACTCGATTCCTTTTACGGTGATGAATACTCTGATATAATAAAGACGTGTTTATGGAAGAGCTTCTCCGCTGTTTCCGCTACGGAGAGTTTCATCACGGAGTCTGCGGTCGTCGCGGGTCGTACTCGGCGGAGCGGAGCGGAAACGAAGAACGGATCGAGATTTTGCTTCGTCTCCCATCTTCGAAAAACATCGACGGTATTTGAACGATAGAGAAAAACACTGGGATAATAAAATGCTAATATAGCATAATGTTGCTAATAGAATCTCAGTATAACAAAAAGACTATCGCTGCAAATCCGGGAAGACGACCGCCAACGCTAAGTTTGAAACAAATCTCCAAACATAAACACGTCGTTGCTCTTTTGATAGTCGTCAAAGACCGAGCTGTGGCTGCGGCGATGCCGCGTAGCAATCCCGCTAAAACGCAGTCAGCGCTTGTCAATCACAGAGATGACACGAGGTAAAAAAAAAAAGAAAAAGTAATTTCCGAAACGCGGAGCAGGTAATCACCGAATAAACAGCGAACAATGCGACGAGAAGAAAATCTAATATCGAACACGCGGGAGTGAAACCTCCCAGGGCACGGAATCAAATGAGATCGCCTCTCTGTGACACGGGCCTTGTTCCTTCCTGCCACGGTGCATGCTGGGATAGCGCGTGGGGTCAGAAAGGCTGTCTCTCTCTCTGTCTCTCGGTATGTGTCTCGATTTGCGTGTTGTAATGAAATGCAGCAGCCCTGCTTGTCACAGGTCAGCGAGCCGTCGTGCACTGCAAATGCCAAGCCCATTCGTTATGAAAATGCTATGCACTGATTTGTCATACGCCGCAAAGCTCTGTCGAGAGGGGCCATTTTTAAATCTGGGCAGCGCCGCGTGGACCGTGGCGTAACCATTAATACCTTTCACGCGAGCTGAGATTAGAAAGTTTTAGAGTAGCATGAGTAACGCCATGCTCAGTCTGGCTGGAATTCGAAAGCTGAGTGACATAAAACGGTTACAATGCAGTGGTTTAGGTCAGGAGCGCAGAGGACCACTTTCACCACTGATCAAATAAATGCCACTGAAATTCTAACATAGATCTTTAGCATGTTTGGCCTAAGCCATATTTGGACCATAATGAATGCCTCTATAACAGTCTCATGACATTTGTCATAATATTCATAAGTTAATAACTGCTGTCAGGAAGTATGTCATAACAAAAAAAACACGACAAATAAATAACGCACCGTGCGACGTGAGCTGTAAGCCTAAACGATCATGGCACCAAAGACTGTGGCAGATGTCACGACAAACCCGATATTATCATTTCCCTGCGCATCTGTTATGACAACTCATTACATGATTATTACACAGTAATACACTCATAATGACGTGGACGTGCTGAGACATCAGTCTTATGGTGTAGGGTTTTATTAAAACATTACGCCTTTACGGTATGACACGGTGTTCCTACCTACGCTATTTCATATGAATCCTGTATTGCGTTATAAACGTTATAGCGCTTCATATGCTATGGCGACAGATTATGCCTAGCGAGGTCACTTATCATGATTACTATTTGTATTATTCATAACAATGCCATGACACGTCACATTGAAATTTTTCTAACTTGCTGACTCTTATGCATTTATAACACAATTATAAGACGTTATATCTTGACCATCTGACTCTATGACTGCTTATGACTTTTCTGAATGGCTGTGTAGTGAGTGTAGTTATGCGTCACGGTGGGTGGGGGATTAAAGCTGTTCTGAACGTGTCATGACGTTTCAGACGTCACGCTTTCACTCTGCATGAACTGCTATGACAACTTATTACATCTTTATGTCGTATTACGACAGAGGTGTGTTTTCCTACAGGTTAGATCTCCTCTAGGTGTTCATGTGCATGTATTTGCAGAAGTATGCTGACATTTTTGTGACTTGACATGAACAAGGGCTTATAAAGCTTACTCGAACGTTATATGAATTAATGAATCTAAATTCCAGAATTAGCTTTGCTTTGTTGCCTCCCAGTGGAAAACCAGAGCAATTTCTGCTGAGTGTTTAAAAATGCGTCCGAAACGGTAAACGCCGTAGCCGAGACACTGTGAGAAAAAGACAGCTACCGTAGAATTCGCCAAAGGCCGCACAAAAGCACCTTTTGAATCTACGTTCGGATTCATTTTTGAAGAACGCTAAGGTCCACGAGGCCGAAAGCTGAGAAAAACCCCTGAAAACCTTCTCTTCTGTGTCACGCTTCCTGCATGGAATATAATCGAGGGCGACCTTTATCAATCAATTGAATAAACTGCTTTCAGAGCATGCATTGAAAGCCAACTCCGAGCGAGAGGTTGCCTTCGCAAGCACTTTTTTTCCCGGGAGCAGGGGCGGCTGAAGATGAGAGAGAAGCAATAGCGTCAGGCCGGCCAGTTTGGATGGCGTTTCTGCTGCATCAATTCGTTCGCCAAAACCACAATCCAACTGGAGACGGTCCAACTGACAGTAGAGCAAAAAATAAATAAAGAAAGAAAGAGAGTAAGAGCTAATGCAACACTTTTCTTTAAGAAGGATTGAGACAGGGTAATGGACAGGGTAGAGAAGGTGTCATGGATATGATTTCTCCTTCCTGAATCGTACAAATGGAATAAAATCTCCAGCATACGATTCCATCCACGGCTCGCGAGCGACGGACTTTCTGTATTAACAAGCTGATAACGGTGGATAAATTCAGAAATTTTTTAAAGTTCAAAGCTGGGAGGTAATCACAAAAAAAGTTAAAACCTTACAAAAAAATAAAATCAAGTAAACATGACTGAAAAAAAAAAGAAAAGAAAGACTTCGCACCGAGGCAGGGAGATAGTCGAGTGTGAAGAGATATTAATTGGGCGCTAAACACAGAACAGGTGCACACATTAGAGTAACAAAGCAAAGAGGCAGAGACAGAGCTAGAGCCAAAACAAAGGCATCTGGCAAAACAAACACAGGAGGAGAAACTCGTGGCAAGCTCGAGATATCAGTATGCAAAGGAGTTCTGACGAGACAAAGCGACAAATCCCAACGATTGGATTCTACGGAACGATCCCGTGGTACGTGTGACGTGACGTTTTTTCACGTCACGTCACAACTTTAGTTCCTATCGTGTGCAATATGTTCCCTAGTTCCCTAGCACCTCTTTATGTACTTTGAATACATTTGTATATGCAGGTTGTTTCATTTATATTTATTTTGTCTTGTAATCTGAAGCGGTCTCTGGCAAAAGAATTTCCTTCGGGATGAATAAATTCTCTCTTATCTGATCTTATCTGCGATTAGCTCGTGCTTACTGTTCGATGCAGAGACGTTAGGAAGAGAAATCGAGCTTGGAAGGAAGTACGGAGTTTGTTAGCATCTCTGGTGGGGATTTGTAGCTAATACAGTTAGCTGGCTTTGCTACTCTGTTCTGAGAGAACAAACAGAATGAAGGTTTGCATTTAAATCAGTATTAGTAGCTACCTATAGCTAAAAATACATCACTGAAAAAGGCCACGCCTACAGTCTTACTAAAGTCGGACCCCTTACACTCCCCTAGCTCTTATAGATCATGAAAAAAAAATTCCAGATTAAAATCCCAAACAAACATGTTATTAACAACATATTAAGAAGAAATCTACTCTCGTTCTGGGTAAACAACGTAAGCGTGGATGTTACGTGCCGCAGAAACCAGCTATCACCCCTAACAGGAGCATGTAGGAGGCTTCTGGTTGATCTGCTGCAACATAAAACACCTCCTCGCATGTAATAACAGCTTTCTGAAGAGCACGGGTTGTTCGGAGACGCGCCCTCAACACGAACAGCCGGGGATGCTTTTGTAACGTTGCGATAAGGAATAATCTCCAGCAGCCAGATGATGCGCCGCAGCTTAGAGGGTGAGTCGGGTTGCCCTAAAAAAAAAAAAAAAAATCAGACTCATCTAAATAAATCCTCTGAGTCAGAGATGAAAAGTGTAAACTTGTGAAGGAGGAAAGTTAAATTTCAGGTTGAGAAAATCACAGATCAGGTTCACTTTCACCAAAGAACACGTGAGCTAAGGCGAAAAGACGACGGAAAGTTTAGCTTTCAAATTGTAGCTAGCGCTGTCTAGCCTAGCTGTATGCTAATCGCTAGCTGCCGTGACAAATAGGTAGTGTATGTAGAAGCATATGGATTCTGAAGTGTCAAGTGAGTTTACAGCGACTCGGACGAGCGACGCTTCGTTTAATTGCTTCGTAAACTTACGAAGTTTACGACTAAGGTCTAAGACTAAGGTCATGTGGTGTAACCTCGGCGTATCACCTGAGGAGGTATTATGGGGGGTGTGGTAGCTTAGTGATTAAGGTGGGGAACTACTGATCGGAAGGTGGTCATTTTGAATCCCAGTTCCACCAAGCTGCCACTGCTGGGCCCTTGAGCAAGGCCCTTAACCCTCACATTGCTCAGTTGTATAAAAATGAGCTAAAAATTTAAGTCGCTCTGGATAAGAACATCTGCCAAAATGCCAGAAACGGAAACAAGATAGTCTGACCAACCCTGTCCAATCACACAGTCTGACCAATACTGTCCAATCCTGCAGTCTGACCAACACTGCCCAATCCCACAAATCTGCCAAATGCCAGAAATGTAAATGAGATGGTAGCATGATTTTTGGACTGGTTCTGGATAATTGGTGTAATGTGTGAGAAATAAAACACTAGTTTCTGTAATAAGAAAAATAACAACACATTTTAAAAGAATTTTTTTTGGCCCGTTTATAGTTACATTAATATTATGGAATAGACACGAAACAAATTAGTTCCTGTTCTGGGTTACGTTATGGCAGATGTAAACATTTGAGCCCTCTCCAGCCTTTATTTAGGAGTGGAAAAAATGTTGCATTGAAACCGGACTCCAGTTTGGATAAAAATGAATGTTCACCTGAACTGATAAACATCTCCCTATGGAAACTTTTTGTTTTCTGCTGTTACATGAACTGAATCGGCTCCTGACCAATCAGAATCCAGAACCAGCTGGGAATATCTCATGCTAAAGGACATCAGGTCAGGAGCTGAAACTTAAACAAGTCTGTAAGCGCTACTTTGTTGGAATTGAATGACAAAAATCTGGAACAGAGTGATATCTGCTCCTCCAGGGAAATCTCAGCCTCTTTTCGCCGGGGTGTATTCCTTTAAGACCATCCACGTTTCAATTAAACATTCAATATTCATCACTTTAATATCAAATACTCAACTCGCTGTAGTTACACCGGAAGGCATCGGGAAGATTCTCAGGATTTTTATTTTATAAGCCACACTTTATAAACCGTATGGATTTATTCTCTCATTGTGGAGGAAGTAGATGAGAAGAAAGTGCGTGCGCTTGCTGATGAATTGTTTGGAGGGGGGTAAATAAATAAAATAGAAATAAACGAGCATTCCATCACAGCAAAATAAGCTTGTCATTTATGAGGAATTCCAGACCTTATCAAGTTTAAGTTAAATTATCGCACACAATTGCCACGTTTCTGTCGTTTCGTTAGTCCCTGGAACTGCCTGTTAGATTACGAGCGCTTAAAAAGAGATTAATTTCCCGATAAGGCCGCACAGTAGGGGACGCTTTAAATTTATAGCGCGGGGCAATTAAGTGCGGCGAAGACTTTCCTTCACTTCAGACCGATTTCTGAAGCGATAATGGCAGGTGAAGAGGCCGATAATGAGCAGGCCAGGCAGGACACGCTCCTGAACAGACTTCCTGTGTTTCCGGCGTTGTCTGTGACGTTATGCTCGACTCGTCAGGCTTTAAGTCATAATTGAGCAGTTCCATCGCTAGTTAGCTGTGCGATAAGTACAAGTGTGGAGAAGCTTCAGTGTCAGATTTTTCATCATCAACCAAAGACCAAGCCAGCACAAAACTCTGAAGCTTTAAAGACAATACCAGCGCACACACACACACACACACACACACACACACACACACGGTGCACAATAAAGAAAGCCAAACGCACACGTGCAGCGTCTCGGAAAAACGGGACATAGACAGATGTTACGTACCCACAGATACATCATCATCTTGAGCGAGGTGTCAGGTGCACTCGTTTCTCTAAAGCGACGCCGAGTCTCCCAAGTTCTAAAATCCGTCCTGCTTCTCCCAGCGCTGCTCTTCTTCTCTATAATTTACAGAAATCGCCCTGGAGTGCTTGTTATTAGGAGGACGCTCGGAGGAAAAAGAAGGAACGGGATCTTCACCGAGGGAGAAGGGGAAAAAAAAAAAAGGAGAAAAAATAAGATGCTTCTTGAGAATCTCTTCGTGATGGGGTTCTTTTTCTTTTTTTCTTTACTGTGGATCTGTCTGGCTCTCGCGCTCGCTCGCTCTCGATCCGTGGCTCGGGCAACAAATCTTGACGTGAGCGTTTAATGAGAAGATCCGTGCGCCGAGGAAGTCCAGCAAAAGTGCGCTCGCAAAGTAACAGAGAGAGAACGAGAGAACGAGAGAGAGAGAGAGAGAGAGAGAGAGAGAGAGAGAGAGAGAGAGAGATGGACAGTGAGGGGTGGGGTGATGGTGATGGGGGGAGGCTTTTCCAATACGCACACACACACACACACACACACACACACACACACACACACACACACACTCTGCTGGAGAGAAAAAAGAGGCAGCGCTTTCACTGGTGTGTGGAGCGAACCACAAGACGATGATGCCTTAAATTACAATAAAGAAAAGCCCTTTTTTTCCAAACCAAGAAATCAAACTAGAATCGAATCTCATCTTCTGTTCTGTGGGATGTTTGGACGAGCGACCAAACAACACAAGCCACAGGACACTCGGTCCATAAAAAAAATTAAAAATGGCTGGAGAGAAAAGAGAAAAGCTGCAGCTGGTGTTAAAAGCACCTGACTCCTGCATGGACTTTTATTTCACACTCTCTCTCTCTCTCTCTCTCTCTCCTTCTCTTCCAGGAGGCCAAGGCCTTCCCGCTCGCTCGTTCGTCTCTGACGCACTCTCCCTCGCTCTCTCCTTCTGCACTTTCCTACAGCCATCTACTGACACCGAGTCGCTACTGCTGCGCCTTTCCCGTGGAATCACGACGAATAAACATCGCAGCTCCTACACTAATTACTCCGCTTCGGCTAGAGGATCGGAAACAACTTCAATTCCGACACGGTTCCCTCAGGGATCTCGCTGGAAATCTCGCCAGGGAATAGAAATACGAGTTCGGAAATAGAACCGGACAGGACAGGATATTGCAAAATGATGCAAGCTCTGTTTTTTTATTTTATTTTATTTCCAGTCATTTCACGCGTGACGTTTAGGCGCGCCGGAATATCCGAGCGCTCGCGTTCCCGTCGCATCGCATCGGAGCTCGGATGAAATAATAAGAGAGCGAGGAAGTGGGAGTTGGAGAGGGTTATTGATTTATCTGATGATTAACCTCCGGGATAAAGGTGCTTCATTTGAAGCTGGGCAAAGAGCCCAGGAGATCACCATCACCACCGACCCCTCGATCCGGGCCCGGGGTTCTCGGCACCGGGTTTAGAAGAACCGCAAAGTTCTGAAGGGAGGTTGTGAGGTCTGAATAGTGATCTGAAATGCTTAGAGTGTTAGAATTTTTACGAAGATATCATGATGAAAGCTCCTCAGGTGCTCTTCAGGAAGAAGCCTTACAGACAAACCTCCACAATAAAGATGATCCTTTTTTGCTGAAGCTTCACCAACCACTGAAAGACCTCTAGAAGATGATGGTGGCTTCCATCAATCAGTTACATTTTAATCCAGTTTATATATATATATCTATCATGGAAACAAAGCTCTCCAAGTTATTATATTATAATAAATTTATTGCTGCGTCATTTTTTGATTCCTGATGCTTCCTGTCAAAATTTGCTTCGTTTTTGTTTTACTCTAACGTCTTTACTTATTCCAGAGAAAATAAACCTCCGTGGTGGTAGCTGCATGTAAGCTACTTAAAATACCAATTAATCCAGTATGAACCAGTATGGGATAAATGACTTCACTGATAAACTCCATCAATACATCAACACTGTAGACATGAGGATCTTCACATTAATGCACGCTAATCACAGCACTCCAGAGGTACAGGGATCCGAACCCGAGAACCTCAGAACTCTTCTAAACTTTGACGCTGTAATTCTACCAGCACGCTTAGAACTTCTGGACTCGTCTATCATTCGTAATAGTCACAGTGTCTGTATTCACATAGTAGCTATATTTTTGTTATTCCTCTATAAATTTCTCCTCTCCTAATCGCCGTTTCTTCTCTCGGTTCTTCTCAGGGCTCCTGTAAAGCTGCTGTGTGAGAGTGTGTATCGTGTATCCATGCCGTTTTGTTAGCTGCTTTAATTGGATGTGATTTTGACTGAAAAATGACCCGAGGAGCTTTAACGGTTAAAACGTGATTCCTTCCGGTCTTTGTAGCGCTCCCTAGATAAAAAGGAGAGATTTTAAATGTTGGTCCTGCTCCTGTTCCCTTTCCCAGACACACTTAACCTGCATTGGCCTGTAAAACCCAAGCGCATCACTGTAAGTAGAGAAGTGACCGTAACTGTCGATCAGGCCGCGGCCCTTTAAAGGAAGAGGGGCAGCAATTATGAAATTGCAGTCAGAAATGACGGCTCATTACGGAGGCTGCGCGGCTCTCAGCTTAATTGGACGGCGTTTCCGAGCGTCGTGTCCAGATCGGAACCATTGATCATGTCGATCTGCAGCAAGGTGTGGATGAACGCGAGGTAAGCCTCCAAAGGGCCACCGAAAGACTCGACGAAGGTCAGGGGGATTTTTTTCTTCTTCTTTTCATTTTCAGATCTGCCCGAGAGGAACAGGAGCGAATAAAAAGCCCATTTGTGATCTTCCTGATCCGCTCGCCCGCTCTAATTTCCAGAAAGTTCAGATCATTAAAAGCAAATAAACAAGTGAGCGCAAGCTGCAGGAATTAGAATGATGATGGCGTATGAGCGCCGGCATCAGACACATTAATCATCCCACGGCGTTCAGACTCAAAATCCCTCAACAAACCATGATAAATTACGGGGAGGTTTGGAGGAACAGAATGTTACACAAATCTCTCCCATATGTACTGTACGATTCATCTCCTGCGCCGTACCTTTACACACACGAGTGTTTGGAGGAAATGGTATGTCACCATCGGAATACGAATACGGTACTGGTCACATGACCGTGACATCGCGTATACCGTCAAAGCACACGTAACATGTACCTCCAATGTGAACCTCTCCTAAATGAACTGAAACATAAGCAAGAAAATTCATTCAAATATATTACAGGAATAAAACTATTAACTGTATGAGCGAGAATTGTTTTAACGAACGTCCCACACATATCATCATGATCTGGAGTGATGTGGCTGATTCTGAAGAGCCGTCAGATCACAACCCTTTTAGGGTGTAGGCCACGCCCCCTTTTGGTTTCGGTCAGAATATAAATACGGACACTGTGTTCAATGTCTAATCTCATCAGGAAAGAAGGAAGGAAGCAGCTCTTCTTCTTCTTCTACTTCTTCTTCAACTCGATGTTTTAAAAAAAGAATTCCAATGCCGTATTATTCTTCAGCCTGTGTTTTTAATTTCCAAGCGTTTTTGTCAGACCTTCAAGCAAAAATAAATAAATAAATGACTCAATACAAATTCACCAACACAAGCTTTTTCTTTTCTGTTTTCTTTCTTTCTTTTTTTTTTTTTTTTCCAACAAGCTGATTAATTGAGTGTGTTTGATTTAATAATCCATAACCGGAACAGAGAGAATATCAGTCGAGAGTAACGCAAGCATAAAAGAAGAACACAAATAAATGCAGATAAGCCGACACACACGCACACGCACACACACACACACACTGCAGCGTCACTTACCCTGAGCTGGTTGGCGTCACAACTCATTTGCTGGCCTGGAATCTGTCAAAAAAGAGACACACAAATTATAGTAACACATTACACACACACACACACACACCAAAATACTGTAGACCCCCTCATGTCTTTCACAAACACACACCCTTATCCACACACACACACACACACACACACACACACAGCGAGTAATTACAAGTCAATCAAACAGAGCAGGCCGAGGAGCAGGAAAATGAGATCTGTCAGATTGTGTACAGCCATGCAAGAGGAAAAAAATGCATAATAAAAGGCAAGACAGTCGTTTCCATGCCAGTGGGAGAAATCACACAATTCCACGGAGAAGGTGGACAACGGCGGGAAATGCATCAAGGTGCAGGTCCATTCCACATGCCATAGCGGACCAGGATTCAGACAAACAGCCCACTGTCGCTCCAAACAGACCTACAAGATGCTAATAATCTTTCTACTTCAATTAATGAGGAATAAAACGCTTGGTGTTGTGCTGCTAGGGGAAATGAATCAACCACACAGTGGTGCGAGTGGAGAAGATTCACCCTCACCACCCTGACGTCGATTATTCTCCTCCGTCTGCACGTCCTGCAGCGTTTCATTCCTCTGACCGGTACATCTGACTCGCACTGGAGACTCCTTCCATGCTGCACGTGTTAAATAAACATCTGGCGGAAAACGTCACCGATCTTTTTTTAAAACCATCTGTTTATCCTGTCGCCTCATCCATCCACGTTCCTGTGAACGAGCTGTTACTATAGCAACAATCACGTATCAGATTCGACACCATTCCGACCAATCAGAGTCCAGGATGCCGCAGCGCTGAGGTGCGATTCGAGACACACTTTACACACACACACACACACACACACACACATACACACACACTGAACGAAATGGAAAGAAAATCAAGAGTGTGGGATGTGATAAAAAAACAAAAACATGAAGACATTAACTTTTGGAGCAGAAATTTCTGTGCATCAGGACTTTGTGCCAACGGTTTACCCAGAATGCAACAGTGTGGGAAAGCCACACTAATGATATGACAGAATAAAGCAAACCTGCAGCGTCTTTTACTGAAATGAAAAAGTAAAAAGTCACAGAAAGCATTTTCTTTTTTACATTATAAAGATGTTCTGTGATCGCTTCATGAGCAAAAAATGTGGGGGAAGAAAGTTACAAAAAAAAAAAAAAAAAAAATCAGCTGTCAAAAAAAAAAAAGAAGAAAAAAAAAGATGAAAACGCAGTTTATGGAGTCAAATTAAAGACATCTAGGGCAAAATATAAAAAATGAATAAATAATATCAAAATAAAATAATAAAAAATGATCATAAAATACATTAAAAATTTTTTTTTTTTAAATAATAAAAATGGAGATTATAATATTTTATTTTCTGTTCTATATCTATTGTTTTATATTTTTCCAATCCTCATCTCAAATAACAATTTGCTTATTTATATTTACTACAAATATGAGGAATTGTTTGTCAGTAATATTAAAAAAATATATATACATTCTTCTAATAATTGTTGTCTGCTTATTTTTCTTAAATAATAATAATAATAATAATAACAATAATAATAATAAAAAAACAATAATAGTTTTAACTGTGTCTAGTCTATTTATTGATAGTGATAATAATAGTTTTATTTATTGTTATCTTCAACATTAACAATTAATGGAGATAATAATAATAATAATAATAATAATAATAATAACAACAATAATAATAATAAAAAAACAATAATAGTTTTAACTGTGTCTAGTCTATCTATTTATTGATAGTGATAATAATAGTTTTATTTATTGTTATCTTCAACATTAACAATTAATGGAGATAATAATAATAATAATAATAATAAATAATAATAAATAATAATAAAGTTAATAGTTACAGATGTTGTTTGTTGGTTTCTTTGTATGAATTTGAAAAAAAGTCAGCAGTCATATGGTGAACTTTCATTCTGTCGTCATGAGAACAGAAAATCTAAAACACACCATTTTGGGGTGTCATCTAAACATCCGAGTAAACTCCCCACTCCCGTCTACGTCCACGGCGTCCACTCCAGCCGCACGCCGTGAAAGCAGAGCTCTGAGTATCGACTGGTTTACTGTAGGCCCCTTAACCACTGCTCATGTTTGTCCTCTCTTTATGTAATACTTTCAAAGCACGGTGTCAATATCGAGTGTAAATTGCTCGAGCACTTGACCAATTTCAGGTGCTCGGAGCTGCAGCGATCGCTCACAGGATACAGCACGGCTTCAAACAGCACCGCAGAGACTCTCGCTCAGTAATGACTCTTTCCACAGGAAATCGAGAGGAAAAGGGAACGAAGGGAGCACAAATAGAACAATTTGGTGTGAAAGGGGAGAAAAAAAAAACCCTCTGTAGGCTTCGGGTCTTTTTACTTTTTCTTTCCTCAGCCCTACAGAGAGACAGACTCACTCCTTCTCTTTCTCTCACCCTCTCTCGCCTGACTCTTTGAGCTGGTAAATCACAGGAGTGTCTGGACTACACCAATTCGTCGTACACCATTTCCCCCAGTTGCTGTTTCTCCAGTCAGAAATCAAGACATCTAGCGTTTCTGCTTGCTGAGATGTTAGTGTAGGAACAAGAGCGATCTGGTAGATTCCTGATGTAGTTCTAGCCTCTTCAACAAAACTTTGGAGTCATAACTAAATATAACTATTTAAATGATTTTATTTCTAATGAATCAGTTCAAAGAACTCATGTGAGGATTGGGAATCAGCTGTCATTAGGAATGTAAAGGCCATATAATGAGATGAAGCAATAAAAGAGCTAGCGATTCATTTGTGGAATGTGAGTCAGTTAATCAGTAAAATACGTGAATTCATTTATGAAATGGGAATCACTGAGTCAATACAGTAATCAATTCATTTGTGGAATGTGAGTCAGTGAATCAATAAACAATCCTACCATTTATTTGTGAAATATAAAATCAATGATTTGGACAAAGACCAAATTAGTTCGTTTGTGAAATGTGAAGCAATATAATAAAATACTAATACGTACTGATGAATCAGTGAATCAGTGAAAACAAACTGAGTCATGAAACAGAGAGTCAATAAAAAGAGCAAAAAACAACTGTAAAATGTGAATCGGTGAGTCAATATGAATTTGTTTGTCAAAGACGAATCAGTGAATCAATACACAAACAATTCCTTTGTTAAATATAAATCAAAGTACAAACTATTCATCTGTGAAATATGAATCAGTGATTCAGTAAAAGAACCAGTGAAATCGATATAAACAAATTAATTCAAGAAATGTGAATCAGTGGATCAATGAACAATTCATTTGTGAAGTATGAATCATTTAACTAAAAACAAATCATTTATTTTTGAAAAGGTGAATCAATAAATAACAAATAATTCAACAATGAGCCAAGCAAAAATTTGATTTGTAAAATATGACTCAGTGATTCAGTAAAAGCACAAACAATTCATTTATGGAATATGAATCAATGATTCAACAAACAACAACAACAAACAAATGAAGTGTGAAATGTGAGTCAATGGAAACAAATTCATTCATGAAATGTGAATCAGGGAATCAACAAACAGATTCGTTTGTGGGGTCTGAATCAAGTGAGTGAATTAAAAAAAAAAAAGATTTGTGAAAGGTGAGTCAAGATCAAATGATTCACTTCTGAATTCTGAATCAGTGAATCAATAAAAGAATGAACCATTCATTTCACAAATGTGAAATCTGTTAAAGTGTCATGTCATGTATTAGATCACATGAGGAACAAAATCAATAAATTGTCTGATTGTCTATAAACTGATTAAATACCAGACTTGACCATGTTATTGCCATCACAGAGACTGAACTCATAAATAAGAGACATTCATTGTCAAGTCTAACTGTAGTCTAATTATAGCTCATGAAAAAAAGAATGTATTTGATTGGATATTAGCGCACATACATCCGACCAATCCACAACTCATGCTCATATTTATATTCTAGCCCCGCCCCTTTTACACTCAAATCACTGTTTGTGAAGAAAGTGTAGCGAAAAAACCAAAATAGGGCAGTGTCAGTCTGTTTCCAACCGGGAAGCCACAATGGAGAGCAAAATGAAGCTCGGAATCGAGTCCGTCGTCCTCCAGCGGCTTCTGAGCATCTTAGCCATGCAGAAAAAGAGCAGAGCGAAGAAAAAAAAAAAAAAAAGAGCAAAGATAACTCTGCTGACTCCAGGCGAAGGGACACGGCCAAGCAGAATGGGCTTATTAAGCTGACACAGTGGAGAGCATTGAAGTGGTCTGCTGGAGAACGCAGGAACAGCGCAAATAATAAAACCCCATGGTGGAGGGAGGAGGGTACGTTTCGGAGGGGGACAGGGGGGAGACAATGGCCGAGGAAAGCTGTGGTGTGAGTGAAAATCAATCCGCTGATAAATCAGTAGAAACAGAGCCATTGTTGTAAGAGATGCATTAAAAACACATAAAAGCCTGTGAGGGAATGCGATTTCTTTCTGCGTCGGCCATGTTAGCCTGGATAAATATCATTTTTAAGATTAGAAGAAGTGTGCTGGAGATGCAGTTAATTTATGAAGCCCACTTTGAACCTTTGAAGCGTAATGAGAATGGAGAAGGGAAGGGGAAAGAGAAGGAGAGAGAGAGAGAGAGAGAGAGAGAGAGAGAGAGAGAGAGAGAGAGAGAGAGAGAGAGAGAGAGAGAGCTGACCAAGCACAATTCCCCACGCGGTGGCGGCTGCTGCAGTGCACTTTCACAGCACTCAGCTTATGAGAACGCGGCCAGATCCTAAGCCTTTTTACACTCCTCGTCAATATTACAATACGCGGGCCAGCGTGACTTGCTGTGCCTTTACGATCTCTGTGTGTGTGTGTGTGTGTGTGAGAGAGAGAGAATGTGTAAGGCTTTGGAGATAGCAAAGTGGCACACAAGCTAATTACTGGACTGTGCACAGGCAAAAACGCTGAGTGAGAAACCGCTGGCATTTCCTCAGCAAGCCCTTTTACATACAGAGGCACATAATGAATCACCACCCGAGCGACTCGGAATTAAAAAGACATGTTATAGAATACGGAGTTGTAAGAAATCAGCATTCGGTGAATGCGTCATGAGTAAGAAATGTAACACTGCATGGGGTGCCGTTAAAGTGGAATAATCAACGATGAGGCAGAGCCATAAGGCTGTGAGATGACGTTATACCACACTGCATGACCAAACCTGCTTAATTCCTCTCCGTGTTATACACGGCATTGGACATATATATGACGTCAGGGCTTATGCGTGAATTGTGAAGGTATAAGAGGAACAAAAAAAAACAAAACACTTCACAATGTGCTGTTCTAGGAAAATAATCAACCTTGTGGTGGTTCTTCTTCACACCTCCATGTTAGTTATGATTTTCCTATGACAGAAAATGTTTTACTTGTTATTCTATTAAAATAAAATGAAATTAAAATATAATTGCTGCTGATATTAAATATAGAACAGCAGCACTACTGTATTACTAGGAAACTTTTCAAAAGCTCATACATGTTGATTAATATCAAATCACATGGTAATCTTTTTGTTCAACCGCTTCTAGAGAGAACTTCATCACCTCGCCACATTTGATCCTAAGCACACCCTGATCCATTCATTAAGACTTTCAGATCTGCAGCTCGACCCCGACCCTGTCGTGCAGGTTTGAATGGGTCCAGATGTGTCTTTTAATTGAGGCTCTGAACCTGAATTCCTGAGGGGAACGTCAGGATTTGAGCGTCCCGCTCAGGTCCGCGTTAGGCCACGATCCGCTACTGTGACCGACCCGAGCAGTGAAAAGCCAATAGGGAATACATCAGGTTCTCAATTATTGGATTATCTCAACGTGATATCATTACCGCTGAACGTTCGCTCCGATCATTGATTGCATTTTTCAATTTCGTTCACGACTAATGCAAGGAGCCCTCACTGAACCATCTTCTGATGAGTTTAGGACCCAGTCGATATGTGTGTGTGTGTGTATATTATATATATATATATATATATATATATATATATATATGCGTAGCCTGGCCTGAGTCTTATAGCTGCGGCAAAATAATTCATCTGCTTGTCTCATGTTTCTCAATTATTCTAAAGAGCTTGCAAACACATCTGCCAGGCAAACCGGCGGAGCTGCATGGAGCTGAATTTCAATTCTACATGCAAATATGCTGATGTTTCACAGCACTCGATCGAGACCGCTCTTAAATATGTAACACTAACAGGGCTGTGACACCATTTTATACTCCTGTACAGATGCCGTGAAATGAAACGGTCTATAAATACAGAACGCTTTAAGTCTATTTACATCTAGGAAGTAAAATGAATTAGCGTATTGGGGATTTAGCAGCACCTGTGTGTGAGTGCATGGTCAGTTCGCTTCAGTATTGTAATATCAAAGAGAAAGAAAAAAAAAAGAGGACACGATTTTCTTCTTCATGAGATCTCCAAGATATTTGAAGCTTTGGAGCAAATATCTGCCTATTTACAGGTTTTACTGAGTGGAAGCCTAATGTTCAGCATTAAGACGTTTGGAAAGTCATGAGATTAAATCCCAGCACTGTCAAGCCACTGATTCTTAACCCACAACTCAGCTTGCTAGTATAAATGTTGTAAATATAATGAATTAAAGTGTGGAATTCCTACACAACTGTAGATATTTAACTCTTTATCTGCATCCCAAATGACATACTACACACTTACATATGCACTATTTACTCTACTACAGTCTAATGTATAAAGTTTGGAAGTTTTGTATCGCCTGAATATGGAAATAGAACAATATGGTTATTTATATCACTTATTTATAATAAGTTATATAAATAATATATAACCTTATTATAACAATAAGGTTACATATTATACATTATTTATATAAAGGTATAATATAAGGTTTATTTATTTAACTAGCTAGAAGTATAAGAAAATGACATTGCAGAATATTGTGATTTTTTTAATGTTGTAAAGTAAAAAAACAAAAAAAACAAAAACACATGGGCTCATTTAAGGCATCTAGCCCGCTGGAATGTTGTCGGCCATTTTGAATTTTTTTCTCATCCAGCTGGTAGCCCCGCCCCTCTTCCGATACGTAAACTGAGCTGCATGCAGTGTGAAAAACAAGCGAAACACATTTTAGGATATTCAGACACTTCATCTGCATCCCAAATAACACACTACACACTTACACTATGCACTATTTACTCTACTACCCACTATAAAGTTTAGAAGTTTCGCATCGCCTGGATATTGAAAAAAACAACAACAACCATTTGTTAGACGTCTGGTCCACTGGAATGTTGTCGGCCATTTTGAATTTTTTTCTCATCCAGCTGGTAGCCCCGCCCCTCTTCCGATACATAAACTAAGCTGCATGCAGCGTGAAAAACAAGCGAAACACATTTTATGATATTCAGACACTTCATCTGCATCCCAAATGACACACTACACACTTACACTATGCACTATTTACTCTACTACCCCACTATAAAGTTTAGAAGTTTCGGATCGCCTGGATATTGAAAAAAACAACAACCATTTGTTAGACGTCTGGTCCATTGGAATGTTGTCGGCCATTTTGAATTTTTTTTTTTCCTCATCCAGCTGGTAGCCCCGCCCTTCTTCTGCTACGTAAGCTGTGTCCAACGTTCAACGCGTTGTTGTTTTCGGGTACATCCGGGTACCTGCAATGCGATTTTAACACAACAGTGATTTCTCCATCTGTTTCACATTATAGAAAAGCAAGAAAACAAGCTACACGCCATCCCCACGCATACACATACACACACTTTGTACTATTTTGTTTAAAGCTTCACTTTATGCTACCACCGGCATGGCGGCCATGACACAATTACAGCAACACCTGTGAAGTTACTCACTCATTTGACTGACATTTTGTCCTGTCCCAGTTCTTTCTCTCTTCGTTCTTTTCTCCTTTTTGGCTCCATTTCCCCCTTAATTATCGAAGAACATTTTGATAATTTATTGCCGTTTCACGGATACGAACAGACAATTTCCGGTTAAGGAAGCTGACGTAACTGAACGGAGAAATAACGGCTTTTGAATCACGTGATCTTTTTAACTCAAGACGCCATCAATTAAACCAATTAATCAATTAAAATATTTAAATAAGAGGACATTATAAAAAGTATAACGCTATCAGCAAGTGAGCTGATCGCAGGCTTTTTAAAAAATATATTTGTCTCTATTTTCTTCTCCGTTCTCACTGTAGTGAATGTGTTTAAGTTTCAGTTTCACTCCTCTTCCCTTTGAATTCCGTGGATTTTAGCGCGAAATAAAAAGATTAGCTAAAAGTAAAAAAAAGTACAATTAGCATACTGAGGCATTACATGTTCGAGTTCTTTTTTCACTTGCTTCATAATAATTTGTGAAACTTGTAAATAAGTAATACACATTACCGCTTTAAATTAAACAATAAACAATACCAAAGGTACCATTAACACACAGACGTCTAATTACGTATTTAATTAGCTTGAAAGTAAGTGACAAAATGGCGCCGCTAATAACAGTCTTTAAGATTAACCGAAAAAAAAAAAAGATGTCACTGAGTGTACTTCCTTTCAAGTGTACTTCATGTGGATGAACTTGGATTATACTAGAAATAACAGATGTCATGTTAAAACAGCGTAAATTAAATCATGTTTGTAATCTACCCCCCCCATTTAGCAAGAGTTTTCTGTGGCTTGCTTGCTTGCTAACAGGATAGCGTATTCTTAGGTGTATTTAATAAAACATTGGCTAAAAATGACATCTACTTTGTATAAATGTTACTAGCCAATGTTGGCTTATTATCTGAATGAACAAACAGAAGTTTGTGTAGAAGTTTTGTCAGAAAACTGACAAAGCGCTAAGTCTGGAGGTTCCTTTTCCTTATAGTAAATGTCACCATATCAACAACTGGACACTTTTTACATGATGCATCCTATAGAAATAATAATACTACATCTGACTGAATAGATTAGCATATCTTCTAGAAAATAAATCAACAGCTTCTGACCAATCAGAATTCAGAATTCATCAGTGCTCTTTGCTACCCTGTTCAGTGACTTAAGGACTACGTTGGATTGCGACGTGCTGCTTCTGAAGAACCCGGGGAACATGTTTCATCTTCATTACAGCAGCTTCATCGTCAGTGTTCATCACTTACATGTCAGGTCGTTTATTAGCGCTTACATACACAGCAGTCGAGGCAGAAAAAAATTATATATCTGGATAGGCCATGTCAGCTGAGGCTTCGGATTCCCGGCAAACGTGTTTCCTGGTTGGTGACTGCAGGTGCTAATTGCGACGCTAAATCATTTATGACAAAGCGGACGAACGACGTCAATGCAGAGGAACCTTCTGGAAAAGGTCTCGCCTTACAAATGATACATGATAAATTACCTTCATGCGCTTTATCAGCCATGCGTTAATCCATACTGTCCTCATGATGGAAAGGGTATACAAGGAAAAGGGTGGAAATGGTGGAAAAAGCCTATGGAAAAAAAATAATTCAAACGTAAACTAAAGCTTAAGGATGGAAATGAATCATTTCTGTTGGTGGACCCGTCTTGTTGATGAGAGTGTCAGAGTTTTAAGCTGAAAGCAACTCAAATAATCACTGGTTACAACCACGCTAAGCAGAAAAGCATTTCAGAATGCGAAAACATCACCAGATTGGGTGAACCTGTGCCCACTAAAGCCTCTGGTTCATGTTCATGGTTCACAGTGTATGTAGTCCATTGACATTTTGAAAATTTTGAGATGCTTTTCTGCTCAGCATGGTTGTACAGCCTGGTTATTTGAGTTACTGTAGCAGTCTGGCCATTCTTCTCTAAGCCTTTTTTCTTCTTCAGCAAGACATTTCTGGATGTTTTTGGTTTTCTGCACCATTCAGAGACATCCCAAGAGATCATCAGCAGAAGAAGTCAGTGAAATTTGTAAAAATGAATAAATAAATAAATAAACAAACAAACAAACAAATAAAAGAGAACATGGCTTTGTGTGATTTTTTTTGTGCGCAGATATACAGGTGTTCCTAATAAAGTGACCTTGTATTTAATATAATAAAAGCCTATATTTATGTCAAGTAAGAAATCATTTACTGTTAACTCTTGAGAAATTATTAAACGTTAAAAGCTTTTTTTGGCCATCAGATCAATGTAATGCTGCCTAACAGATCACGCCTTCTTGTTGGCGTTTGTGAAGCTGGTGGGATTTTCCGTATTTCCCGACTCCGTGTCCGGATGCAGGCAGTAGACTCTGGCGAAAAGCCCAAAACTGTAACTCAAGCACGGGGCTGCCTTCAGGAGGAGTTTATAAACGAGCGCTGTCATAGAGCAACTGCGAGCCTTCAGGATTTATTTGCCCCCTTCCTCAATTAATTATCCTGTTTTCTTAAGCAGTCATGCTGACCAATGACTCGTGCAGAACTTTTAAAATAATTAGGATGGCACTGGACCATATTCTGTGACTAAGAAACCATCCAAAACGCATCACTCTTCTGAGCCTTAATGCTCTTTCACAGAGGAAGAAGCTCATCTTTTAAAAAAAAAATAAAAAGATCAAAAAACCCTACAATGAGAGCAGTTTGAACACAGATGGAGAAAGACATTTCGAGGAAAAGTTTCAAGCCGGAAATGGATGACGCCAGGAAAGATGGCAGCGACTTGGAGATCTGTATCTAATCAGCGGTTAAAATGTTTAGAGAGGTGTCTAGTGCTGCTAGGCGAGCGATCAGTTCCCAGAGAGGAGAGTAATATGCTTTCCCGGAAGCTGCAATTTCACAGCACTCATTTATTCATTACGTCCGTAGGAACCTCTTAAGTGCATCAAGGGCTTTTTAGACTAAGCAATGAATCGCACTGCCAGTCACGCCGCATTGGGGATGGCTCCGTAAATCTGCGGCTAGCACGAGGTACGCCGGGACGTCAGGACGTATTCAGATTCACGGCCGTTTCGCGTGACAGTCTAAACCACAGCAGTGTCGACCTTCTGAAACCGCTTCCTGCCACGACTCTGTGGGTTATGTATACACAATATACCGCGGTGTATATAACACCTTTCCTCAGAGGTAACTACGGATGCTAATTGCGATGCTAAATCATTGATGTCCAGGAACTTTCCGGAAAAAGGTCTCAGTTGCAAATGATAGGTGATCAATTATCCTTTATTTATCTCAGCATTTTACCTGGCTGCTAAATCCATACTGCAGTTTTAGGGAGGAAAAAAAAAGAAAAAAAGAACGAAAAAGAAAAGACATTATTGTATTATAACTGTACTAAAGAAAATAAAGAACGATCAAAAGTTTAAAAATAAATAAAAACATGATCATATTCAATATTATACAAGGGATTCAACTGACAAATAAATAAATAAATAAATAAATAAATAAAGTTATATAAATAAATAAGCACGTTTTTTTAATTTTTTCCATTTTTTTTTAAATAAATGTTTACTTCTTTCTTTCTTTCTTTCTTTCTTTTTCTTTCTTTCTTTCTTTCTTTCTTTCTTTCTTTCTTTCTTCTTTCTTTTATTTATTTGTTCATTCCCAAAAAAATGTCTATGTGCATTACATATAGTAAATAAAAAAAAAATGCTACAAGGCATCAACATTTAGAAACCACATGCTCCAGCACACACACACATACACACACATGCACAAAAATGTACACTTAGACTACACTTTAAGCTCAGGTGTCACTGGATCCCAGTATAAGAAGCCTCTCAAGTGAGACTCGGATCCAGCCACTAAAGCTGATCGTCATGCTCGAGAAGAAAAATGAAGAAAAGCTCTCCCCCCCCCCCGTCCTCACACACACACACACACACACGCACACTAATGTTAGAAAGCCAAGCTAAGAGAAACCATTGTAAAAGACTCAATTTAGTTTTAAAGGTCAAATATCCAGTCACCGCTGAGGAGACTAATTAAGTGCCCTTCAAAGCCCTGGGAGTCCATATGAATAGATAATAGAACTGATCTGGTACCTCGGCAAGGAGAAGAATGAACGTCGGCTCGTTTGCATGCAGCTGGGTGCGCATTAAAAACGTTCTCAGCGGGAAGGGTCTTATGTTGAGCAAACAGAAATATCACACCGGTGGCCGTTATCATTTTTGCACTATGTTTCAGCGGGATGTGAAAAAGAAACACGGCCGAAACACTGATTTTTAAAGAAACATCCCTAGCAGAACCGCCATGGGATTCCTCACTGGGCTCGGAATATTTTGCCCAGGTCTCAGGACGGGTGTAGACATCCTTCAGGTTCACTTTATAATTCTCTGTAACGTATTCATTTTTTAAAAACGGTATAGTGGATTTTCCCGCCTTTTAGAAGAAGCTTTTAAATCTTGAGCTTTTCAGTTTTGTCTAATTATGAAGCTAAGAACCTTTAACCATCTAAAACACTTGAGATTAGCTTTCTCTTGAGAAAGTGGGAAAAAATTATGAATCTCTAGCCAATCACAGACAAGGAAATTATAATAATAATAATCAGAAGAAGAAGAAGAAAAGGAAGAAGTCATAATTTTAAATTTTTATTAAATTTTTCGCATTTAAATCCCGATTACATCTGATAACATCGGAAAACTTCACAAGATGCTCAGCGCTTTTCTCGTACAAACGGTCTTGTCTTGTTCGCTGGGAGCGAGGCAGCGAGGCTGGTGGAGAGGTCGCGGCTGTGGAGCGTCTTTCCCAAGGGCTATAGGGGCTCAATTAAGGGCAGAACAATGGCCTCGGCTCACTTCAGCCTCTCACTTCAGCAATTCTGCCAGAGCTGCAGCGAGACCTCTTTAATCTCCCCCGCCTGCTCGGCTTGGCATTCGAATCCAACCTACAGAGGGCACGAAGGAGCTTCGGACGGCCACAGCAGCGCTGCAGCATCCCACGCAAGCCAGAACACGCCACAGGCCACAACCATTCCAGCTGTTCCAGCAGCCTCGTGACATCAGAAACGATGGTGCAGTTAGAGAAGTTGAGAATACTCTCCTGCATCACGGAGACAGAATGTGAAAACGCGAGCGTGGTTAATTACGGGTGGATCTGTTTGTGCTGATGCTGATGCAGAGGGCGATCGGTTTGTTTCTGCTACACTGCGGCACAGAGTATCCCAAGGATGACGATGAGAGGAAGGCTTTTTAGTGCGCTTTCACATCTATACCACATAGATTTCACATCTATTCTATATATATATATATATATAATCAGATTTTGTGGCGTCAAGCTATTTGGAAACCAAACGGGAAAAAAAAGTTATGGCGCTATGGGGAATGTAGTGCTGAAAATCTCACACAGAACACAGAGCTGATGCTAAATAAATTCCTAGATAAATATCCAAGTAGTCTTTGAATTTTAATTTTTTCCCAGTGTCCAAATCTCCTGAACACTCTGCGTTACTACGGCTCGGTTTTGTGGCTCAGCTTCACCTAGAAAAAAAATTACACAGCAGGATATTTATCTGCCATCCAAAACACACAGCTTGTTTGATTCCTGCAGGTGAGTCGATTCAGAGTCGATTCACTTTCAGACGCTCTCGGATGCCAGGGTGCGACGTTATTAAATAATTAACAGACACGTTCACCAGCGTTCACTCCTTGTACATGCTTTATCGCCATTAACAGACCGCTGATCTATATTTTCCAGCTCGCAGACCCTCCTATGCAATCCGGGGTCAAAGGTCGATCCTTACACACATGTTAAACCTTTGATAAACCCTCTGAATTTCTCGCTCAATCACCTATAAAGAGCGTCTCCATAAAAATCAGCCACGCCACATCTCTCGCCTAGTAACGGTTCCTCCTTTAAGACGACTCCTTGAAAGTTCATTTGCATGTGCGTCTAATTAGAAGTCGGAAAATTGCCTCGCCGTTACGGCTCGCGCGCCGACCGTAATACCATAATACCAAAACTTAATTTCCCGTACAAAAAAACAAGAAAAGCCCCCTTTCCTCCAGCACAGCACTCCCACTCAGAACCTCCCTTCCCCTCTTTTATTTAATAAGTCAATACACCATTGCAGAACAGTAGACATTTCTGACACAAATTATGTTCTGAATGGGATGAAGCTCTCCCACACCATTCTTTATTGATTGTACCGGCTCATAAAAAAATAAGAGAAGGGATGGGGGCGAGCGATGGACTGCTGACTGGGACCGTTTCTCCAGGCCGGATAATAAAAGCGCTACTTCAGGACTTAGAAGGTTAAGTTCTAATGAGTATTTTGGATTGCATGTGCTCGTTTAATGGGCTCATAAAGGAATGCTTTGCTTGGGTAATAGAGGCGAGCTCAGAGCCAGACAAAATGCCTTTTTTTTTTTAAAGCGCTGTTAAAACAAAAAAACAAAAGTGTCCAGGGACGGAGTTTCTTTTTCCAGAGACAAATAGATGGCCGTGTGAGATCTTAGATTTGGTTCAGATGGTTCAGATTGTTCCGATTTGGGGGGGCATGGTGGCTTAGTGGTTAGCACGTTTGCCTCACACCTCCAGGGTTGGGGGTTCGATTCCCGCCTCCGCCATGTATGTGTGTAGTTTGCATGTTCTCCCTGTGCCTCGGGGGTTTTCTCCGGGTGCTCTGGTTTCCTCCCCCAGTCCAAAGACATGCATGGTAGGTTGATTGGCATCTCTAGATTGTGTGTGTGTGTGTGTACCCTGCGATGGGTTGGCACTCCGTCCAGGGTGTATCCTGCCTTGATGCCCAATGACGCCTGAGATAGGCACAGGCTCCCCGTGACCCGAGTGTAGTTCGGATAAGCGGCAGACAATGAATGAATGTATGAATGTTCTGATTGGATATATTGAGTTCATGGCTTGTTTTTACTTGAGAACTTCGAACTACAATAGAAATAAAATGTCTATTTTTTTTCAATTTTTTATTTATTTTTTATTTATTACTAATACAGATAACCTGAGGAAAAATGGTTTAAGCCATGGCCTTGGCACAAGTGGAAAATAAATAAAATAAATTCAAATTCAAATTTATTCAAATTCTTTTTCCAAGGCCATGGCTTAAACCATTTTTTTTCCAGGTTTTTTTTCCTGTTGGAATTTTTTGGATTTTTTTCCCCATTTGTGCCAAGGCCATGACTTAAAACAATTTGTTCCAGGTTTCTTTTTCCCAGTTGGAATTTTTTGGATTTTTTTCCATTTGTGTCAAGGCCATGGCTTAAAACAACTTTTTCCAGGTTTCTTTTTTCCAGTTGGAATTTTTTGGATTTTTTTCCATTTGTGTCAAGGCCATAGCTTAAACCATTTTTTTCCAGGTTTTTTTTTTCCAGTTAGAATTTTTTTTCCCACTGGTGCCAAGGCCATAGTGTAAAGCATTTTTTTCTGTTTTTTTTTTCCTTCAGGTTCCATAGTTTAAGCTATGGCCTTGGCACAAGTGAAAAAAAATTCTAATTTTTTCCCCCACTGGTGCCAAGGCCATGGCTTAAAACCATTTTTTCCAGGTTTTTTTCCAGGTTTTTTTCTCCAGTTGGAATTTTTTTGGATTTTTTCCCACTGGTGCCAAGGCCATGGCTTAAACCATTTCACTCTGTTGTTTTTTTTTCAGGTTCCATGGTTTAACCATGGTCTTGGCACAAGTGAAAAAAAAAAAAGAAAATTCCAATTGGATTTTTTTGGATTTTTTTCCATTTGTGCCAAGGCCATGGCGTTAAATAAACATCTCCTTACGAGATGGACGGGTATGTGGCGTGTTATAACATCGGTTCCTTGTGAATGAGTCGTTTCTATAGAAACAATCAGAATTATTATTGAAGAAATTGAGCTTTTTTTTGAGAAGATAAATAAGGCTTGAAAACCATTTTGTTGTAATGAATCATGCAGAAAGTGAGGCAGCAGGATTTAAAGCCAGTGCCAAGAGCTGAGGAGAAAAACGAATGCAGCTTGTGAAGTAGAGGCTTGAGACCTCATTATAAGAAACAATGCACTTGCTCGGGCCGGCACTTAACTGTGCATCCGCTATAGGCTTTGTCAGTTTAAGACAGCGTGAAGGCTCGGAGGAAAGCTGTTATATAAGTGTGTAGCGCACGCACCATTCAGCCCCCAGCTTCTACACCATTAATGGTTGGAATCAGTGGGTTGTGACACGCCGTCTATGCCTCGCTCGGCACAACCTCACAATCAACTTGTCATAATATTTAGTAGGAAAATGACGAATGACTCATCTACCCTCATATCCTCGTTTGTTGCCTCGGAGTACACAGAATTAAAGCGATACAGACGCAATAACGTTCGGTTTAGACTGCAAGGGAAGGGAAGAGAGGGAAAAAAAACAACCCCGGAAGCGGATTTTGCTCCTCTTCGGATGTGCGGGCTCAGACGTGACATCAGCGTGAGATCGTTTGAATATTGAGCTGTTTAGAAAATGAGCTTGTTTGTTGCGTAGAGCAAATAAGCGAAATCAGATTTCGGCAAATACGAGGGAGGTGTGCGGCGCTGGAATTCACGACAAAATGAAGGGAAGGAGAAAGAGCCAGCGAATTAAACATTATTGAAGCATCTTCAACAGAAAATAGCGACAGACTCGCTACCCAGACGCAGACTTTTCTGCAAATTTAATTTGTCATATCTGTTCTTTAAGCCACACATGCAAAACGGACTCTCTCTTTTCCTCCCTCGCACACCGTTATTAAATCAGTGCCTAAGACTTTTATACCCTGCTGTAACTGTATTCATCCTGCCGCCTATCAGCTCGGACTTCGCAACACGCACCCCGGAATTATTGGCGCCCTTCGGGAAAACGAGCCTGTAAGACACTGCGGAAAATAATTGTTGAAGGGGTCGTGTGAAGAAGCTGGAAAAAGATGGTTACTTTTTTATGTACTCTTATACTTTCAGACAGTTATTTATGTATCGAGGAAATAGTTTTTATCCGTTCATAGCTGCACGTGCGAAATAGTCAAAAATAATTAAAAAAAAAAAGATGAAACTGCCATAGGGGGCACAGTGGCTTGGTGGTTAGCACGTTTGCCTCACACCTCCAGGGTTGGGGGTTCGATTCCTGCCTCCACCATGTATGTGTGGAGTTTGCATGTTCTCCCTGTGCCTCGGGGGTTTCCTCCGGGTACTCCGGTTTCCTCCCCCGGTCCAAAGACATGCATTGTAGGTTGATTGGCATCTCTAAATTATCCATAGTGTGTGATTGCGTGAGTGAATGAGAGTGTGTGTGTGCCCTGTGATGGGTTGGCACTTCGTCCAGGGTGTATCCTGCCTTGATGCCCAATGACGATGGAGATGGGAGCACAGGCTCCCCGTGACCTGAGAATAGATCAGATAAGCGGTAGATAATGAATGAATGAAAATGCCAAAAGACTCAACATTACAGCTTTAACCTCTGACTATTACAAAAATCTGACACTGGAGTCTCCTTCCATCATTTTGTTATAAAGAATGAGGCCTGTGTATAAGGTACATGCAAGGTAAAAATCTGATGTAACAGAGACACTCCTGTTTTTCCAGCAAGCGCCGCCCAAGAGGCGTGGTTATAGACCTGAATAACCAAATAATGATTTACTGATTTCAGTTGTAAATAAATCATTATTAAAAGACACGACTTGAAAAGTGAAAGGAAACCGTTTCTATAACCGAAGCTCACCGTTGACTTTATATACTTCGTTTTCCTACACCGCGCAAATCCTCGTCCGATCCTCTCAATCTCCTCTACAGTAAAATCGAGTGCTGTGGTTTTATTTTTTAAAGTACAGTGAATCATTACAGTGGATAAAACTCACACAGTTAAGAGCTCATTATTCGCCTCGTGAATCTGAAAGACAGCTGGGGAAATTTAGACTAAGGAGCACCGCGGAGGCATTAGACATAAAGGAAAACAAAAAGAGAATAAATTGGGAGAAGGGTACAAAAGAAAACAACGCTTGGTGTTAGGAAGTCCCGGCGGATGCTGTTGGTTCAATTATGAGGATGTGGAAGCTGTATCAAACCGTCGTGACAATGCCTAGGAAAGGTCATTCCTCAAAACTCTCAGCCAGAACAAGAAGGAGACTTGAGGGAGAAGTCAATGAGAGGCCAACGATCACTCTGAGGGGGCCACCGGGGTCGCTAGCTCAGAGCAGACTAAAGGTTATCGAGAGAACTATATTGAGATCGCTGCATAAACACTGGCTCTGAGGGGAGAAGGGCACAAATCGAGCCGTTGCCCGAAATAGAAAGGACTGGAAGCGTGCCTATAAACAGAGCACATGATTCTGAAGCAATTAGAATGTAAGGAAAAGGCTTAATGGCTCATTCTGATTGGTTGACCAAATATGGTCAAACTGACCAGAAGAAGTGGAATGGAATAAAAATGAAAATCTCTTAAACCTTAATGCACTTGAGTGTGCATTTAATAGTAATCAGCTAGTTATGTAAATAAGTTGATAGAAGCGTCATCACATATGGCTGAAATTCTGCCAATTTGTGCTGTGTACACATATACAGTACTGCTCGTCTCCTTCAGTGAGAAGAGCAGCTCAGGAACTACCTCCTGCTGAGAAATGTCAACGCCGGGATGAAGAATGTAGGCGAAAATTTTTGAGAGGTGACTGCGGAGAAAGCACATTCTCTTCCGAAGACCGGCGGACGGACGATCAATATTCCAGCACAACTTTCTTCTGATTAATTTTTAATGGCCGGGAGAACTGCTCCTTTCTAAAATGTAAATGGCTTTAATGTTAAATGGAAAGAGGAACGACACCTTGATCAATCACTCCTACACCGCCTCTCTGCCAGTGGCATCAACCGAAGGCTTACCGATGACATCTTTCTCTCCACGCTTCCTCCAGAGAGCCTCAAAGCTCCTGCACACCTCCTCCACCTTCACTTCCTCTGAGACACCAGAAAATCTATTTCTCTCTCTCTCTCTTTCTCTCTTGACTCGATTTGGTGGTTGGGTGGAATATTCTGAAAATAAATACATCATTGCAACACCTACAATCTACTGTAACATCTTGTATTCATAATTCTTTATTTATGACTGCACTGTACATCTGTTTTTATTTTGCCTCATTAACCTCATGACCCCACACAAGACAGAAAATCCGAAAAGTACAATTAATTCAGAAGGGCTAAGAAGGGCACTCATCTTACAACTTCTTCTTCGGCTTTTCCCTTCAGGGGTCGCCACAGCGAATCATCTCTCTCCACCTATCCCTATCTTCTGCATCCTCAACACTTGCACGCACTAGCTTCATATCCTCATTAATTACATCCATATACCTCCTCTTTGGCCTTCCTTTTTGCCTCCTGCCTGGCAGCTCCATGTCCAACATTCTCCTACCAATATACTCACTCTCCCTCCTCTGAACATGTCCAAACCATCTTAATCTGGCCTCCCTAACTTTGTCCCCCAAACGTCCAACGTGAGCTGTCCCCCTGATGTACTCGTTCCTAATCCTGTCCAATCTTGTCACTCCCAAAGAGAACCTCAACATCTTCAGCTCTGCTACCTCTAGCTCTGACTCCTGTCTCTTCCTCAGTGACACTGTCTCTAAACCATACAGCATGGCCGCTCTCACCACTGTCCTGTACACCTTCCCCTTGATTCTCGCTGATATTTTTCTATCACAGGGGCACTCATCTTACAACATGTAACCTAAAACCGGGACAAGATGACAACCTAATGAACACACTCTAAGGGTTCTCCATTTTCAGTACCCTAATGCCATCTTTGTCTTCCAAGGACTTTCTGCTCCTTCTACACTGAAGTCGTCATATCGGAGCTCCTCCTTATCCTTACCAGCTGACCCATTTCCTAATCCCTGGACCCATGTCATCAATTCAAAGTAAAGACTTGAGAAAATCCATCACTCAAGACACTAAGACAACTCAACACTCAAGTCGAGAACCACAGGCCATGATCCCTTCTTTAGTTTCTAATCAGATACAAGAACAGGTTCCTCACCCTGGTCCCTGAGAACCGGTTCTCCTGCACATTTTAGAGTTTTCTCTGACACTTGATTCAACTAATCAGCTAATCGACACCTCTTTCTTAGTTGAATCTGATGTGTTAGAGCAGGACAGGTACAGGTCCTTCTCCTGGACTTGGGTTGGGAACCTGGAGAGAACGACTGACTGAATCCCAGGCTTCAAGAGTAGCCTCAATTTCAGAGAGTTCGATCAGTTTGCTGAAGTATAAAAGCCATTTTTTCCCCTATCCATGGCCCTCTTGAAAATGCTGGTCTGGAGCTTGCTTCTTCCGAACCAAGATATGGTCTACATCCCTTGTGGAAGCTATCTGCTCTCAGCACTACTTGCAGAACAATATGATTATTCAACCTGTCACATTACATCTATGTTTCAAATATTTTACAAGTATTCAGGCCAAGGGTTCAAAACACAGGACGGGGGCTCTCCAGCGCCAGAGTTGGGAAGCTATGCTCTACACTGAATGACTTGCTGGATTCCGACCCATCTCAAATGAGACCAATGCGTCCAGACCCCTGGCTTCCTGTTCTCAGTTTTTGAAGAGATGATATTATGTGCAGGTTCTAATACAGTGAAGTAAGAGGGTAGTCTTTTCAAGTTTGGCATCAAAGGAACTGTACCAGATGGTTCAAGTCCTACCTCTCTTGATGGTCCTACAGTGGATAATTACCGGCATACCTTAGGGATCTATGCTAGCCATCCAATCTCACAGCTTCCTGTACAACTGTTATGCCAAAGACAAGATATAGCTTATGGGTTGCAGCACGCCTCACAAGCTTTTCAAACCCCCTTCCTTATCATTTAGACATTAGCTTCTATGATCAGTAATTGCTGGCATACCTCAAGGATTCATGCTTGGCCCTCTCTTCTTGTACATTAAACTGTACACCATCAAGGCATTAAAGTTTACAGCTTCCTGTAGCATCGCTATGTTGCTGATACATTAATAATAGCTTTGCTTCTGTGTCAGCATGCCTCACAGGCATTTCAACCTGCTTGACAACCCCCCTACCACATTATTTAAGTATATGGTTCTACAGATGGTAATTGCCAGCATACCTGGAGAGTCCTTGCATGGCTCTTCAAATTGCACACCATCTGGGCATCCAATCCCACAGCTCCCTGTACTGTAGGTATGCTGGAAATACTTTAACGATAGCTCTGTGTGTCCTCTGGATGATAACTCTGTACCAGTCATGATTCACGGCTCTTTCCAACCTGGATTAAACCCCTACTTCCAACTGATCTTATTTTAATCTCTACATCCAAGTAACATTCACGGCTACTGGATCTTACAGATTTAGTCTATAGGATATCGAACTACTGGGTAGAAAACGCAACATGTGTTCTGCACATGAGTGTAGATTAGATTTGTTTGGACTGCAGTACATTTGAACGTTGCATGATATAGAATAGAAATCGCTAATTTGCACTTTTTCTTAAACAAACATCATGCTTCACCAAGATGGACATATCAAGCAATCACAGACCACAAAAATACGATGACGCTTTTAAATATTCTCGTCCGATGTTCATTGCAGAGGATTCTAATCACAGTTTCCGATAATGAAATATGCAGAAGCGATATTTTAACCTGCAATAGCAATAATTTACAGCCACACCAAACGCCTTTCCTCTGCCTGCATCTCTGCATCTCATTTGCATCTGCAGAATGTCCAATGCATTTTTTTTTTTCCGAGCAAGCGAGATCCTATTTACGTATCACGTGATGTACCGAACTCTCCAATCCATCACCCTCCGGTTCCGCCTCTCAGCGTACTCCCCGCCCCGTTAGGCAGCCATTTTCCCTCTCATCCGCTCGACATGATGTATCTGCTGTCTCTGCTCGCTTAATGAAAAAAGAGCTACCTGTCTTTTGGAATGCATGCTGCTGGGCGTAATTAGATCACAACTCCGCTGCAGTTTAGCGGCTGCGCTTAGAGCCCGCCCTTTTCTTTTTTTACCAGGCGTGAGGAATAAGTGCCTCCTTTCATTTTGTCCATTAGCACTTTTTATTTAGGGGGAAAAAACACTCTACAAAGCAAGGAGGCCTTCGATGTGGAGAGATGAGAAGGAAAAAAAGCAGGTTATCCCATTTCCCTGACAGAACGTGTGTTAATACAAATCTAAATAAAGCAAGAGCGGTGGGAGATCTAATGGGTTTCAGAGGGATATTGTGTTTATTCTGAGCACGAAGCAAGGCGAGGCCCTAGAGAGGAACAGGTAAGGGATGGTCCGAGACAGAGACAGATGGATGGAGGAAATGAGACCGAAGCTGTAGATCCGAGTCGGTTGGTGCAGGAGCTGGAGGATCTGCATGCATGCAATCTGCTTTTAATGCACTGCATTGTGGGGGAACCACATGAGGGATTACTGTGTGCCGGATTCATCAATTTGCACGGAGGGAAAACCAAAAAAAAAAAACAGACAGACTAATATATTATGGTGTCAGACATCAAAGATGCTCTGCATAATATCAAGGGAAAGGATAAGATTATGCGCTGAATCATATGATTCGGGGGTAAAAAGATTCATAATTACACCACCTGAGCTGTTACTGTTTTTTGTTTTTGTTTTTAAATGTTAATATATGTAGCGTACTCTATAAAGTCACAAAGTATTTTTTTTTACAAAAATATATATTTACATATAAATCAGCTTTAATTTTCTCTTAAAGAAGGGACCAGGTTGAGCTTTTTAGCAAGGAATTAGCATGACACACAGTTAACTAGCATGCTAATTAATGAGCTAGCATAGTTTTTTCTTTCATGTAGCTTTACCAGTCGTTAAAAGCTCTTTAATTCATACCTGGCTGTGATTGTGGAGTAGAAAATTAGCTATTTATGCTAAGGGTGCTTCTTTTTAATGGCTTAAAGTGATTTGAGCCAGCAACTATCTTGGAATAATCTATATCAGTGGTGTAGCGACACACGACTTGTCTCTCGTTCAAGAGACTTTTGCTAAAAGGGTTAAAGAGCTCGACTCTTCTGATTGGTTCGTCGCGACGCAGTCGACACGAGACCCAAGCGAATTTCACTTCTCTAAGGTCCTGGAAGGAAATCAATAAACTTTTCCAGAGCAACACAGTGGAATCAGATTACAAAGATTTCAATATCCATCTGTAGATCATAAAAAAAACATGTAAAGGATCTGCTATGAAAAAAGAGAGCAAAAAAAAAAAAAAAAAGATGAGAAAAAAATTAGCATTCACAAAAAGATCCAGATTCCATTTGTATCCGTTCAGATGCATCATTCATCAGGCGGGGGCTTGGATAAATTTTTTTTTTTTTAAAAAGCGTGTGCCGTGCTTAAGTCTGCACTTCTCCTGCTACAATCTTATTATGCCAAATAAATTCAGAAAACACTAAGGCAATATTATTAATCTCATGGAAGCATGTTGCAGATTTTTGGGGGATATTTCCGCTCTGCTACCGGGCGTCATGCAGTATTAATGAGGCTTTAGATGTAATAGTCACCACATTAGTGCATTCAGTGCAGAAAATTACAAGAATACATTTGTATAAGTAGCTCCTGTTCTTTAAAGAAGACTCGTGTCTGAGCTTAGAGACAAAGTTTCGACTCTGTAGAGGAAGAAACTCCGAACGCGACGAGGGAAATAAAGCGAAAACACACACTCCGAGCTGAGCGAATATGCAGAATCCGTGAGCGTGAAGTTACAAGAGGACTTCACTGTAAGAGACTCGGCTGGTTTTTTTCTTCTTCCGTGACTAATATTAAAGATGCTTGTGTTACTACAAATTATCATTAACCTGACGTATCCATGTGCAGAAACCTGGCTCTTCAAGCTGTACTGATTTTAAGCTTAGATGTTCCTGTAACTGGAATTTACTCTTCCGAACATATTAAACTACATAAAATACCTGAATAAAGTTTCTCATTCCTTCTGTTTTAATTCCATTTCGTCACAATTATATACGCACGTTTTTTTTTTTTTTTCAACATTAGCTAGCCAAACGCAACAGGGTTGCTGGTTAACTCACATGTGATTGTGTCATTATTCATCTATTTTAGATATGATTCTTTGACGATTCACCGATTTTCACACATGATTCTTTGACCATTCACTTATTTCACATGTGATCGTCTAATGATTAGTTTATTTCACATGCGATTCTTTGACGATTCATTTCTATTCACATGTGATTGTCTCACAATTAGATTATTAGATTATTATATTATATGATTCCTTGACGATTCACCGATTTTCACACATGATTCTTTGACGATTCACTTATTGGACATGTGATTGTCTAATGATTAGTTTATTTCATATGCGATTCTTTGATGCTTCGTTGATGTTCACAAATGATTCTTTGATGATTCATTTCTATTCAAATGTGAGTGTCTCACAATTAGTTTGTTTCACGTGTGATTCTTTTACGATTCATCGATTTTCACAAATGATTCGTTCATAGTTCGTTTATTTCACATGGGATCATTTGACGATTCACTGATTTTCATGCGTTTCTTTCACAATTCATTCATTTCCAATCATGATTGGCTCATGATTCGTGTGTTTCCACATGCGATTCTTTCATGATTCATTAACATGAATGAATGATCATAATAGTCAAAAACTATGCTGCTAATTGGAGAATAATTAGAAAATTAAACAATAAATAAATAAACAAATCTGGCTTTAGACAGAGTATTTGCTTTGCAAAGGGATAAAATGTCTGTGTTGTTGTCATTGTTGCAAAATTCTGACAAAAAGAAAGAAAGAAAGAAAGAAAGAAAGAAAGAAAGAAAGAAAGAAATGTTCACACTAAAAAAAGTCAGTGTTAAGAGTTAAGCATCTTATCAGCTCAAACTCCCTCTAACCGCGTTTTTTTTTTTCCTCGTGGGCTGATATTGTCTCCCTCAATATTGTCTGTCTTTTATTTCAGTGTGTCTGAATGCTGCTGTTTCTGCCCTTGTCCGCTGTTATTGCCAATACCTTAGGTGGGCTTAATCTGTGCAGGAGATGGACACGTTGTGGATTGTTTCCATTGCGTGTGGGAGGGATGAAGCCTCTGCCCGGGTAAGAGCTGGCATCTAATCAATGCTGCATCTCAGAGCGGACATGCTCAAAAGGTTGTATCCTCCTGTAAAATTGGTAAATGAATAAATATTTGATAATCCTGCTCAGCCGGGCCTGGGCGAGCGGGAAAAAGCGGTGGGAAGACGACAGGCTGAGATCCTCTCGCCGAGGAGAAGGTAAAGGAGAAGCCAGGCCTTTTCCTGTGTTCAGGACTAAAGAAAATACACAGACGTTGACCACCGCATGGCTTCTGAATCCCTGAGAATGATGTTTCAGCTAGCTAAAATGTGCAAGAAGACTAGAAACTGATTTCACTGGATTTAAATCCAATGCTCGGTGTGTCAGGACATATATTAATAGCATAGTTTTTCAGAAAAGTAAAAGGAAGCTCAGTTTGTTGCAAGGTGGGAACCTTTAATGGTTCAAAAGAATCCTCACACATAGGAAAATAATCAACAACGAAGCAGTGTGATGAAGAGGAGTCACTATTCCCACCCCTTTTATTATTACATGAATTTTTACATGGGATTCTTTTCTGATTCATTTTTATTCACATCTAATTGCTTCACGATTCATTTAGATCACATATGATTCTTTGAGGATTTGTTGACTTTTGCACATGATTCTTTCACGATTTATTTTTATTCACATGTGATTGCCTTACGATTCATTTATTTCACATATGATTCTTTGTTGATTCGCTGGCTTTCACACATGATTCTTTCACGATTCACTTATTTCACGTGTGATTCGTCGATGATTCATTGATTTTCACACGTGATTCTTTCACGATTCACTTATTTCACATGCGATTCGTCGATGATTCGTTGATTTTCACACTTGACTCTTTCACGATTTATTTGGCACTGCACTTGAATCTTTCACAACTCTAACCACATCGTTCTGTCACAGAAAATTAATCAACAACAAGCTAGAGTCATTATAGAGTTTTTTTTTATCCAATTCTGGCTACATTTAATATTCCACAAATCAATTATATCACAGCAGATATAAACGCTTGTTCCCTCACCAGCCTCTCGTGTTTTCTCAAAGACAAAAGAAAAGGAGCTTGTCATCGAACAGGGCAATCTGGAGACTCCTTGTATAAATGTTAGACAAACATCTCCTTGCAGACAACGTCACCGTATCAACATCTGTCCCCGTAAATGAGTGGTTACTATAGAAACGATAGGACCTGTTCACAGCAGCACAGCAGGCGGTGAAGTACAGCTGAGCGTAACGGCATGGGGAAATCGGTGTACACTGCAATCATCAGGCCTCGCTCGAAGCTCACGAGGAACCAGCCGTGGCATGTTCTTATCACACGCTTTCTCTACTTTCTTCAAGTCGACTAACCCGTCTCTGAAACGGAAGGTGACTTTCAAAGACTTTCCTGGAGCGCGTCTCAACTGCTAAGTGCCTCCCTCAGCCTGGGAGAAGGTACGGATCGAGAGGGGAAACAAATGGAGGTTCCAGCAGCACACAAGACCAGATTGGTTAGCCTCAACTCAACCGATACTTGAGGCGCAAGAAGGACAGCCAATCAGAGAACAGAGTGCGGGTCAACACTTGTGCGGAGATCGAGATCGGCGCAGAGATGGGCCTCCGGGTGTGACTTTGGCGCTGGAATTTCCCCGGCTCTCAGCAGAAGTAATTGAAACTAGCAATCCAGCAGTGCAACATCCATTATGTAAAGAGTGGCAGAGAAAGAGAGAGAGAGAGAGAGAGAGAGAGAGAGAGGTGCCTTTGCGGGAACATTATGGAGAGGTGTCTATCCAGGAGGAAAAAAAATAAAAGCTCTGACAATGACGGAGTGGCAACATGAGACCGTGTGGCAGCTCTGACAGTTGGGCTGACTGCTGTGCACTCTCGCGCTATGTAAATTCTCCTCAGAAAACGCCCGTGTAACCCTCAATGAGAGCGTGCGACCGTCGGGGTTTTTTATTCGTCCTTCATCAACTGAGGATGATGATGGAAATAATGCTCATACACGTCATGAAACAAAACGGTCATTTTTCACATACGGTGCATGCATGTTTATGATCTTAGTTGGTTTTATTCACAATTCATTTCTTTTCACATGTGATTCTTTAACGATTCTGTTTTCTCTCAAGTGACTCTTTCATAATAGATTTAGATTTTTTTTTTTATGTGGTCAGGTTTCTTTCTTTTCTTTTTTTTCATTGATTCTTTCAAAATTCATTTACCATCACATGTGATTCTCTCAGGATTCATTTACCATCACATGTGATTCTCTCAGGATTCATTTACTGTCACATGTGATTCGTTTGTTACGTGTGATTCTCTCAGGATTCATTTACCATCACATGCGATTCTCTCAAGATTCATTTACTGTCACATGTGATTCGTTTGTTACGTGTGATTCTCTCAGGATTCATTTACCATGACATATGATTCTCTCAGGATTTATTTACTGTCACATGTGATTCGTTTGTTACGTGCGATTCTCTCAGGATTCATTTACCGTCACACGTGGTTCTCTCAGGATTCATTTACTGTCACATGTGATTCGTTTGTTACGTGCGATTCTCTCAGGATTCATTTACCGTCACACGTGGTTCTCTCAGGATTCATTTACTGTCACATGTGATTCGTTTGTTACGTGTGATTCTCTCAGGATTCATTTACCATCACATGTGATTCTCTCAAGATTCATTTACTGTCACATGTGATTCGTTTGTTACGTGTGATTCTCTCAGGATTCATTTACCATGACATATGATTCTCTCAGGATTTATTTACTGTCACATGTGATTCGTTTGTTACGTGCGATTCTCTCAGGATTCATTTACCGTCACACGTGGTTCTCTCAGGATTCATTTACTGTCACATGTGATTCGTTTGTTACGTGTGATTCTCTCAGGGATCCACTGACCATCACATGTGATTCATTTCTTTTCACGTGCGATTTATGAATTGATGATTCTTTTTTTTTTTCCAGCATAAGATTCTTTCATGATTCATTTCTTTTCACATTTCAGGCTTTCACAGATAATTTTTATTTCACACATGATTCTTTGACGATTCATTTTCAAGTGATTCTTTCAAGATTCATTTACTATCACATGCGATTCTCTTAGGATTCATTTACTATCACATGTGATTCATTTATTTCCGCACGCGATTCTCTCAGGATTTTAATAATTCCGTTTTTTTTCCAGCATAAGATTCTTTCAGGATTCATTTTTTTTCGCATGTGATACTTTCTTTCACAGCTCATTTATTTCACACATTATTCTTGTTATTATTCTCTTCTTCTTTCATGTTATTCTTTCATAATTAATTGATTTTTATTCATAATTTATTATTTTACATGATTCTTTTGAAATTCATTTACTATCACGTGTGATTCATTTATTGCCACATTTGATTCTTTCAGGATTCATTTACTTTCATGTATGACTACATTATGTTCACTTTCATGTGATAATTATTCAGACGCAGTGCATTTATTTTATATTTTATTTCCGTCATTTCCCAGTAGCGCGTGAACACACACAGTTTTGCGCTGTTCAGCTCTGACCAATCAGAATCCAGAATTCAACCTGGCTGCCTTATAGAGTTCTGATATTATATCGAAGCTACTTTTGATGCTAATTTTCGCCCTGCAGCTGAAAGAGAATGCTTAATGCCTAATCAGGCTTAATTCAAAGCTTCAGCATTGGCAGGAGCTCTAAGAGAGGACACGGCCACACGGCTTCACCCTTTGATCACTGGACGCTCGTCCGCCGCCGCTCCTGTCACCAACCCCCGGACACGGCGACTTGGCAGACATCTGCCTGTTAGCGCACAGCCCCGGGTCATGAGCATACGAGTGTAAACCGCTAACAAACCACATGACATCCAACCCAGAGGATCCTGACTTCCTTCCATCTCACATCTCCCTCGCTGTCTGGGTAAAATAAAAAATAAAAAAGATTCGGTCTTATTTTATTTATTTTATCCGTTTTGTTTCCCGAGCCCCGCGTTCAGGTTCAGAGGTGTCCCTGCTTTCATCACTCGGAACTCGCAAAGCAGACATTGCATTTCACGCTTGTTAGCTTGACCTTTCGGAGTCGCTTGAGGCTAAAGAGCTAGCAGTCATGGAAATCGAGAAATACCAATCGAACTTTTAATATTCGTGTCATAGCCTCCGGTTACATTTCTCTGACCTTCCATTTCTCGGGTGTGTGTTGTTCAAAAATATAGAAAATTGGGATCCATTTCCGGCGAAAGCAAGATCCTATTTATTTATATTCACTGCTCGCTGAAATTGCTGTGATGATACAGAAAAAGTGGAGCGGTTGATGCTTTAACGGCGAAAAACGAGGACGGATGACCAGAGGTCGGATTGATGAGGTGTAATGGACACCGGTGAGAAGCATCACATCACACCGAAACTCGCTCGGCTGAATCGCGTGGCGTGTAAAACATTTACGAAAGCCCTTACACGGGTATCACGGGCCCGAGCGTGAAGTGCTGATCTCCTGCAAAGCCGTTATAATGCTGGCCATTGTGCCGTCTGAGGGAGTTAACCTCTGCTGACACAAACCGCTCAGGAATTTTTTTCTATCCTCTTGTATTAATAATGCAGGAAATGGCGTAATGTCAGGATCGAGCGTATGTACTTGAAAATGAGCGGAGCGGCGTATTCAGGATAGCGCATGCGACACTCTGATAAGGTTAATAGTGATGTTTTAGTGAGAATCACACAGCGTGAGGTCTGTACTGACATATATATATATATATATATATATATATATATATATACGCTACGCTACATCACAGGGAATCCATTTATAAATCTAATCTATTCTAACGCATTCTAGACAAACATTTCTCTGAATCTATCGGTAGTTTGTAACCTCGTGGCAGAGGCAGGCTGTAGAATTTTATGATGTCATAGTTTGTCCTTTAAAGTGACATTATTTTTGCGCTAAGTTTAAATACATTTTGTTATATCAACATGTTTTTGGAAAAAACAACAAACAAACAAACAAACAAACAAACAAAAAAACAACCCCCCCCTCCCAAATATTAGCGGTTTCTTGAACTAATCTAAAAAAAAAATACGAAATCTTAACGATTTCAATACTCTTAAAGGGTGCCGATATTTCTGAAGCCGATTGTTAAAAGCTATTAGAACCTGACTAGGAACTGACAATTGTAACTGTTTTGTTCCAGCATTAAATGTAGCTTTAAACAGATAAAAAAAGTGTAATGTGTCTCTTTTTTAAAATAAAACGCTCGTAATCGTTAGTATAAAGCGCTTTGGTATACAGTATTACTGTAGCATCGTGGCTCCACTGCGTCGCTGATGATTTTCCTGCAACAGCGTGCCACAGTGTGGTTTATTCCTCGTCCTAAGAGCCTTTCAGCATGACTGTGGGTTATCTGAAGAGACGTCTCCGGGTTACTTCACTTCCACGCTAATGTTCCGTCTGAGTCGCTTCCAAAAAGCCACGCGTATCATAAATCACCGAGCTTTTGAAGGTAATATCAGGGCTGGTTAAGAAGAAGTAAATTGAGTTTGCCGGTCATTTCCCAGGCTGTTGTGCACTTTTTCTTTCTTGTTTTGGACTCATTCTACAGTCCTGCTGTCAGCAAGCTTCATCCCTCCTCCGCCGCCGCCGCCGCTGTCACTGCCGCTGCTTCTTTCCTCAGCCATTTTTGCCTGCTTTGGCATATGGCGTCATGCTTTTTGACACCGGTTTCTTCCAATATTTGCAGTTTCTGCACCTGACACACACCTAGAATTTGGACGACGGCTAACTTTAGAAGTCGCTCGAGGAAAGTGCTGATGACGCAGAAACACAAGCTGGTGATTATTCAAGACGTTAACACGAATATGTTACTGAATCAAGGACAGGATTCCATGTTTACATGTCTCCAGGAAACCAGACATTTAAAGAAGAGATTTATTTAAACAGTAATGAGGGGAAAAAAAATACAAAACAACCTGCGACGGTGCTTTAAATTCATCTCCGTAGCTGAGAATGACAGATAAAATGATTTATTTACGTTTTCTTGCTACTGTCAGCGCCGTAATTACTGGCACCCTTCTCCGTGTAAAAAACATCACATGCAGTGTGTTTCAATTTTAACACCTATATTGTTACCATATACAATATGGACAAATAGAAAGGATTGAATTAGACAGAAATAATATCACAAGTGAGCTATCGTGGATGATGTGATATCTATAGTGTTTGCCATATTTTTATATCTTGATCATTCCGACAGAATTCTGTTTCCTTTCCTGGTTTTCAGTCTCAAATATTATATATATATTTTTTGTTGTTATTTTTATCTAGTGAAATAATCAGTCTACTGCCATTTCTGAACCTCCTGGTATTCAGGTGGAAATTTTGTGGAATTTATGACGTCATAGTTTGTAGAAACCGGTAACTAGAACACTGAATGATGACCATTTTTAAAATAATATTTTTAAGCATGAAAAAAAAAAAAAAACAGAAAAACCCTATAAACTGTAAAAAAATAAAAATAAAAAAAAAGACATTATTTAAAGAAAATATAATCAAAACAATTATTTTTAGAGAACAGTAGAGAAAATATCAGTTGTCTCTCTAATTGTGAATTTATTATTATTATTATTATTATTATTATTATTATTTATTTATTTATTTATTTATTTATTTATTTATTTATTTATTTTTTAATGCTCATTTAATGCAACCAAATACCTTTTAAAGGGTGCCAATAATTTTGGAGTTGACTACAAATAAGAAATCTATCTTGTGTCTTGTAACTATGTATGGGTCAAAATCCATTGTCAAAATCTCTTGCACAAGATATTTAGTTTTTATTGTGCCTCATATATCATCGGGAGCAAAATTATTGGCACCCTTTACATATAATAAATAAATAAATAAATAAATAAATAAATAAATAGATAGATAGATAGATAGATAGATAAATAAATAAATAAATAAAAACCTTATTCTATATTATTCGTAGCGGACAAATAATTACAAAATACTTTTGCACTATTGGCCATGAATAATATTTGTGCATAAAATAAATTAATCTATAAATTAAAATAAATCACAGATATTAATTCGCAGTCTTTGTGGCCTCGCATGACTTTTTTTTTAAACTCCTTTCACAGCCATTTTCATACCCTGCTTTGTCACTGAGGCAAATTTTGACAGATGAAAGGTGCTAAATGTCGTCTGTTCTTCATAAACATGAAGCTAGCTGGCACAAAAATAGGAAAAAAAGTTCTGTATAATGTAATTACTTATGACTGGGACGGTATTAAAAGTCTAAAACTAATATTACAGTCGCTGAACTACTGTTCCACACACACACACACACACACACACACACACACGCAAGAGCACTCAGACAAATAACGACATGTGTTGCAATCTTATGAAATACTTGCATAATCACCGTTACACTGCTATTCAAAGGAGGGGAAAAGGAGATGTATTTTTTAACAGAGGAAAAAAATAACACCTTTTAAGGCATTAATTCTAATATCAGTGCAAAGAAAATTCATCAAAGCAACTTAAGAAATAAAAAAAAGGTTCGAAACTTTTGAAAAGCTGAGTTCTGTTCCTGAATTGCATTACAAGCACAAGCAACAGTGAAATTTAGCAGACAGGAAGTGAATATCCTGGTGTTAGGTTTTTTTTCCATTAAGTAGAAAGAATTCAGCTCTGCTTCTCACGTGACAGACGTGACAGATCACACAAAACATACTTCCTATTTACGTTGCGTTCTAGTGTTATAATGCTTAAGCAAGTGTTATAATGCTTAAAATGAACATGAACATAACTTCTGGACGCTTTATAAAGCATTACTCATTCATTCATTCATTGTGTACCGCTTATCTGATCTATACTCAGGTCACGGGGAGCCTGTGCCTATCTCAGGCATCATGGCAGGATACACCCTGGACGGAGTGCCAACCCATCACAGGGTACACACATGCTCTCATCCACTCACACACTACTGACAATTTAGAGATGCCAATCAACCAACAATGCATGTCTTTGGACCGGGGGAGGAAACCAGAGCACCCGGAGGAAACCCCCGAGGCACGGGGAGAACATGCAAACTCCACACACACATGGCGGAGGCGGGAATCGAACCCCCAACCCTGGAGGTGTGAGGCAAACGTGCTAACCACTAAGCCACTGGACTTAGTGTGGTAATGTGGTTATAATGCATCATGAACCATACATTATCCTCAAGACTTTAGAAGGTCCTGATCAATCCTCCAGCTTTCATAATGCATTATAATTTTGATTCAAAGAGCAGCGTGGATTTAATGCAGTCTAGTTATAATGCATTATCACGCCTGGATAATTGTACATAAGCATGTATTCTACATAATGCATTATAATATCATGCATACATGCCCAACGCTGTAGAAAACCTGACCATATGCCATCATAATGCCAGGTTTCGTAATGCGTTATAATACTGATTCATAAGAGCAGTGCGGATTTAATGTAGCCATGTTATAATGCATTATAACGCCTGTATAATTGTTCATAAGCAAGTATTCTACATAATGCATTATAATATCATGCTTACACGCCCAACGCTTTATAAAGCATGACCATATGTCTTCAGAACACCAGGTTACATAATGCATTATAATATCTGTGTATAAGAACAGTGTAGAGTCATAATAATGTAATAATGCTGTAATGCACTATAACACCTGAATAACTGCTCATAAGCAAGTCTTTTATGTAATGCATTATAATATCTGTGTAAAAGACTCATTATCCCAATGCGCTATGACATCTATATAACAGTGTCTATGGAGATTTATCTACATGCATAACCTTGTTATGTCAGGCTGCATCATGCCAGATTATAACCATTCATAGGAATCATGCAGACTTGTTTGTAACTGTTCATAGAATGTTCAATGCAGACTCATTGCAGTGAGGTTGTAATGTTTCTGATCGCATTTACACTATTGACACGCCTCCAAAATATGATAACAGACACCTTGACATAGCAAAAGCATCTGTTATGATGCATTATAACACACAGTACAGTTCATTTCAGAGCCTATGCTTTTTTCAGTAAGAGGAATAAAAGACTTCATGAGCAGATGTTTGACCTTGGGGTGTTAGGTAGAACTCTGCGTCATCACCCCACCCTGTCTCTGTGTTATTCCTTACTTATAATGCATTATGAATGCAGCATTCATAGGACATAGTACCGGCTACATGACCGACGCCGGTGCTGCTACAGGTTACAGTTTAAACTCGTCAAAAACAACAAATCCATCCCAGGCTCTTCATATTTCTAATTTTCATGGCCTCGTGGTGTAACCTTTGAATCCGCTTTCGTTTTAGAAGATTATCAGAGGGGAAGAGGAATAAAAGAAAGAGGAAAAAAAGAGCGACTTTTATACAGCTAATGAGATGGAGCTAATGGCCTAATGGCGGCCGCTGAGGCCCGTGCGGTTGTTTTTAAAATGAAAAATAAATGAGAATCCCTACATATATGGAAGCAAGTCGACGTAATGAGTCTCTGAAATGCTTTTTCAGGCATATCTTCTCTATAATTTGAGCCTCATGCAGCAGCATTAAAATCATTCATCATTTTTTTTTTTTTCTCTCGCTCCTGCAACTTAAAGAGCAACACAAAGCAAATGATACTGGAGCTTCGCCCGAATGGATTTTTTTTCCAGAATTGGGATGGCGGGGGTTGCATTAGCAGCTTCCATATTCATAAAACAAATGATTTGTTTACACATGGAAATGTTTTTTCTCTTCCTTTCAGTGCAGCATGCATCATCGGAAATGTGCATTAAGGCTAACTCTCGCTGTGATTTCTTTCTGGGTTTTTTTTGTTTTTGTTTTTTTTTTATTGTTATTATTATCGTTGTTAAAAAGGAAGAATAAATCTGTCACTAATCTGTCGCTTAGTGACGTAATCCTGAAGAAAAGAGCGCGAGAGCTGCGATCTTTCTCTCCGTGACGCTTTGCGATAGGAAGGGAAGAGAGTCGAGTTTCCAGCGCACTTGATATTCCGGCACCGTGACTGTCAATCTTCTCCACGGAGGGATCGATAAATGACTGGGAGGAAAAAGGAAAACTTTACCCCGGGCTAGTGAATAATCAATACCTCGCTCGGTCTGCCTAATTAAACTGCCACATTAATATATCTCTCGGTGAAATGTACCAAAATAAAACCAGGAAGCCTTCTGGGTGAACATATGCTCCACAAGCTATAGCATTCCTTCGGAAATACGGTCGTGGGATCGGGATCGTGTGGGACGCTTTCGCACATCTGCAGCCAGCTGACGCCGTGCCAATTTATTCACGGAGTCGTTCGCTTTATTAATCCCAGTGTGCGTTGTTGTGGAACGCAATAACTTCCAATATGTACGCTGTGGTACATATTTAAATTTAGACCCTGGATTTGTAAGGAATAAATCACTCGAAAATAGGGAAAAATAATCGACACCGGCTTGTTGACGCGTTTACCGCCTTTTTGGAAACGCCACGTTTTCTGTTTGTTGGTAAAACGATGTCAAGGTGTATTTTTATCTATTTTTAGTAGCGCTAAATGTTGTGTAATGTCTTAAAAACAGGATATTTACACAAACCCTTTCTTGTTCTCTCTCTCTCTCTCTCTCTCTCTCTCTCTCTCTCTCTCTCTCTCTTACTCTTAAAGTTTATAAAAAAGGGCATTTTTTTGTAATATTAAACATAAGAATAAAAAACGTAAAATCTCTGTAGTGGGAATGTTGACACTAAAGACGTCTTCGTTCATTCCAGGAGTTGTTTAGTGATTGTTGGAACCAAAAAAGCCTGATTTTGGGAATAAAAAAATGACAGTAAATATGTGAATGCGTGTCTTGATGACGTAACACGACGTGTCTCGGCTTCTCAGAATGTCCTGAGGACACCCAGAGGAAACCAATATCATAAAGAAATAAAAAAAGGAGAAGAAAAAGATTCATGACGCACAAAACATAACCACTAGACCCCCCCCCCCTCCCCCTCCCCCTCCCCCTCCCCCTCCCCCATGGTGTTTCTACACATGCATATTTATTCATTCACCTATTTCCAAGGTGCCACATCATCCTTTAACCTGTGAGTGATTACGTAGCTCCGCCCCGACTCGGTCAATTTTAAACACATGCATTCGAATCAATGATTCATTGATTCACTGATTCACTGATTTTTTCCCAGTCAGAGTCAAGGTGGATCCAGAGTCTATTGCCGTCCATGCTTATTCACAACTAGAAATCACACGTGAATTCGTGTCTAGACGTGTCTCGGCTCCTCCGTATACATGATTTTGCGTCCATTTCTGCGATCGCTAAATTCCACCGAGTCTCTCCTTCCTTAATTGTTCAGTTTATTAACTCCATTCTGTGTTCTGACACAAAATGAGGATGCTAAACTCCTGAAAACGATCCAATTTCCCGTGTTATTTTAGCAAGCTGATGACGTGCTCAAATTAAGAAGTTCTCGAGAGGGTCACGCTTAAAAAAGAAAAAAAAAATGTTTTTGCAGCATTTAGAGAAAAAGTGGGCACTTTGCCTGACACTTTTGCTGATTCGTGTTTTGTAAAGTTCGTGTTGCTGCTTTAATTAGCCTGGCTGGTGCGCTGCAGGTGTGCTTCCCTTCGACGTTATCGTCAGGTGTATTGACAGGTGTGACTTAACGACGTTCGCTTAAAAAACAATACCGCAAAACAAACACCTAGATCTTTCTGTTAGTCTAGCGTGACTGCGTCTAATATTGTGGAATAGAAAAAACGGACCTCTGAGCGCTTCCGAAGCTTTCGGTAAAGAATTCCGAATTCCATTTCAGTTTGTTTTCATGCATGTCCGACCTTCCCGCTGCCTTCAGATTGGGAACGTAGCTTTTTGGCCTGGGATTAACATAGAAGAAGAAAGCATTAATATATGATTTATTGATGAGGCCACAATATGCGGCTCAAGTGGACCGGAGCGTGGTGAAATCCTTCCAAACTCCCTTACGTTGGCAATATGCACTCGCCACCATGTCTTCATTTGCACACTTCATACATACTAATACGCCTCCTATTTTCTCCCGCAGCCTAGTTTATGTCAGCGGACAGAGCGGGGGATGGGGGGGAAAAAAGCACGAAGCCTGCTGAATCGGTAACAAGCGCTGGGAAATAGAGATCTCCAGGGAGAGATAGTGAACAGGGGGAGTGCGCTTCAGCAAACCCCCTTAATGCAAAGGGCTTCTGACGAGACAAACCCATCAAAATATTCTCCCGGAGACGTGGATTTTTGAGCCTGAAAAGCCCGCAGCATGAGCCTGTATTATATTGAAGCATGACAACAACTGACAAACACAGCATTACGTCGTGCTCTAGGGTTTTACTACAGAGGTCTGCCAGATCGCTCTTTCAGACAGAGATTTAGAATTTTAAACGCCAATATCATAAAGGAAAAAAAGATCCGTGACACACGAAACATAACCACTGGACCCTCCCTTACCCCCATGGTGTTTATACACATGCATACTTATTCATTCACCTATTTCCAAGGTGCCATGTCATCCTTTAACCTTCGAGTGATTACGTAGCCTGGTCAAATTTAAACAGATGCATACGAATCAATTCATTGATTCACTGATTCACATTTTCCCCAGTCAGAGTTGAGGTGAATCTGGAGTCTATCGGCGTACACGCTTATTCACAACTAGGAATCATTTAGACATAACAATCGCTGACTTTTGGATGGTTTGGAAGAAAACCGGAGAACCCTGCGGAAACCCGGAGGAAACCAAAACATAACCTAAGGTCCCTCCTTTCCCTCCATGGTGTTTATACATATGCATATTTATTCATTCACCTATTTCCAAGGTGCCACGTCTTCCCCTAAACTGGGAGTGATTATGTAGCTCCGTCCCGATTCGGTCAATTTTAAACAGATGCATTTGAATCAATGATTCATCGATTCATTGATTCACTGATTCACACTTTCTTTTTCCCAGTCAGAGTCGAGGTCTATCACCGTACACGCTTATTCGCAATTACAAATCATTCAGACGCAACAATCTATGAGTTTTGGATGGTGGAAGGAAACCGGAGGACCCTGAAAGAACACGAAACTCCGAACGGACGAGAACCAGAGCTCAGGATCATTCCGTTTCCTTTCAGTCGCCTATTTAAGGTCTATACGGCAAAGTTTTACAGCTGCGTTTTTGAGAAAAAGTAGCATGACATCATCGATATGTTTAATAATGAACTTTTAAAAAATGATTCTAACAGGAATTAGCATACGGATTTGTTCGGTATTTTACTGTGATATTTCTGCTGACTCGCTCAAATCTCACGTCGTGCTGATTCGTGTTATACCGCAGACCTTCATAACGTTTACTGAGATTAGCAAGACAAACTTAGCGATTGAATTGGATTTGGCCGAGACGGTCATCCTTGCGCTTGTGTGCGCATGACGGAATATCATTAAAATCATTAAAATGCATGCTCCTCCGTGCCTCCATTTTCCGGAGGCTTAAAGAATTACGTGGTTCGCTGCTGCCAGTTTCTTCTTCTTTTTTAAAAAATGATTCCATCGCTGCTTTTAGGGACAATGCTACTTAAAACGCTCTGCCTTCAGAATCCAATTTGATCTAATCAGTCGGAAGCGTCCTAAATTACATTCGACATCGCCGAGAAACACCGTCTTTGTGAAATTGCTTATGATAGGACAAAAATGCGGGAGCTCGGAGTCATCGATCACAAGACGCCGATTCCTAAATGAAGGGGGGAAAAAGTAATATGATATAAAATTATATAATATGATAATATAATATAAGCAATGCGGATGATGCTGCTTGTAGAGAAAAAATACACTCTCTAATGTAATTAGAGGCAGTGAAGATAAAAAGGAAACTTCTAGTCTATAAGCTGAAACTGAGCAATGCTACACTTTTACAAAGTATAAAACACCGTGTGATGTGCTGCTTCAGGAAAATAATCACTGCAGCTTCTCTAACATCTGCAAGCTGGATTATGTTCCTCTAACAGAACCTACAGAAGTCATTTATTCCTCTTATAGCAAGCAACGATTGCATTTTTCCTCAAGAATGATAATATTTTTCTATTGTGATTTTTATCCATTTATAGGTACACTGAATGATGTGGAATGTTTAATGTGTATAATGCCTTACGGACGCATTACAATACCTTACGAACGTGTTAAAAGTTAGGGATCCGGGATCTCCACAGTCCTTATTGTCTTACTAGGAATACTAGGAATTCTACTATATATATATATATTTTTTTTACTTCATAAAGTTTTCATATTTTAATCTGCACATAGTTCCATTATCGCCATAATAATAGAATTTTTTTGTTGTTTTTTTTAATACTTTAATATTTTAATGTTTCGTATTTTAATTTTTATACAGATCACAAGCTCTGAATAAAAAGTAATCAATATAAAAAAATTGCAATAAAAAGCTGTGTAATATATAGAATTTTCTATAATGTAGAGGGTTTAAAAAATATATATTTAATATAAAGAGCTGTGCAATATATAGATTTTCCATAATGTAAGTTTTTGAAAGTTTTTTTTTAAAAATATATTCAAAAAGTTTCAGACTATAATATTTTAATGTGCACACAGTTCCATTGAGATCTTTAAAAAAATTGGTTTAATTTTTTTTTATAATACTTTCTTTTGTAATATTTAATGTTTACATTTTTATACAGTTCAACCTAATAAAATATAATAAAAAGTAAAAATAAATAAAAAAAAAAATCTGTAACAAAAAATGATATATTTTTAAATGCATTTATTTAAATATTTATTTAAATTTCAATAAATAAGGTTTTTTTTTAGTTTTATAAACTATCATTTTGTCATTTGTAAATAATTTCACCACTGGGCTGTAATTAAAATAGAATTCTTTAAAAAAAAAAAAAAAGTTTTTATTTTTATAGAGCTGTGATCATTTAACTCTATCACCTTGAAGCTATAATATAAATTTCTAAAAATAATTCAAATATTTTTTAATTGACAGTTGACATTGTGATTATATGATATTATAATATTTATATGAATGATTGTTTTTTTTTTAACATTTTAAACATATTGTATGTAAATTATCTTTAATCTGCATTGCTTAGCACGCTAATTCAGAATGACAGACTTTCCATCGCATAGTGATGTCATCACACTACATTCTCTCTTCTCATTGGTCGGATCAAACTCTCACTTCCCTCAAGTGCCGAAACTTCTCGTCTCTGCTCTTTCTGCTTAGTTGGGATGCAGAGTGGCTATTGAAATGAGCAAACATGCTAACAAACATGCTAATCCACAGCTAATCCAACATTTAGAATTTCAGTGATTCTCAACATAGTATAAAAGCTCAGAGCTCGGGGGTGGTGCTGGGAGACGAGGAAGGAACTCACACTTTTAAACCAAGACGCAACAGAAACATGGTTTGGATTGTTAGCTTGTAGTTTTAATAACAGCACCAAGGAGTTAGTTCATCTTTCTGTTGAAAACATGATGGCACTAATTTCAGAGAGTGTGTGTGTGTGTGTGTGTACAAGTATGTGGCGTGTGTACGTATGTGGAGCGTGTGGTCATTTGATGCATTTCATTCTGGGATGAGTGGATTTTTTCATTTCATGCCTGATAGGATCAGGGAACTGGTGATGCCGGTGCCTGATCTTTTCCAGGCAAACACCAATCAATTTCCATTAATAGACGGTGGTGTAGGTACAATTACACGACTGATGAGAGCGATATCCCTGGCCCAGAGGGTCATTTGGTCCGGCGGACTGATCCCGCCTAGTCTGTTTATCGGAGTCGTCACCAATTTAGTGGCTTTTCTTTAGTGAAATTGATATTCGCACCGAGTTTTTTTTCATATGTGTATAACACTCTAAGAAGGCTTTACGCCACGATATGAGTATGTTATAGTTCATTATAAGTGCAGTGTAGAAAGTGTCAGCAAAGAAATCGGCATTGGTGTTAAATATATCGCAATATGACATGCAACTTTAAATGTGTTGCGACGACAATTTATGAGTGGTCGTGCTTTCAGGAATAAATAGACACCCGAGATGGTCAGATGAACTGTGGAGATAAACAAGGTCTCTGTTGAACGCCCACAAGCTTGACCAAAGTGCATCTATTTTCAACTTAGTGAGTGAGCAGTGCTTGTTTCAGAGTTCACACACACACACACACACACACACACACGGACAGCTTTCTCCATTTTCTGCATGAAAAATTATGCAAAATGCTCAAGAATACAAAAAAAAAAACAACAACCTGGCACCAGAGCACCTAGCATAGTGGAATGCGAGACAGCGAGAAATCATAGCAGGCAGTTGGTTAAGGTGCTTCTCCATTACCGCACCGAAGACGAGGGGGTTATACAATCCTCTTCCCACAATAGGCTGAGAAGCCGCCCGGCTAAATGGCGAGCGAGATAGCGTAAAGGAGAGAAAATATCTGGTAATTGATTAGAGGCGCGGCAAGCGAGCCTTCATTTGGAAAAGTGCTGCCGCGTCGACAATCCTCGTCCCGCTGCCTCTCCTTATTTGGCGCAGAATGGGGAGCTCATGAGCAATTGATACACTCCGTTAGCTCTTATCACGGCGAGCGTGATCGGATGTAGCCTTAGGGGTATTTTATACAGTTTAATGCCAGGACATAAAAAAGGTAATGTTCTCTGTGGATTAAATGGCCGAGGCTCCGAACGTTACTGATATATGGTACGGAGGGGGAAAAAAAGAAGAAAAAGGAGGGAGGGAACAAACTGTGCACTGGTTTTTCTAATCTAACTCTGCCACTCCTGCCCACTGAGTTGAGCCCGAGTGCAATAAAGCGAGGACTCGGGAAATGCCCGCGTGTTTATGGAGTGCCATCTGGTGCATCAAAACTGTGGAACGAATTAAAGGTTTGGCTTTAGCACAAACGGCTCGAGTTCCACACCTTAAACTGCACTCAAATCCACCGCACAGCCATTAGCCTAGGATGAGAATGCTCAAAGGGTCGGAAGGTAATAGCATAAAGAAATAAATAAAGGGGCTCTTTATTTATTTATTTATTTATTTATTTATTTATTTATTTATTTATAATAAACTGCTTCATTTTTATCATAGATGAATACAACTAGATGAACAGCTGCTAAAATACATGGTCTAGTGTGTTCCTACACAAGGATTAGGTGAGGCTATTGTGATGGCTGGAGCTATTGTGAGGGGTGTGGTTACTGTGAGAGGTGGGGTTATTGTGAGAGGTGTGGTAATTGTGATGTGTGATAGGTGAGGTAATTATAATGGGTGTGGTTATTGAAATAGGTGAGGTTATAGTTTTAGGTGGGGTTATTGTGATGGGTGTAGATATTATTATGGGGGTGGTTATTGTAATAAGTGTGTTTATTGTAATGGGTGTGGTTATTGTGATGGGGTAGTTATTGTGTATTGTGATAAGGTAGTTATTATGATGGGTGGGGTTATTTTAAAGGGTGTGGTTATTGTAATAGGTGTAGTTAGTATGATGGGTGTGGTTATTGTGATGGGTGTGATTATTATGATGAGTGTGGATATTATGATGGGTGTAGTTATTATGATGGGTGTGCTTATTGTAATAGGTGTAGTTATTATTATGGGTGCGGTTATTGTAATGGGTGTAGTTATTATGATGGGTGTAGTTATTATGATGGGTGTGGTTATTGTAATGGGTGTAATTATTATGATGGGTCTGGTTATTGTAATTAGTGTATTTATTATGATGGGTGTGGTTATTGTAATGGGTGTAGTTATTATGATGGTTGTAGTTATTATGATGGGTGTGGTTATTGTAATGGCTGTAGTTATTATGATGGATGTGGTTATTTTAATGGGTGTGGTTATTATGATGGATGTGGTTATTTTAATGGGTGTGGTTATTATGATGGATGTGGTTATTGTAATGGGTGTGGTTATTATGATGGGTGTGGTTATTGTAATGGCTGTAGTTATTATGATGAATGTGGTTATTTTAATGGGTGTGGTTATTATGATGGATGTGGTTATTGTAATGGGTGTGGTTATTATGATGGGTGTGGTTATTGTAATGGGTGTGATTATTATGATGGGTGTGGTTATTGTAATGGGTGTAGTTTTTATGATGGGTGTAGTTATTGTAATGGGTGTGGTTATTATGATGGGTGTGTTTATTGTAATTGGTGTAGTTATTATGATGGGTGTAGCTATTATGCTGGGTGTGGTTATTGTAATGGTTGTAGTTATTATGATGGGTGTGGTTATTGTGTGAGGCAGGACTATGGTGAAAGTTAGGGTCATAATGAGGGGAGGAGTTACTGTAAGAATATGAAGTTATTCTGGGTCATTATAAGACACAGGGGCATGGTCAGGGCTGTGAGGGGCGGGGATATTATGAAAGGTAAGGATATTGTGATATTGTGAGGGGCGGGGTTACAGTGAGAGGAATAATTACTGCAATATTGTAAGTGATACATACACACACACACACACACACACACACACACTTTACAGTAGAGTACAGTAGACTTACGCGACCATGGAGGATTATGGTATTGATATTGTGGTATGATGCTGTTCTTTCCGCTAGCTTGCTCGGTAATGGAAACAGAAATGTCTCTTTCAGGCTCTAGTAGCGTCTGTAAGTCACGTTTCTCCAGCGTTGGCATTTCTATAATCTATAAACAATTCATCCAAAAGCTGCCACCCAGAAACACACTGACTCATCACATTTCACGCACGATATCTTTACAAACTCAGCATCTGAGCGGCAATATGATCGCGTCTAAATTGAGCAATTTATCATCGCACATTAGAGAACATTCAAAAGCCTCGAAAGCTGTTTTGCATAGACGTGAAAAGGGCACGATTTGTTCCGTGCGCAGCTATCCGCTTCAATTTAATCGAATTAAACTTAAGTATATTCTGTGCGTTTATGTTGGCGTAGCGAACGTCGTCAGTAACAACGGGACGAAGCTACGTTGATGGAGAGCGCTAGTGCGCGCACGCCATATGGCGAGCGATTGAATCATCATCACCAGCTTTTAAATTAATGGCTTTGATTATTAGGCTATATGATGTATTGCACAGAATTCTGCTGAAACTTTTACTTTTGATGGAGTGAACTGCTTTTAGGTTGCGTACACATTTTGGAAAACTTGGAAAATAAATTCTTAGCGTTTAGAAAAAACGAAATAAAAAACAAAATAAAGATAAAGAGACGTGCTCAGATGTCAGATCAGTTTCTGCAAGGTGTCTATAAAGATATTAGATAATGTGATGACCTTTTCCCGTAAATAAATACTACCATATGGCATGATTTTACACACGCTTTCGCTTATTAAGTCTTAATTTATCACTGGATAAACTTAGCTCTTGCTTTATAAAGCTGTATAATGTAGATTATGTATAATGTAAATAAGATTTATCCTGAGATGATGTCCAGCATTGTTTTTTTTAAATGTTCTATACAAATCCAAGTGACTGACTTTGCTAAAGATTTATATAAAAACTAATCAACAATAGATTTGTAATAAACACTGAAACAACTCCATGCACGTCTTCACAACACATTTTAAATCCCCGCCTTAGTTGTTACTATGGCAACGTGCGATTTGCAGCTGCATGTCTGTCTGTTTTCTCCACTGCGATGTCTGCAGTGTTGCTTGTTGACTTCTCGTGACTTATTATTCTGTGAGAACGCCATATGGCACACGTTTGAAGCTTCGCTGCAGTGTGTAAGACGAATGTGTCGGAATATAAAGCGCTCTTACTGTACCGCAGCCTGACGACACGTACCGGCAGCGTGCAGGCTCCGGCTCCTGAAGCGTAACACACCTTTTCTATATCACACTGTCTTGTTCTGTTTAATATTGGAAGGTTTTAATCGTTAATATGGTCTGCGTGGAACAATAGGGTTTTCATAACTTTTAAGGGTTGGCGAGCCAAACGCGCAGGAGGAGCACGCCAAGCCGAGAGGTTTAAATTGCGCCCATATGTCTGGAGTTAGCAAAACAATCGTCCGTCATGGCACGACTGAAAACACCTTGTGAATGCAACACCTCTCCCCCGCTCTCTGGTGCTTACACACACACACACACACACACCTCATGGGCTATGCTTCTAAAAAACGACATAAAAATCACCAAATGACAAAAATGACCTGGACATGACTACACATATAACAAAAGGCTTATAGAGGTGTAACGTAGCATTATTAACACCAGCTCTCAAGTATAGCTTTTCTTTTTTCTTTTTTAAATTGCTTCATGTAGGTTAATGTCAATAATTGCCCACCCTGCTGCCCACCCTGTTGCCCACCCCATTTCCCACTCCACTGCCCGCCCCGTTGCCCACCCCGCTCACAGCACTATAAATAAGATTTGCATAACTCTCAGTCACTGACCAGAGAAGATCTTTTGCTGCATGGTTGGTTGCTGCTCGAGCTTAAACACACACACAGGAAATAAAGTGCAGATGAATTCAGTGGAAAAGAGATTGTGTTCATTTACCAGTTTGATGGAATAATTACGTGTGTAATATTCAAAATAAGAAAATGATGCCCTTACAGACGTGAGCAGTAACATTAAAGGCCACGCCTCCTCACTGTGAGTGAGACAAAGGCCACGCCTCCTTCACCGTGATTGACATACACAAAGACCACGCCTCCTTCACTGTGACTGACACACACAAAGGCCACGCCTTCTTCACTGTGACTGACACACACAAAGGCCACACCTCCTTCAGACCAAGCAGAACCCTTAGAACTCTTAGAACTCTAGAAAGCCACATAGTGCCTTTATAACACATCACGACAGTGAACTGCATATATACGTTGGATTATTTACAGTGTTTTAGACCATTAGTCTAAAACTAGTCCATCTACACGCTGTAAATTTTGTTCCTTTCACTCGCAGTGTCTCTCGTCTGTCCAAGAATACAGAAAAAGAGCAGAGGAAAAGGAAAGTGTGAGAGCAGCAATTTTACCGCGAGTGCACACAGAAAGCGCTGTGTTCTTTTAAAACACACACTGATTTAATCAGAGCCATTCCCGAAAGAGTGTGAAGGTGATGTCGAAGCCCGAGCCGTGAATCGAGGTGCACGGAAAGGTGTTCCTCCACATCTGACCAGGGCTAGCCATACGTAGTCTTTTCAGCCTTCGGAGCTCGTTCGTATCCGGCAGACGCAGCACGCTGCAAATCTAGCACTAAACAGCTTGTTTTTCCGCTCACTAGCGTCACGGTGTGCTAGGTATGCTAACGCGTATGGCTTTGATATTGTGCTCATGATTAGATCGCATTGTTTATTCAAAATAATCTTTATAATACATGCAACGAAGAGTCAAGCGCTGTAATTTCATCCTCCTGTGAAAACACTTGAATTAACACGCACTTAATAAATTCGTCCTGCACTCAAACGAGCAGGAAAATGGATCACTTGGCTAAGCAATTTCACATGGCACCAACCAGACACATAAAAACAACAACAACAACAAAATCATAAAACGCAGAATCTACGCTTCTGCCTCACAAGGCGACTTTATTAATTACGCCAGCATGATGTCATTTCTGGTCCTGCCGAAGCTTTGGAAAAATATTGTTCATCTGGACGGCGTCCAGTCTCGCAATCGATATGTCAAGCGAGATTTATAAATGATAAATCAATATTTTTAATATTTCCCTATTCTAATGTATTCAGCTGGACGGGATCCAGGTGCAAGCTGGGAAAATGGATGTGTAAAAAAAAAAAACACACAGTCACGCTAGGATCTTATAGGAGTGTAGGATTTGCACGTGCAACATAGTGTGGGTTCATAAAATGACCTAAAAAAAGAAAATACATGACTCATGCATGCAAAAAAACCCAAAAAGAATCACATGGTGTAAATGAATCGTTTGGAAAAATGACAGACGAAAAGAAATGAATCATGTGGAGGAATCACATGAGAAGTTTAACGAGTCATATGTCAAAAAAGTCTCATTGGATTAAATCACTTGAAGTTGAACTGTGTATAAAAATCACAGAATAAATAAAAGAAATGAAATGTTTAAAATTGGCATGTGAAAATAAATCATGTAAAGAATCACATGGAAATATGGAAATAAGTGAGCTGCATGCACACAAACCACCCAAAAAAAAAAAATCGAATAATCCGATGTGAACATATATGAATCGCTTACAAAATACAAAGGTATAATAAATGAATCATGTCTAAAAGAATCACATGTGGAAATAAATGAATCATGTCAAAAAGAATCACATGTGGAAATAAATGAATCATGTCGAAAAGAATCATGTGGAAATAAATGAATAATGTAGAATAGAATAACGTGGAAATAAATGAATCATGTCGCAAATAATCACATGTGGAAATAAATGAATCATGTCGAATAGAATCACATGTGGAAATAAATGAATCATGTCGAATAGAATAACATGGAAAAAATGAATATTGTCGAAAAGAATCACATGTGGAAATAAATGAATCATGTCGAAAAGAATCAAGTGGAAATAAATGAATGATGTCGAAAAGAATCACGTGGAAATAAATGAATCATGTCGAAAAGAATCACGTGGAAATAAATGAATCATGTCGAATAGAATCACATGTGGAAATAAATGAATCATGTCGAATAGAATTACATGGAAAAAATGAATATTGTCGAAAAGAATCACGTGGAAATAAATGAATCATGTCGAAAAGAATCACGTGGAAATAAATGAATAATGTCTAAAAGAATCACATGTGGAAATAAATGAATCATGTCGAATAGAATAACATGGAAATAAATGAATATTGTCGAAAAGAATCACATGTGGAAATAAATGAATCATGTCGAAAAGAATCAAGTGGAAATAAATGAATGATGTCGAAAAGAATCACGTGGAAATAAATGAATCATGTCGAAAAGAATCACGTGGAAATAAATGAATAATGTCTAAAAGAATCACATGTGGAAACAAATGAATCATGTCGAAAAGAATAACGTGGAAATAAATGAATCATGTCGAAAAGAATCACATGTGGAAATAAATGAATCATGTCTAAAAGAATCACATGTGGAAATAAATGAATCATGTCTAAAAGAATCACATGTGAAAATAAATGAATCATGTCGAAAAGAATAACGTGGAAATAAATGAATCATGTCGAAAAGAATCACATGTGGAAATAAATGAATCGTGTTGAAAAGAATCACCTGGAAATAAATGATTCATGCAAAGAATAACACGTGAAAATGAATCATTTATAGAATCACATGTGGAAACAAATGATTGAGGTGAGTAATCACATATGAAAAATGAATTATGTAAAGAAATGTGTAAAAAAGCACATGAGAAAGGAACGAGTAAGGTAACGATAAATGAATCATGGATAGAATCACATGTGGAAACGAATGAATGAGGTAAGGAATCATATGTGAAAAAATGAATCATTTAAAGAATCACATTTGGAAACGAATTAATGAGTTTAAGAATCACATGTGAAAAATGAATCATGAAAAAAGCTCATGAGAAAAGGAACGAATGAGGTAAAGAACATGAAAATGAATCATGGAAAGAATCACATGTGAAGAAAAAAGATTCATGTAAAGAATCAGACATGAAAAAAATGAATAGTGAAAAATAAAAACACATGCACTGCAGGGAATATATTGCTTCTAAACAAGGAAAAGAAAAGAGAAAACACACACGCACACACACAAACGTCGCTTTTCTTGGTTCTTGTATCCTCCTAATAATCTCCTGCCTCACCACAACAACAGGAGCATCTATAACGAGTTCACTTCAAGGGGAAAAAGCTTCTATAAAGAAAAATGAGAGCGAAAGGAAAAAAGGAAGAAGTTACGCTGTAAAAAAAAAATCACCACTTCAGCATAATTGCTGATCTCTGCGATACTGCGATGAAGCGAATGCCATTCCCAAACCGCCTGTGTGAGTGCAAAAATAAAGGAGAGAAAAACCAATTAAGTGTGTCCTGTTATGGGAGCGTGGCTGCTCGGCGCCACCCTCTGGCTGCACGCGGATGTACCGCCGGCGGGAAATGGGTCACTTCATCATACGTCACAAGAGAGGAGGAATTGTGGATAAAATGTGGTGTGCTTTAATAAATGTAATATGTTATCGTTGTTATAGTAACGGCTTACACCAGCGTATGTGTTTTAAAAGAGGGAAGGAGTCTCCAGTTCCAAACAAATGAGATATAAATAAACAGATGCTAGCACCTAGCCTCCATCTAACAGTGACTCGGCTTCGTCGCACCTCGTCATGGTTGATTATTTTCCCATAACGGAACAACGCAGGGTGTTTTACACTGTGATCAACCTTCATACCATGAATATTCCCGTATCGCGAGAACACCGTGTTGGAATTTTCATTCAAGCTCCGCAGGACAACAGCGGAACGTCGCTGTTCTTTTCACGGATTGCGGTCACGTCCTCGGGAACGGTGCAGATGTACCTTTCACGGCGTGGAGAGCCTCTTGCGTGGGAAATCGGGCTGCTGGCTGCAGCAACACGCGTGGAACAAAGCAAATCAGAAAAGCGCTAGCACAGCAAGGAAAGGCTCGACCTCACAAGAACAAAAGTGCAAGATACGAGTGGGAACATTGCTTTTGTCTTCCGTGGCTGGATTCATGCTTAGAAAATAAGGCTTTAATGACTCCTCAAGCCCTTTTAGACACGGGGTGAGAGAGAGAGAGAGAGAGAGAGAGAGAGAGGGGAGAGAGAGAGAGAGAGAGAGAGAGAGAGAGAGAGAGAGAGAGAGAGAGAGTGTTTATATTCAAAAGCTGTGCTAACTGTATTGGATATCTGCAAAGTCAGCAAAAAAAGGAACTGCCATTAAAATCTGTGCAAACGTTCTGGAAAAGATCGACTAGATATTATTCAACACGTCGTCTTCCAGAAACTGGAATAAACAGCTTCAGTTTCGAAGAAACACAAAATATGTGACGGTTACAGCTGCACTTTCCCCACTCACGCTTAAAACATGCTTTTAATATGTGAAAAAAAAAAGAACCCCTGTCGAACACAGGAAGAGTCACACAGGAAGTTGTGTCATCCTAAACGTTCAAATGATCCTGATGACCATGAGAAGATGGAAAGCAATTTCTCTTTCTCATTCCTTATTTAAAAAAACAAAAAAAAAACCAAACAAACATCATTCATCTCTGTTTCCCAAATGATTCAGTAAATGATTCAAAATATTCCACTGTTCTTTTAAAAACTATGCTAGTGAAGCATAGCGTGTGTTTCCTTATTTTATGCTAAAAATCTCAAAGCTGTTACTTGTCTGGAGAGATTATATACAGGTTCGCACGTTTTATGTTTTTTTTTTTTTTTTTAGATTCAGTCAGTCAAAATACTGGCACCCCATCCTCAAAAATAAACCCTCACAGGAGTAAACCCAGCGACTAGCATCTCGCTTACGGTGCGTTTGCGTTTAGTGAAACGATTCGTCCGATCAATTCGCTTTCAACGTTGCTTTTATGGAAGAAAAAAAAGGGTGTAAGTGTAAGAAAGTGTAAGTGCAAACCCCGAGAGTAAGATATTGCTAGTGGATGTCTCGGGAGACCGCGAGAGCGCGAGCGGCTGCGGCGATGCCGCGACGTTACGATTTCGGTGACGACTTCTCTGTAATAAAAAGCCTGACTGAGGGTAATAAAAATCCCACCGTCCCTTCTGCCGCTGAGAATCTAAAGCCCTGTTCTCATCTATTCATCATCTCGGAGCGCTCGCGAAGCCGGCGTTGTTCACCCATGGCAATTTCTGTACTGGCGTGATTTAAATTGCTAGCGTATACACCCAGATCCACGGATCTCCCTCCTGAAGCTCTTGCTGGAATCTGAGATGGAGCGGGCGCTCCATTTTGGCCTGGAGGACGGTAAATGGGATTTGGTTAGGAATCAGCTTGTAGTGCTTTGGAGTATTCTGGCGGTGACTTGAGAGAGAGCCAGGCACTCAAACCTGCGCTGTAAAAAATGTTGTAGCAGACCAGACTTTGGCCACCCATTCCCATTCCCGCCGACGCCGCCATTCCTGCCGGATTGATTGCGTGCCACGGGGGAAAAAAAGGCTATTGTCTGAAAATGCCTCTCTGTCCAGTTGCTGGAGTCCAGCTGCAGAGAGAGAGAGAGAGAGAGAGAGAGAGAGAGAGAGATGCCGGGTATATTGATTTTCGCCCGTTATTGCCTGATACAGAGCAATACAGTTTTCAACAACGTGCCGTGATTCCAATTTTAGGGCCCGGACAGGCGCGTTATATGGGCTATGTTTTACACGGCGGCCTGCCAGGCTCATCTCATCTCGCCGGAGACAGATGGTTCTCGCTCTCCGCTGATTGTTCACTCAAGTCGTTCAACCACACGCCCCCCACAACCCCCTCCCACTCCCCCCAGTCGTATCCCCCCTCCCTTCCTAAGAGCCGGCCGACCCTGGAAAGTCCACGCCACGTCAGGTGAAAGAGTTAAAAGAGGTAGGAAGTGTCTGGCAAATAGAAAATCTTTCCATTTCTACCAAGGGGAGAATTCATTACCCTCCTGTCCCGGCTTATTTCGGCACGTATAACATAATTGCTCTGAAGAAGGTGGCTCTGGGAGCAGAGAACGAACGGTTCTTTGGAAGGATACAATGAAGTGTGCTTTATCTGAACATTTTTGGGGGTAAATGTGGTAGAAAACGTGGTAGAAATCCCTTTTTGTTCAAAAAAAGAAAACCTGCAACAAATTCTTATGTTGCAGTACAAACATTTTGTGTGCTTTGGTGCCTGGAAGAAGAAGATTTAATCTTTTATTGTTTTAATATTATTATTTGTCACACTGTATGACAAATCAATCAAATCTCAGCCATGGTAACAGGTTTTCCGTGTCAGAGTATAGAGTGAAGATCCTCTGGCGATAGACCTATGTTCTGCGTAGTTTACTTCATCCACCAAATTCGAGCTTGTGCAGAGAAAACACTAAATCTAAAAGTGAGTTTGAGGTAATAAAGGAGGTTCTGTTCTGTCTGTTAACACTGAATTATTTTCTTTTACGTCATCTACACCTACTGATTTGTCTCACGGGGTTGCCGTCATCTGTCAGTGGCTTTTAGACGAGCCTTGAAGCAGCACTCGCGCTCAGATTTTTAACTAGCTGACTAGCTTTATTATGCTAGGACTGTTTAGTCTGCTCAGTCAGGTTGCCAGGCAACCAAAACAGATGACTGGGAGCCCATTGGAGCGTGTGCTCCTTTAAAGAGCTAGCTAGCTGGTAAATTTATTACCTCATGAAGTGGTCGAAGTAGAAAGACTGCTTGGGGTCGATAAACTCTTGAAGCCAGTGTCCGAAAGCACCGAGAATAAAACGCTCAAGGATTTTTAAAATCCAGTCAAGATGGCTGAACAGCAGCATGAAAGCTAAGCAGCACTTCTTTACAGCTAATAACACACTCAGATTGCTAGCCTGACCCAAAATGTTTTTTTTCTCTCTACCTAAACGGCTTTTATATATATATTTTTTTAATACTTGCCCTTTTTGCGATCGACAACAAACCCAGATATCGGCACGCTGAGAGCAGGGATGCACTTTTCATCAATCACTGTCAAAGATTTTCAAATTCGCTCACGCAGCTAAAACGGTTTGAAATGATTTTACATGATTTCAGGAGACTTCCTCCTGTCAAAAGTGTTTGGACAAAACTAAATTTGAGATGATCTACCAGGATCGGAGTGTGAAGTAATACACTTTACTGATTTCTGAGCTGCGTATAACAGCTGGATGAGACGGAGATATAGCCAGTGCAGAGAGCGCAGCCTTGAGAGAAGATAAGACCAAAATAAATGTTCAGAGAGAGAAGGGGAAAAAAAATAAACAGCTAGCGATAGTGTAATGCTCGAGTACAGCATCTCAGGTTTTGATGTGTGGTTTAACCACAGTGCAGTGCTCTCTTTAGCTGACATTTAGATGGCAGCCTCGGCTATGAAGCCTACGATTATCTGCTCCGTGGCTAGCTGATGGCACAGTAATTGAAAAAGTGGGCTCTTTCAAAGAAGAACGTGTGCTGGCACTTTAAAGGAGAAGCAGGTCCTTCTACTGCAAGTGGTGAAAAAAAAAAAAAAAAAAACGCTAAGTGATGGGAAATAACAGGAGTTTAGCTCTTAAAGACTTAAAATGTAGGTGCAGTGTATGATTAATAAAATTACAGGCATGTGAAATAGAACATGGAGGAAAATGGAGGAAGTTTGAGTGTGGAATTTTGTAGCCTGGAATATGAACATGTCTGTGTAAAAAAACAAACAAACAAACCAATAAACAAATATATGTGAAAAATAAAGAAAAAACCTCAATTAAAAATAAATACAAATCGTAATTGCAATAAATGAAAAGACATGCACTACAAGTGTAAAATTCCTGAAGAAACAAAATAAAACAATATATAAAAAATATGAAGAAATATCTTTTTAAAAAATACAAATTGTAAAAGTTAAAAAAAAAAAACAATCAATAAATCAGTCAATCAATCAATCAATAAATAAGTACTTTTTTTTTTTTTTAAATGGTGTGAAATAAATGAAAAATATGGAAATATTAGAGAAGTAAATAAAGAAAGAAAAATCAAAATGTATAACAGAAAAGATTTAACAATAAAATGGATTTAAAAAAAAAAAAGAAAATGTATGCAAAATAATCACATTGAAGAATACATTTAAATTTACATTTACACATGCATGTCATGTAAAAAAAAAAGAAAAGAAAAGAAAATTATAGGAATAAATGCAAAAATGTAACATTTTTGCATTTATTATTAAATTTATTATTATTATTATTAATAATAAAACAAAAGTCACACAATACATGTGATAACTGATGAATTTTCTGTATATTCAGTAGCCTGAAACTAGCGGGTTAACTGGCTCTGATTCCTAACACCCAATCCGATCCTCGGTTATCGACTGGTAATGCCTGGCTCAGAGGGCCCACTTTCCCAAACTGCTCCTGATCTCACACATTAATCTTCAAGTTCGTTTTTCGCCTGCAGACAACAACAGAAAGGGAAGTGTTATTACGGCTACATTCGCTGCCTTGTTTCTCGGATTTGTGTTACTGTGCTGTTCAACAACAGGAAGCGTGTGTGTGTGTGTGTGTGTGTGTGTGTGTGTGTGTGTGTGTGTGTGTGTGTGACGGCTGAATCTAATGGAATGCGCCATGAGAAATGACTGCTCGCAGCCAGGCCATGCTAGCACACGGCTCCTAGCCAGAGGTTTTCATTAAGCGACGCTTCACATCTTCGGTTCCTCTTGCTATTTCTGACATTTTACCACCGTTCCTCTCGCCTTATTACCCAAAGGTAAAAAAAAAAAAAGAGAAAAAAAAGAAGAATCAAAGAAGAAAAGGTTATTAGTGCTGGCTTTTGTGCTGCGTTCTGTTTGAGAAACAGCTGAGATCCGTGTTTGTGTAGGACCTCATCAAACAGTGCCTTTCCACAGGTTACATTCGTCTGTTAGCGCCGAAGCTTCCCGGTGGACGTGTAGCGGGCCTCGCGGCCTACCCTGAGGTGCATGGAAAATGAGTGTTTTGCAGAATCCAGAGCATTTAGAGCAAATCAATACATAATTTCATGGAGGAACGCGACAAGATGGGGTTTATTATCTCTGTAATGAGAGAATTGGGCTTGGAACCATCCATTCTGGGCCAAAACACCGTGCAATTGCATATCTTATTTATCTATTCGATATTTATCTAAAAGCTCGGCATTAATGTGAGTGTAATATTCGCTGAAGATCCGAGCAACAATAAAGCGAAGCGTGAGTTTCACTAATGTCCCTGCATTTCCGATGGAACCTAACGAATGTAAGTATTGAGATTATTAACAGGATTTAAAGATGTTACTTGTGTTAAGTCTACGTGGAAGAAGGAAACATGCATTTGTTTGGGCCAGAGAGCGATGCATAGGGGTCCAAGCACTCAGCCAGAGGATCAACAAGTTCCTAGAGTTATATTAGTGTGGTGGACTGGTGAGTTGAACTGAATGGGTTTATAATTAAAACTCAAAAATGAGTAGACAATATTTAAACAAAAATATTAAAAAGGCAAAATATTATTGTATACGTTTATAAAACAAACCTCTTCAGAGCGTTTTGAATTGAAATAAACTCCTGAAATCTCAACCTCTGACACTCCTTCCATAAATGATAAATAAGCACCTCCTCACCTGAGCGTCACCGATTATTCCGAACGCATCAGAACGAGCACGTTAAGACGAAATTTTTTTGCTGCTCTAGAAATTTCTGACCAATCAGAACCAAGAATTCCCCACTGTGCATTGTGATGTAACAGTACATAATAAACACATGCAGGAATCCCGGGTGCTGAAAAGAATCCTACACCTTTACTCCTGATCCTATAGTGCCATCTGATGGCTATAAAGTCTCTGCTCATCTCCGTCTCTCTGCTAAGGTTCCTATGCACCAACGTTAGCATAATCGCTACAGAAACGCATAGGTCTGATGCCGTATCATGGGGCGCTGACATCATCTTTTCATTTTTACTCCAAATCCTGTCTTCAAAGACTTCAACATCAACATCAAACCCTCTATCCCTCTCTCTCTCTCTTCCCCTCATCTGTTTTACTCTTTCTTTTTTTCCTCTAATATGCACTGCGGTCATCAAGTGCTTGTGATAGATTCCCTCTCCCTCCTTTGCAGAGTGAGCGCAAGAGCGAGAGAGGTTTTCGGTAAAATAAAGGTAGTTTAACAATTCTCGCAGGTCCCATCAGCCGTCTCGCTGACACTTCAAATGGGTCTCTTTCATCTCCCCTGCTGCCACGCTTTCACTCCATCATCACTTCTTCACTCCTCTTTTGCACTTAATCTGCCTGTTGTGCCCAACTTCCTCCTGCCATTTGCTTATCTGCTGGGATTCTTTATCTCCGGACGCACAAATGACTCTCGGCGAGAACTCGAGAGCGCGTTTATTGGGTTTTTCATCGTATTCGGGGAACGCTTGACGATCCTTATAATGTTAATTCATCAGTGGCAAAATGTTTCAGAGAGACAAAATATTTCAGAAGGCAATCAGAAAAAAGGCGTAGTGAGATTCAATACTCATAAAATGCTGTATAATATTTTCAACAAATGCTTGAGAGCTTTTTTCAGAATCTGCTATACATATAGCACATTATAATGCATGTTATATAGCATACATAACCCAGCATAACACCACTCCCTGGAACAGCTCTCTATTCCTAATCATACACAGTCATAACAAATTGCGTAGTACATTATAAACCTATGACTTCCTAAGGTCATAACATTCCTAATACATTATAAACTCATTTTGTGAATGACTAGTATTATGAACACATTATAACAGGCTATTAAATCATTCGGAGGTGGTAAAACGCTACTGCTGTCATGTCATCTCTGTAAGCGCTCATATAACAGCTTGTTATAACTACTTATGAGCGCTTACAAAGATGACATGACAGCACTAGTCACAGAGCTGATTAGAGTCTGTTATACTTAATAGTTTAAAAAGTCACGTGTTATAGAGCCCACATGATGCCTTATGATGTCACTATACACAACAGATTCTAAATGCATGTGTTATAGAGCCCACATGATGCCTTATGATGTCACAATAGATTCTAAATGCATGTGCTATAGAGCCCACATGATGCCTTATGATGTCACAATACACAATAGATTCTAAATGCATGTGCTATAGAGCCCACATGATGCCTTATGATGTCACAATACACAATAGATTCTAAATGCATGTGTTATAGAGCCCACATGATGCCTTATGATGTCACGATACACAACAGATTCTAAATTCATGTGCTATAGAGCCCACATGATGCCTTATGATGTCACTATACACAACAGATTCTAAAAGCATGTGTTATAGAGCCCACATGATGCCTTATGATGTCACAATACACAGCAGATTCTAAATTCATGTGCTATAGAGCCCACATGATGCCTTATGACGTCACTATACACAACAGATTCTAAATGCATGTGTTATAGAGCCCACATGATGCCTTATGATGTCACTATACACAACAGATTCTAAATGCATGTGTTATAGAGCCCACATGATGCCTTATGATGTCACAATACACAGTAGATTCTAAATTCATGTGCTATAGAGCCCACATGATGCCTTATGATGTCATTATACACAATAGATTCTAAATGCATGTGTTATAGAGCCCACATGATGCCTTATGATGTCACTATACACAACAGATTCTAAATGCATGTGTTATAGAGCCCACATGATGCCTTATGATGTCACAATACACAGTAGATTCTAAATTCATGTGCTATAGAACCCACATGATGCCTTATGATGTGACTATACACAACAGATTCTAAATGCATGTGTTATAGAGCCCACATGATGCCTTATGATGTCACAATACACAGTAGATTCTAAATTCATGTGCTATAGAGCCCACATGATGCCTTATGATGTCACTATACACAACAGATTCTAAATGCATGTGTTATAGAGCCCACATGATGCCTTATGATGTCACAATACACAATAGATTCTAAATGCATGTGTTATAGAGCCCACATGATGCCTTATGATGTCACGATACACAACAGATTCTAAATTCATGTGCTATAGAGCCCACATGATGCCTTATGATGTCACGATACACAACAGATTCTAAATGCATGTGTTATAGAGCCCACATGATGCCTTATGATGTCACAATACACAGTAGATTCTAAATTCATGTGCTATAGAGCCCACATGATGCCTTATGATGTCACTATACACAACAGATTCTAAATGCATGTGTTATAGAGCCCACATGATGCCTTATGATGCCACTATACACAACAGATTCTAAATGCATGTGTTATAGAGCCCACATGATGCCTTATGATGTCACAATACACAGTAGATTCTAAATTCATGTGCTATAGAGCCCACATGATGCCTTATGATGTCACTATACACAACAGATTCTAAATGCATTTGTTATAGAGCCCACATGATGCCTTATGATGCCACTATACACAACAGATTCTAAATGCATGTGTTATAGAGCCCACATGATGCCTTATGATGTCACAATACACAACAGATTCTAAATGCATGTGCTATAGAGCCCACATGATGCCTTATGATGTCACAATACACAGTAGATTCTAAATTCATGTGCTATAGAGCCCACATGATGCCTTATGATGTCACTATACACAACAGATTCTAAATGCATGTGTTATAGAGCCCACATGATGCCTTATGATGCCACTATACACAACAGATTCTAAATGCATGTGTTGTAGAGCCCACATGATGCCTTATGATGTCATTATACACAATAGATTCTAAATGCATGTGTCATATAGCCTTATGATGTCTTATGAATGCAGAATAGATTCTTTATAACATGTTACATAGCTAACATAATAGCTGAAATAGTGAAAAGTGCTTGAAATGAGGAACGAAGGTTAAATGCAGCACGCAAATAAGAAACCTGAGCGTTATTAGATTTATCACCTTTAACTGATATTTAAAGACATCTAAAGTCAAGCCTGAGACATTCATAGAGAAGCATCATGAAAATGGACATCAGTGTATTTTTTCACGCCGCACAAGTGGAGCTCAATCTCTCCTGCTAAGATCTGAGCTGTGTTTGTGTCTGCAGTTCCACCTCGGCTCTCGCTCATCCACCGGGGATCAAAATGGCACGACTCCAAGCCACATCGGTGTAATCTGCGCTCCCGCAGGTCCCTCTGGTGGCTGGATACCAGAAATTTGACGTGATGAATGAAGGGGTACGGTCCAGAATCTGAGCCTGGGCCCATGAACCGACCTCGAAAAGGAATCCACGAACAATTCCTCTGCTATAAATAAATTAGAGACAGCTCCATGTTGGAAAAAAATCTTAGTTTTGATATAAACTAAGTTTGAAATTGAATTACATGAGAATATATCATTTGTTTAAAAAAAAAAATGTTGTGCTTACTTTTTGGTATTTATACTTTGATTATTTTACAATTTGTTTTATTATTATTATTATTATTATTATTATTATTATTATTATTATTATTATTGCATAATGAATAATCTTTTTAAACAATTTTGTTTCCCTATAACTGATTAAATGAATGAAATTAAATAAAACAAAAATATTTTTTTAAAAAGGATGTAGTAATTGTGTCTGATTTTATTTGTTTATTATTTATTTATTATTATTTTATTTATTTATTTATTTTCACTCACAGCTGTTTCACCTAAAATCATTTCCTTCAGGTAGTGCAAATGACATGTGACGTGTAATGTACTCTTCATCTCCCGTCTCTGTGATTTGGATATTAAAATTAGGAATATTTTCCAGGCTGTGATGCCTCAAATCTGTCCTGCATATTTAAGCAGAGAGAGTGTGTGAGAGAGAGAGAGAGAGGAGAGAGAGAGAGAGAGAGAGGAGAGAGAGAGAGATGCATTACAACGCTGCTCACTTTCAGCCTTTTCCATCACACCTGGTGTCACTTTAAAGGCAAATTAAACCTCGGAGGATTAAAATGTTCAACAGCGCTCTCGAGCTGCAGTCAATATCGGCATCTCCGCACGTCACGTCTGATCCCTGAGCTCCGACTTCTGAGACTCTCGCTCACATTTACTCCATCTTGGTGAAGAATTCTCTACCAATAGCCACCTCTTTATTTCTGCCCCCCATCCCCCACCCCCCACCACACACACACACACACACACACACACACACACACACACCGAAACCCATTCCCAGACCCTTGTGAAGAAATCTTGTCAGTATCCGAGCACGTCTATCGTTTTATTGCCTCTGAGAATTTTAAAGCACACAAAGCGCTTATAAAACAGAGCCCGCGGCGTTCCTCAGAGCGGGTTCAAAAAGCCGCCGCGGATAAACAAATCAGGATCTGTCCGCTTTTGCGAGGGTTTTTGAAATGAGACGCAATGTCTCAGTGACAGATGTTATTCCCATTTTTCCCTCTACACACCAAAAAAAAAAGAAAAATGCTTGCAGCTTTTCAGGCAGCCTCCAGGAGCCTGGCTACAGTGGCGTTTTTTGGCCCAGACCGTCAGGTTTCGCTGCCAAACACCCGTCGCCGTCAGGCTTTGGGGAGCGTGCGGTCTATCAAGCACTTCCAGGCGTCCCGGTTTCTTAATCCAAAGCAGAGATTAAAGGATGCGGTTACACAAAGGTGTGATTTTTTTTTTCCCCCTAAAAGTGGGCATTTGTTCAGTGATGCACATTTGCTACACTGCCAAAAGCACAAGTTTCTATTCATTTTTTTAATTTTAAATAACACTTTAATAAATGTTAGTGTTTATAAGGCTACATAGCTCCTATATTAGCCCTTCATAAATAATATAAACCTTCATAAATTTAGGGATTTATTCCAAAAAAGGAATCCGCTGTCATAAAGTTTAAAGAGTCATGTGACATAGGCACCACATATGTCACTTGATGCAGATGTCATGTCGACAGGTAATATAACTGACATGACGACATGTTAGGTCACTTAGTGTACTTATGACAAGGTTGATGCAACACCTGAAGTGCATAGCTTTGTTATTTTGCTGTCATGACGTTGTAATAAGCATTCCTAAACACCAGGAGCAGGAATATAAATATATATACATTTAGTCCATTTACAAACACATACTGTATATGAGCTGGCTTACTTTACCATGATGCCAAGTTGACATAACATATGAGTGAAGGGACATAATGCTCTTGACATGAGGGTGTTTTGACACTTCCTCAGCTGTGCACTTGTGATATGTGACTAAACTCTGAATATAACATGAACTTCCTATACAGAAAAATGTACATAACCCTGGCAAGCTCACTATGATGTCACCTTTTTTCCATGATATACCAGAAGTGCAGAAGTTGTCATAACAGCCTTATGTCAACCTTAGATTCAGGTGTTATATCAACTTTACATAAAACTTAAAAGATGGAAGCAGTCATATCTTGGAAACGCTTACCTTAATGTAATATTTCCATTAAGAAAGGAGAGGGCTTATATATGTGTAATGTAGCCTTATAACCACTACTGTTAAGTAAAGTGTCACAGTTACTCTATATACACATAAAAAACCAAGATGAGATCAACAAAGGCACATTACTTAAAAAGCTCTCAGTTTCATAAATAGTTCAATGGCAAGGAAAGGCTTATGTAGGTGCTATGCAGCCTTATGAACACTACTGCTATTTAAAATGTTACCATTTATCCAGGAATATAGACAGGCAGAAAACTCAAAAATGAGATGCAACAATGGCACATTGTTAATAAATGCTTAATAACTTTTAGTTTCAAAAAAGGGCTTATGTAGGTGCTATGTAGCCTTATGAAAACTTCTGTTGTGTAAAGTGTTATTATTCATTCTTGACAGGTAGAAAATTGAAAACTGAAAGATGAGATGTAACAAAAGCACGCTGCTTAACAAATCGGTTCATGATGATAAAATGTCAAGGAAAGGGCTTATATAGGTGCTATGCAGCCTTACGAACACTACCGTTGTATAAAGTGGTACCATTTATCAGGGAATACAGACAGGCAGAAAACTCAAAAATGAGATGTAACAAAATAAACAGGTTCAAAATGATAAACTGTCAATGAGAGGGCTTATGTAGGTGATATGCAGCCTTATGAACATTGTTGCTGTATAAAGTGTTATCATTTATTCTTGACAGGCAGAAAACCCAAAATTAAAAGATGAGATGTAAGGAAGGAACGCTGCTTAACAAACAGGTTCAAAGTGATGAAATGCAACAGAAAATGCAACAGAAAGGTTATGTCGGTGTTGTGTAGCTTTATAAACATTACCATAAAGAAGTTAGCATGCTTTTTTTTAAAAAAATAAATATGTTGAAAACACAGAGATGTGGTGTAACAAAGGCACACTGCTCACCAAATAATTAAAAACAGATCTAAAAAAGATGACAAGGGCTTATGTAGGCATCGTGTAGCCTTATAAACTCTACCTACACGGATAGTGTTATCTGTTAGATCATTAGTTGGTTGAATAAAAACTTGTCTCCTGCTGTAATGTTGGAGAGCTCAGCCTCTCGGTGACTCTGCCTCGATTAATGAACACATGTTTATGGGTTCTGTCATTGCAAATAGCTCGGGCAGGAAGAGCTCGGGCCCGTTAAATGCACTTAACCTCTCCGAGTGCTCTGGAATATCAATTGTGCCGGAATTCCATAGCGTGCCATTAACATCTTGACATCCTGTTTCCACTTCGAGTAATTTTGTGGCTTTTTAAAGGCTCCATCTTTCTACCTTGAGCACTATGAAAATGGAGGAAAGGCCAGCTTTGACTGCACCTCTGGCCTTCGTGCCAATCAGACACATTCGACTGCGGAAGTTCGGCATTCCGCTTAAAGTCTCATTCACACAAAGCAGACTGTTTATCCTTTTTTCTTTTTTCTTTTTTATAATTAATCATCTTCCCAACAGCAGATGGAGTGGAATGTATCCGAAGATGCGCCGCAGATGCTATCTGCACCCCGCAGATCATGGAGCTTCTGACAGCTTTCCATCACAAACAGTCGGATTATTGTACACGTGCGACGGCGAGCTGATCTGCGAGCTCTAGTGCTCTCGACTGGCTTTGTGGTGAAACACGCGAGAGTCTGCGTCTTCTTTCTTTCGCTGGTGTTTAATACGTGAATGGCTAATTAGCATGCAGATCTGATGCTCTCGGAAGAAAAAAGGAGTCTTAGAGGCTCATAAACAAATGTTTGTACTTCAGATTGGTGGAGAAACGTCAAGCAGGCGTTCGGAGAAGGCACTCGAATACACACACACACACACACACACACACACACACACACTTGAGCTGCTTTATTAGCATTCATGAGCGTCAAGGAATATATTGTAGTTCTGCCTCCGTCACTCTGACAAGCGATCGCTGTGGACCAGGAGATGGCAGTGATAACAAAGAAACGGCGTCTCTCTCTCTCTCCCCCTCTCTCAATTTCTTTCCTTCTGTCTTTCTCTCTCTCGCTCCCTCCACACGCACATCCTTGTCTCTCCTCGCGCACTCGATTCGCACGGCGTAATGAGCCCCGTGTTTGTTCATCGGATTTGCCTCGAAATGAAATAAGCGCCGATTGTTTAACCACCTTTATCGCCAAAATGACACATTAAAATTTCACAGACGGAGTGCGGCGCCCTCATTAACATCGCAGGCGGAGGCTCGTCCGCCAAGGAGCGCAGCATTTTCTGTTTTCACACAAATGTCAAGGTTATGCTCAAGACAATGGAAAAGGCAAATGGGTTCATGCGCAAGATGGAGGAGGAGATGTACAGAAGGTGACAGCGGCTTCTCGGCGGTTCTCGCTTGTCCTGTACACGAGTTCCTGAGTCGAGCCGCGGGGGTTTCGCATTTCTCCTATCTGTGGATATCTGCCTCGGATAATTATCTCATATGCGCGATAATAACGAGAAATGGACAATATCTGATATGCTATTGTATGTATTCCCAGTCAGGCCTCCAGCCTGGTATTCCCGGGATAGGTCCTGGGATTCCAGCATCAGGATAAGGAACCAGCATCAGGGTTCTTTCTTGATAGCAGATGATCTGTTCTCTCAACATCACTTCATATTAATTGCCTTCACGTTCGTTCAGATCGGAACTGAGCTTCACGCTTCGTTAAATAAAAAAAAAGAGACTTTTTTTCCCCCAAGGATTATTAAAATGCAGTTTGCAAATCTGAGAGAAAAACTGATAATAACCCAAACAATTCTGCAATTCTTGATCAATATTGGTAAAAAAAATTATTATTATTATTTATAATAAATAATTAATTGTCTGAATTCCTGACACTATATTTATTTATTTATTAATAAATTTAATTTATTTATTAATAAAAATAATAAATAATAATGAAAAAATCTTTTAAATTAATGAATAAAAAATATCAATAATAGTATTTAAGAATAAAATAATAATGAAGGTGATTTAATTAAATTAAATAGAAATGAAAATAAAATTAAATAGAAATTTAATTTCCATAATATTTCCATGACAAAAAATTCGAAATGTTAAACTGTCCGTTATATAAAACCGCAGCTCGTTCGTTCTATTTCTAGTGCTATCTTTAAAAAAAACCCCACCTAAGTGCATTACTACACACTTCAAAAAATCCTCCAATTTTGTTGTTTTATATTTAACAGCCACTCTAAAGAAATAAAAATGGACATTTTTTAAGACTCAGAAATTGGTGCTGATTTTAGTTGGCTCAACACGGTCTGACCAATCAGAACGCAGAATTCAAGACATTTATTAAGATTTTGAACATCTGAACGTTTTTACGTAATTAATCTAGCCATGGGGGTCACAGTCCAGTGACTTCTGTGCCGGTCCCAAGCCCGGGATAAATAGAGAGGGTTGCGTCAGGAAGGGCATCCGGCGTAAAACATTGCCAAATTTAACCATGCGAATCGTCAGTACGAATTTCATACCGGATCGGTCGAAGGCCCGGGATAACAACGACCGCCATCTGCACCGTTGACCTACAGGGCGCCGGTGGAAATTGGGCTACTGTTGGTGGAAGAAGTAGAGGAGGGAGGAGAGTGCACAGACAGAGAGAGAAGAGGAAAGGTAAGAGTGTAGGACTGAGAATAGGAACTCTGAATGTTGGTACTATGACAGGGAAAGGTAGAGAGCTGGCTGATATGATGGAGAGAAGGAAGGTGGATATACTGTGTGTACAGGAGACCAGGTGGAAGGGTAGCAAGGCTCGTAGTATAGGAGCAGGATTCAAGCTGTTTTATTATGGTGTGGATAGTAAGAGAAATGGGGTAGGTGTGGTCATGAAGGAGGAGTTTGTGAGGAATGTTCTGGAGGTGAAGAGAGTGTCAGACAGGGTGATGAGTCTGAAGTTAGAGATTGAAGGGGTGATGTTGAATGTTGTTAGTGGTTATGCCCCACAGGTAGGTTGTGAGTTAGAGGAGAAAGAGAGATTCTGGAGTGAATTAGATGAGGTGATGGAGAGTATTCCCACGGGTGAGAGAGTGGTGATAGGAGCGGATTTTAATGGACATGTTGGTGAGGGGAACACAGGTGATGAGGAGGTGATGGGCAAGTTTGGAGTTAAGGAAAGGAACCTAGAAGGACAGATGGTAGTGGACTTTGCTAAGAGGATGGACATGGCTGTGGTTAACACTTATTTTCAGAAGAGGGAGGAGCATAGAGTGACTTACAAGAGTGGAGGTAGGAGAACACAGGTAGACTACATCCTATGTAGAAGAGGCAATCTGAAAGAGATTAGTGACTGTAAAGTGGTAGTGGGAGAGAGTGTAGCCAGACAGCATAGGATGGTGGTGTGTAGGATGACTTTGATGGTCTGTAAGAAGAAGAGGTCAAAGATAGAGATAGAGAAGAAAACCAAGTGGTGGAAGCTGAAAAAGGAGGAATGTTGTGAGGAATTTAGACAGAAGTTGAGGCAGGCTCTGGGTGGTCAGGTAGTGCTGCCAGATGACTGGGAAACTACAGCAGAAGTGATCAGGGAGACAGGGAGAAAGGTGCTGGGTGTGTCATCTGGAAGGAGGAAAGAAGATATGGAGACTTGGTGGTGGAATGAGGAAGTTCAGGACAGTATCCAGAGGAAGAGGTTAGCCAAGAAGAAGTGGGACATGGACAGGACTGAAGAGAATAGACAGGAATACAAGGAGTTACAGCGCAGAGTGAAGAGGGAGGTGTCTAAGGCCAAGCAGAAGGCATATGACGAGTTGTACACTAGGTTAGACACTAGAGAAGGAGAGAAGGACTTGTACAGGTTAGCTAGGCAGAGAGATCGAGATGGGAAGGATGTGCAGCAAGTTAGAGTTATTAAGGATAGAGATGGAAGGATGCTCACAAGTGAGGAGAGTGTACAGAGGAGATGGAAGGAGTACTTTGAGGAGCTGATGAATGAGGAAAATGAGAGGGAAAAAAAGAGTAGAAGGGGTGAATTCTGTGGAACAGAAAGGTGGAGAGAGATGATTCGCTGTGGAGACCCCTGAAGGGAAAAGCCGAAAGAAGAAGAAGAAGAACGTTTTTAAGTAATTAAAATTCAAATAGAATTAATGAAGGAATTAGTGAAACATAAAAGATGTAAAACAAACAAAAAAAAGAAACAGAACAATCGATAACGATGACGCTTCAGTTTAACGATCCCTAATTCACAGCCCGAGTGTCCGAGCTTTAATGCATCCAGTCGGTATTCTCTCCCATCACTAGCTTCAGTGCAGCGTCTTTGCTCACGGCCATGTCCACAGCAGAGGGTCGGAATCTCTGAAGATCTCTGAAGTTCAGGAGCGACTGGGCTGAATTCGAACCCTCAGGCTGCTACAGCGCTTTCGGCAAGACAGCGGGTGCTATGGTGCTCCCCGCTGCCAGCTAATCCCCCGCCTTCCCTCGCTGGCACACACTCAAACACCGCTAACAAGTCGTGAAAGGCCACGGACGAGATCGAGAGATCTCTCTCTCTCTCTCTCTCCCCCTCTCTTTCCCTCTCTCTCTCTCCCTCTCTCTCTCTCTCACTCTCTCTCTCTCTCTCTCCCTCTTCAATAACAAATCCACCATTATTTTTAACAGCAATTGTTGTTTTTTTTCATGATCGTTTCATTCTTAAAGTGACAGAAGACACCGGAGACTGATTAAAAGTAAAACTCTCGCAGCTCGGCACTCGCATATGCTTTGTTGTTGTTTGTTTTTCTCCGCTGACCTACTTTGCAATTTGCAGCCTCATTAAATATCACTCTGGCTGGAATTAACGAGATGTCAGGGAGCAAAGATGGCGTCCAAACCCATCAGAGGAAAGAAGACGCGTAAACACTCCTACCCAGACCGTGCCACACACACACACACACACACGCACACAAACACTTTCTCTCTCCCTATCTCTCTCTCTCTCTGCCTGTCTTTCTCCGACTCTCTCTAGGGTGTCACTCCTTTACCTCTTCTCCTTTCCTGTCAGATGCATGTCCATGAATTCTGGATTCTGATTGGTCGAAAAGCTGCTGATTCATCTTCCTTAGCAGCTTGTTCTCATACATTATCATTTCTATAGTAACAGCTCATTTACAGGAACTTGTACAGCAGATGCTCCTGTAATCCGAGACTAATAATAATAATAATAATAATAATAATAATAATAATAATAATAATAATAACAATAATGTTATTGAAGCTGTTATGATATCTGCAAGTTGCTTAAGTAATGTTCATAGAAAGAGTCTCCAGAGTCAGGAGTCAATTTTGGGATACAAATTATGACACATATTTCATCAATAAATTGAACAGAATGAAACTCTACAGGATGTGCTGTTAAAGGAAGTTCCTAATATTGAACATATAGAAATATGTCACTTTTAATATTTCTGGTGTTTTTATTTGTCTTTTAAGTGACCGCAGTATCGATTTCTGACAATTATGACTTAAAAAAAAAACATTTTCAATTCTCTTATATACTAGAAATTACCTGCAAAGCCTCATTTTACACAGATTACACATCGATTCAGAACTTACAGTCTTCAGTTCTACTAAATAATCAGTCTCACCAGGATTCAGTGATTTTGCGCTCGAGAAATGTTTGCGATTTTCCAGATTTTGGCCGCAACCTTCGACGTCTTCCGTTCACTCGTGCGTGGAACATGAGTGTGGCTTTCGTTTCACGACAGAAAGTCATTAAATATCTGTCTTTACTGAAAGGAGTTTAATAGAAGAATCCTGTGTTTGCAAACTGGCAACCAATTCGAGAGTTTTCCGCAAAAAAACGCCGCTGCAGAATCCAGCATTTTCGGCTGCAAAAATCCCCAAAACACAATCAGAAAAAAAAACAAAAAACAGATGCTTTCAACATTAACAGATCTGACTGTGTGTAACATTTCAAAGGGTGGTGCCAATCGAACGGGTTTAGAGAGTCAAGGGGCGGAGCTAACCATGTTGAAAAAAAAAGGGCACTTCCTGTTAGAAATGTAATGATGCTACAATCCATACAAAATGAATTTGAATCATAGAGAGAGAAAGGGAGGGAGGGAGAGAGAGAGAGGTAGAGAGAGAGAGAGAAAGAGAGAGACAAAGAGATAGAGAGAGAGAGAGAGGGAGAGAGAGGCTGAGAGAGAGAGGCAGCGAGAAAGAGATAGAGAGTTGGACGGGGGGAGAAAGAGGGAGGCAGAGGGATAGAAAGAGAGGGAGAGAGAGAGGCAGAGAGAAAGAGAGTGAGAGAGATGGAGGGAGGGAGGCAGAGATGAAGAGAGAGAGAGAGAGAGAGAGAGAGAGAGAGAGGCTGCGAGAAAGAGAGAGAGAGTGAGAGAGAGGCAGAGGGAGAGAAAGAGAATGTTTAATGTGTTGCTAAGCGCACTCTCCACTCTTGAACTGTTTAACGTCCTTGAACGTTTCTGCCCCGAGGCGAAACCCAGCACCTGCATCCTTTTCCTTTTTTAAAGCCTTTAACGTTAAAATGATCCACGAACACAAATGAGTCAGGAGCCCTTGCAGTAAGCGCGGCTCTGGGTTTTTTTCCGCAGGTTACACGCACCGAGAATGAGAATGAGAATGAGAATGGATTCGCATTTATTTACCTGGCGGTGCGTTTAAGCGCTCCTGCTCCGGGGCCGAGCCCAGGAGAACGTCCCTGGGCTGGAGGAATGCTAACTACTCTCACATCCTGACCCTTAAAAATAGAAACATGTGAATAATACCTCATTAACGAATCAATCGGGCCGGCTCCTGAACGCAAAAGAGATTCGGATCGGTCTTGCAGGACACAGGACTTGGGCTCATCAGCATGGGAGGTTTCATTCCTGACCATCCTAACCAGCTTAAAAAACCATGATTACCAGGATGGAGAGCGAGAGGAAAAAATCCAGCTTGAGACTAGATATTTTTGGTATCCGAAATAAATTTAGTCCTTTTTTTTTTTCCCCTAAAATGCCTTTTCTACTGGTTCAGCAGACTGAGCTGATGTAGCTGTGTAGACTGGAACAGGAACAGATATGAGCAACACAATGAATTATAATTCAAAATGGTTTATAATGCCTTATGAACGCATTACGACAGGTGTTTATAGTTTATTACAGATATGGCTTTTATATCAAGGTTACTGGTGTATCTCAGCATACGTCAGCTGTCATAAAGGTTGGATTCTGTTTATTTTTTTGTTTAAACACCTAAGTCAAAGTCCAAAACAGTAATAAGGCAGTTATGACACTTTGTTGGACAGCAAGACAGGTGATTTCCTAGCTAAAATGGGATTTTCTTTGATTTTCTTTGCACAAGGTGTTCAAACAACTTGGAGAATTGAGACATATCACAGAATAATTGAGACATATCACATAATACATATCACTGTCATTATGGTGACATGTCATTGTTATAAGTTGTCATAACACCTAAGTCAAAGTCTACAACCTTAGGGAGTTACAACAATTTTTTGTTGTATTACACAATTACACAAAGTCTCCGGACAACTTCAGAGAATCAAGACATACATATCTCTGTCATTATAGTGTCATGTCACTGTTATATGTTGCCATAACACTTATGTCAAAGTCAGTGACCTAAGGCAGTTATGACACTTTGTTGGATACCAAGACAAGTGATTTTGACAATTTGACACAAGGTGTCCGAACAACTTTAGACATACATATCACTGTCATTATGGTGTCATGTCACCGTTATAAGCTGTCATAACACTCATGTCAAAGTCTACGACATAAGGTAGTTATGACACTTTTTTGAACGTCAAGTCAGCTGACTTTGTAGCTCAGGTATGATGATTACACAAAGTGTCTGAACTATGATTCATATGACTCCATAAGATTATGGAGATATACGTATCCCTGTCATTATGGTGTCACGTCACTGTTATAAGCAATCATAGACATTTTATAAAAAAGTTAAATAGGCAGGAAATGCATACACAATTAGGTCAGAGACTATTCCTACAAAGCTTATTAATGAATATATATATATATATATATAGCTTGGTTGCGCAATCATAGCACTGCATTAGATGATATAAACATCTTATGGACAAAAATAGGAAACTGAGCTTTGACTTAAGCTATAATGTTTTCATGTAAGCCTAGGTCAGGCAGCCTTATGTCAATAAAAGTCACCTGCTCAGGTGTTGACAAATGCTTATAAAGCCTTATAAATGATTATGTAGCTGTTAAGTAGTTTAATTGAATATTTACATTTTTCAAAAATTATTGAAAAATACTGTTTTTCGCTGATTTGAGGAACAGTGTAACATTAACAATAAATGTGCTTCAGATTTCCTTATCAGTGAACCCCACTGTACCAATCTGTCATCACGCAGCTAATAGAAACACAATTTTGATAAATGACTAACAGTTGTGTTTAGTCTAATCGCCACTTAACTGATAGCATTTGTCAAACTTTCAAAACTTCATTATTTCCTCATTTATCACTGCGCAACGAAGCCTGGCCGTAATCAGAGCTTCTCCTCGCCTGGCAGTGCCAAAATTCCGTCTAGTAACTGAACGAGAGCGAGTGCAAATTGGTAGCGAGCAATTTATTAATGATGTTAATTACAATTAATAGAGCAGTGTGCAACTTTGGCGCGGAGGGAACACTAGCGCTGGTGAGGGTCAGGTTACCGTGGTGAAGATGAAACCACTTGAAATCAGTGATATTAACAGGAAGAAGACCGGGATCCTGAAAGAAAACTACATCCTGACTGGATCACAGAAGACGGTTATATAGATTCAACAAGAAAACTGTAGCATGTGTAGAATATCGCCACATATAACGATTTTTCCACAAATGCTGACTAACCTCCAAATGTGTGGCTTTGGAGAGAATGTAGCCGCAATGCTAGCTAGCTGATGAGTTTTTCTCCCCAAACAAACACACTATAGTCCCGCCTTCCACTGTTTTAATGCTCAAACACATAATAATGTGTAATCCCGCCTCCATGCTTCCTATTGTTTCATATCTGTCTCTATTTCTATTTGCTCAGTCCTTTCCCCTTCGGTGAATTGGTCAACTTTACACACTTTCTAACCTCAATACTAATCAATTCAACTCATTGTTAATATTCAGGCTGAACCGCACATCTCTGTTCAAATTTTTGTCCATTCAATTCACTTCTTTCAACATTTTATAACAAACAAATTCATAAATTGAGTCAAACAAAGAAACATCTAAATAGGCTTTCCTACCTACAGGAGTTTCGAATAATTTATCTCCAGCTGGACTTTAAACGAATGAACATTGTAGCATGTTATTTAGCACAGTAGGGATTTTAATTCAATAATTTAAGACCTAATTAAGCACTATACAGTAGGTGTTAGCGGCATAGGTGTTCCTTCAAAACCAAAAGAGTTAATCCGACACCGTCCAATCCAGGCGGCTTTAATAAAGCTCTACCAGCAGGAAGGGAAAAAAAAAACAATAGCGAGCTTTATTTTAAGTTTTAATACAACAACGTTAATGGACCACGGAGAGAGGAGAGTCAAAGTTGAGCCAGGTGTAATTACAATGCCGGAGAACACGCAGGAAGTGAAAGCAATTAAACCTTACTCAGGCTTTAAAAAAAAAAAATGAATAGGGACCCTGCTGAAATGAGTCAGTTAGCCGTTTCTCTTCTCCTCTAAGAGCCGGCAGCTACGTAAATGGAATGAAAGAAATTGTGTTAAAGCTAGTTTCGTGCTCAGGAGTGCAGTTGACATGGGACACGGGATTTGACAAAACTATCGAGCTACAATATCTTCAGTCAATAGACCAGCTATCTTCTCTTTCAGCCACATGGCTCTCCTTCAGCTGCATCTGAGCTCGAAAAGCAAGCTGGAGATGTCTGTTTACCTTAAATATGGTCAAGACAAAACAAAGCGTCTATTACGTCTATAATCGTTTGATCTGTTGACACCATTTCAATTTGTTTAGTGCACCATTGTTGGTGTCACTGACAATTATACAGCTTGGATTTATTAGAAATAATTTTCCAAAAGTGGAAAAAAAAAACCTCTAGACTGATTGCCTGTATTGAGATTTTACTCATGTACTCTGCAGTCTTGGGTCTTGCATTGGATTTTACTGCTATTTTTTATTTTTTTGGTATCTTGGTATCAGTATAGGTCTTGGATGTTTGTATACGGGTTTATCGTTTATTGATCAGATCAGATATGAAATTTTGTCTTGTGTGTTTCTTTTTGGACAGGTCTCAGTCTCAGTCTTGATCTCATTCAGTTTTGGTCTTAACTGGTAAATGTCTTGGTCTCAGGTTTGTTGGAAGGGGTCTTGGTCTTGTCTTGATCTCACTGGGTTTTGGTCTTGACTGGTAAACATCTTGGTCTCGGGTTTGGTTGGAAGGGGTCTTGGTCTTGTCTTGATCTTGGATGGTGTGGTTTTCGGTCCTCTACTGATGTGGTTCTTTGTCTTGTCTGGGTGGTGGTTGATATGGTCTTGTCTTGGTTGATTTAAGTCTTTGTCTTGGGCTTTAAAACATCTTCTCATGGTCTCAGTTTGAAATGGTCTTGGAAAAGTATTGATCTCAACTAGTATGGAGCTTGGGACTGACTGGTATAAGTTTTGAGCTTGTTAAAAGGCTTGTTAAATCTTGTCTTGGTCTCAGTTGGGACAAGGTTTTGTTTTTTGTGGCTCTTTTGAATGGTAAGAGTCTTGGCTTGGTGAAGGTTTGTAGCAATATTATCTTGTGTGTGTATCTTATCTAGTCTTGGTAATGAGTAGTAAAATCTTGGGCTTATCTGATTTGTGGTTTGTATTGGCATTGACTGAAATGGTCTTGACTACAACACTGGTGGTCAGTCAGATGGTTACTGGGCCTTTCTTGTTTGATTAATGGAATTTCACCAAAACAACAGACCTTACAATTTCCTTCACTCATTTTATAAAACTTCATTCACATGAAATCAAAGGAAATCCAACCACAGTGACCTCACTTGTTTAAATTCACATGAATTGATTAGGTGATCAGGTTGGTCTTAAGGGTTTTGGCCTTAAGGGTTGATTCAATATTGTCAATTCTTCAATGTTGCTAGTGTCAGTTTAACAGCGGAGGGTTAATACTACGCTGTGGATTTTGCTGTGTGGCATTTAGGATGGATAAGACAGATAAACACACATGTCCATGAGCAGGAATGGCAGATTTGAAGCTGATACGAGTGTTAAAGCTCACTCACTAACACAAACAGCAAGCTAGTAAAACCCTAGTGGAAATCGTATGTTCATTTAAAAACTCCCTCACAGTTGTAAGCTGTAATAATTTGCCACTCAGCATGTACATGATTGCCTGTTTGTTAAATCACCACTTCCTCATTCAAGCAAGTGAGAGTCACCATTAGGTAAAATCTGTGTTCCAAGGAAAAGAAAAAAGAAAGAAAGAAAAACGCCATTTCCATTCTAGGCGGCTCATTTTCTCTATTGCTACTTACGAGTATCAATGTCATTTCACTCTAAAACTGTGCGGCGGCAATGACACACAAGCAAGCGCAAGGCAGGACGCGATTAGAAAGGAGATAAAGCCCTAATCTTTCCACCCTCCCGAGAGGGGTGGAGTGTAATGTTTCAGCGGCGCTCGCTGAGCACTCGCCTCGTCTAGGATAAATCTTGCAGAAGTGGAGAGAAGCGACTCGAAGCACACTCCACGCCCGCTGAGACTCGCCCATGTTCGAGACAGACTCGACATGAAACTCCATGTGCTTGGCTTCTCAGCTGAACCGTAAACAGTTTAGAAAAAAAATCAGATTGATGCTAAAGAGACGACGTATCAGGACGCTGACAGGGACGACGTGATTAAATTATTGTTTTGTTTTTTTTAAATACTCTTTGTAAATATGAAATGTTAAGGAGTCACATGACCTTGATGAATAAGTCTTAATGTGAATATGCTTGGTCTGTTGGTCTGTATAATGTGACAGGTAAATAAATAAATAAATAAATAAAAAAAACATTTACAAAATGGATTTACATTTATTATTATTTTTTTTATTTCTAAAATTCTTTTTTATTTTTTTATTATTATTTTAGGAAATTAGCCCACTTGGGTTATCATAGTTAGCAATGACTTATTATTATACAGGAAATATCACAGAATTATCAAATAATAAATGCCTTATTTCACAATATTTCAAAAACAAGCTTAAAAATACTTTAAAAAACCTAAAAAAAAATATATATATATTTAGATGGAGCGATACGAGGTCATTACTCACGATACGCATCCGTATACGTACTTTGCATATTGTGAGTATTCTTACTCCATTATTGCATATATAATAATAACATTATCAAATTATTATTTTTTTCATTTTAAATTTTGATTGCTTTTTGTTTTTCCGCTTGTTTATCCCCTGCTTTATATTTTATATATATAAAAAAAAATTAAATACACCACTTTTCTTTGCTGCCTCATTTTTTTTTTTTTTTTAAAAAATTATTGTAAAATTTTAACATAGATTTTTTTTGAATTTAAATTCAGGGTATAAACAAGAAGGTTTTTTTTTTCTTTTCCTAGGTGATCGATCTCTGCTTGATTCCTCCTTCACACAGAGGCGTGCAGCAGTACAGGATATCGAACTGAACCAGTTTTTTTTTTTACTCTTCTCCTCGTTTCTTTCCTTTTGTGTGTCCTCAGGGGTGAAAAACTCCTCGCCTCGTCGTTTGTGTATTCATGCACGGCACTAACATGCCAACAAGGAGAATATTCAACTGCCCTCTCTATTTTTTTTCTTTTCCATTTGTTCTGTCGTGTGATATAATTTCCTCTGTCCGATTTAATATGCGGATCCAATCGCGTTTTAAAAACCTGGTAACGTGAGACACTTGCTTTAAGCTTTCTAGGAGGGGAAAAGAAAAAAAGAAGCTAGAAATCGGGAGGAAAAAAAAGCGATAAGCGTGAAATTAAAGGGCGGCTTTGAAGGTGGCCTATTTTCCGTTCTAGCGACGGCCAGGCATGGCCTGCACGTTTAACGTGTGCTGTGACTTTTGACTGCTTGCGCCTCTCGTGATTGCCACCCGGAGCTATTTTCTAAAACACAATGGTCGGAAAGCCTTAATTATTTTTGGCCTTGAACGACTAATATGCTTTTAATTGCTCTCCGTTTCCCAAGGACGGCTTTATCGCGCTGGCTGTCTTTGCAGAAAAAGCGTTCGGTGTTTCGCAGGGGTTAAGTGGACGCAATTCGGCTTTCTGAAATCCCATTTCAAGCACGAGCTGCGAGGACTAGGACGCCATGTTCCCTGAGTTTTAATAACGAATGCGGAAACAGGAACGGCTAGCGTGGGCTTCCAGATCAACGCTGCCTTATGTAGAAAAGTGACATAATTAATAGAAAAGAAAGAGATCTGAGCTATTGCCAAGGCAATAGCAGAAAAAGGGACAAATAAAAAAAAGTTATTAATAAAAAACAGAGCACTTTTATAGCCGCTTAGCTTCTCCCTTCATGACGAGATCCTGACAGGAATTTGTTTTTGTTCCATTTTACAGACCAGACAAAACATTTTCAGTCAGGTTGGGGGATGTGCGCTAGAGCCTTCGCCATACTGCACCGGACGAGAATCCGACGACTTATACGTGTTAATAAAACACGTCATGATGTGCACTTATAGGAAAATAATCAACATCGAGGATCATTTCCAGCACCCCAGCGCTGGTACGAGTGTTTTAACCCAGAAATTCGCCCAGATTTTTGAGTTATGTTTAATCTGTGCTACGGCCTTCACGTTATCGTTAACCATGGTTACAGCAGCCGTCGTTCCTTCACCAGTCTTTCTTCAGTCCTGAAGGTGTCTGACTGTTACACAATAACACGTTGCTATAGAAACGATAACCTAGAGCATCACTATAAACAGTACCGAAAATAATAATAATAATAATAATAATAATAATGAAAATAATAAAACGTCCCTGAATCACATCGCACATGAAATCTGTCCGGCTGCTTCGGTTATAAAGCTTCCACTTTTCTCTCGAATGGCTTTGAACCGTCACGCTTTTTCTTCCGAGAGCTGAAAGGCAGAAAAAAACAAACCTTGTTTTGAACGTCTGCTCTCTGAAAAAAAAAAGAAATTCTTAAAACTCTTCAGTGGATCACCTTAGCTTTTATGTGTCTGTCTTATGATTCATCCTTGAAAAGCATTTACTCCTGAAAAGTAGGGAAGAGGAGGGGGGGGTGGCAGGGGGGAGGGTTAGGAGAGGAAGGAGGGATGATGATGATGATGATGATGATGATGATGATGATGATGTCCTTCGTTTAAAAGAAAGATAAATTGAATCTGCGGCAGAACTTGAAGAATAGTAGCGATGGCGGTTTCACCTCAGCGGCATTGAAAACGCGACACTGTCCTCGATCTGTGAAGTCAAAGTCGTTATAAAGGTGGCGTAGGAACGTTTACTCTTCTGCTTCTTCCTGCTTCTGAGCACGAAATACAGTTAATGTTATGCAAATATTTACGAAGTTAAATTCGCTTGGGCCGGAGTTGTTAGAAATCAGATACAAACTCACAAAAAAGAAGTCTCAGTTATGAGATAAAAAAAGCTGCAGTTGCGTAATAGCGTGTTGTGTTGCGTGGACTTAACGAATTATTTGCGATAATTAATTGTGTAATATTAAACTTGCGATTATGAGAAAAAAGTTACAACTGCATAAAAATAACTCACAATTACGAGCGGAAAAGAGCTGCACGTGTGTAATATCCACTCGTGACTGCATGATGTCACCTCGTGAAGAAAAGCTGTAATTGAGTGAAATGTGGCAACTTGCGTGACATTATATACAACGTCGTAGCTGAACGATACGAACCGGAACTTCTGAGATAAGCAGTCGCAATTGTGCTGAAATAACTTGAAATAAAAAAAAGTCATAATTGAATAAGATGCAAGGTTACATTCATTCATTCATTCATTCATTCATTCATTCATTGTCTACCGCTTATCCGAACTACACTCGGGTCACGGGGAGCCTGTGCCTATCTCAGGCGTCATCGGGCATCAAGGCAGGATACACCCTGGACGGAGTGCCAACCCATCACAGGGCACACACACACTCTCATTCACTCACACAATCACACACTACAGACAATTTAGAGATGCCAATCAACCTACAATGCATGTCTTTGGACCGGGAGAGGAAACCGGAGTCCCCGGAGGAAACCCCCGAGGCACGGGGAGAACATGCAAACTCCACACACACACACACACACACACACACACACACACACACACACACACACACACACACACACACACACACACACACACACACACACACACACACGGCGGAGGCGGGAATCGAACCCCCAACCCTGGAGGTGTGAGGCAAACGTGCTAACCACTAAGCCACCGTGCCCCCCTGCAAGGTTACAATTGTGCAAAATTAAAAATTTGCACAATGATGCAGATATGGCAGCGACCTGATTTGCAACACAAACCATATCTTCTGTGTTTCCCTGTTGAAGTGTGCGTTCGATTAATGAAAACCGTGGCACTCCGAAGTACAGCTCCCTTTTGTTGTCAGAACAGAAGCCTTTCCATATTTTCATGGAGAAAAGTTGCGTTTTCCGCAGGAATGACCGCCGCCGGGTGTGTGTTTGCTCTCGGCGCAGATTGGGCTTATCTGTAACGGATGCTTTTTCCGGCGTGTCGTGTTGGTGTGTTGCCAAACTCGTCCGACGAAGAGCGTTTCCAGACGTACGTTCCAGATCAATGCGAGAGGCCACGGCTGACTGTTCTAAATAGCTGCCACTGTCGCAGATTAAAATATCTCAATTATGGAAAGAATTAACAAACAAATGTGTATTCTAATTAAGTGTGTTTATCTCCCGACAAGCAAATGTTCATTTTTTTCCCTCTCTCCCACTCTCTCTCTTTGTCTCTCCCTTTCTCTCTTTCCCTCTAAATCTCCCTCTATCTCTCTCTCTCTCCCTCTCTCTCTCTCTACTTGTCCCTCCTTTTCTCACTCTCCCTCTGTCTTTCTCTCTCCTTCCCTTTTCCTCTCTCTCTCTCTCTCTCTCTCTCTCTCTCTCTCTCTCTCTCTCTCTCTCAGGGACGTCTTGTGAGAGCTGTCTTATCTGCACAGATACACACTCGGGCCTGTTTGTAACGGCACAAGATGACCTCTGCTACGCAAATAGAGCCTAAAAAAAATTCCGTCAGCATTCAGAGGGTAAAAGCCTCTTTAACGTTAAAACCCTGTGGATTTAAACATCAGTTCTGACGCCTCACATGTGCTCCGTCACTGTATAATGGGAATTCTATAAGCCCCGATAATTAAAAGTGACAATTATGTAAATGAGGGGCAGCAATCAACTCAGCTTTAAGCTGCCCTCACATGACTGACAGCAACTTCACACAATTATTATTAATTTGTAGCATTTAATGCAGCCATGTTTGCGGGCTACACGCTGCTTAAACACAAGTATTTGGTCTGTTTCAACTCACTAATGATGTCACTGATGGCGAATTTGCATATTATTTGCATGCTCAACGTGATTGGACCATGGCTCAAATATCATCAACGCTCACAGACTGAACTTAAAAAAAGCCTTAATAATAAAAAAAAAAGCAAATCATAGCCAGAAATGCGAAACTTTGCTTCCAAAATCTCGCAAAAACAAGTTTTCAAGTTTTTTGGTAGCTAATCAGTTTAATTAACCGTAAGCTAATCTTACTTCGCAGCCAAGTTTAAATATTTTTTTGCTTTTCTTCCCGACATTCGACATATTTTCAAATTTACATGGGACGACTAAAAAATACGAATAATTTTGCTGTTTATGAATACTGACGAGTGGTGGGCGGAGTTAACGAAATCAGGCTGTGAGGTGGATCAGCGAGAAAATGATCTACCACTAAATCATCGTAAGCTTTCATGACGTTACTCTTAATATTGTAAGATGTGATGAAGATGGCAATAATATCATGAAAAAAACAAAAAAAATGTGATGATGGTTAGCTAGCTTACTGACAAAAAATATTAATGTGATAGTAATTAATTAAATACATTACAAATAAAATTGAATTACTTTTTATTAATTAATCATAAGATAATTATTGTGAGGGTATCTTTAATATCGAAAGACATGGTGAAGTGGCATTTTATTTTATTTTTTATTATTGAATAAAACAACAAATAAAACAAAATTATTTTTTAATAGTGTAAAAAAAAATTGAAAACAAAACAGAAAAAAAACATTTTGGAAAAAACAATTAAAAAAAAGCCATACCCTGTGTATTGATGATACAGCACACACACACACACACACACACACACACACAGACACACACACAAACACACACAAAAAAGAAAAAATCATAAACACAATTAATGTCACGGTTATTTGGAGCATTTCTCACACTACTAATGCATCTGATACAACATACAGCTCATCATTTCCTCTCTAGGTGCTGCAAAAGACACGGGGGAAAAAAAGCCCGCCTCCATCACCGCACATCATCACGGATGCCTGAAAGATCGCACTCTTTTTGTTTTTTTGTTTTTTCTCCATGTCACATAAGAAGGCACCTCATACCTCACGATTGCCTCTCAAGTGAACCGTGCACCTTGAGAAAATGGCCATTTATCAGAAACAAATGAGATGTCAGAGGTCAGAACAGCGCCGGGGTCCTGCATCCTCCACCGGCGCGCTATTTGTCACACCAAATGAGCATAACAGCAGGCGAGAGCGAAGAACGCGGCGCTCGAGGCCCCTCCAATTAGTCAACTGATGAGATGCTAGTGCTACGGCTGCCAGCGAGACGCTGCTTTCTCCCAAATGTCAACAGCCGGCACGATCGGAGACGCTGCTTTAATTGAAAAAAAAAAGAGGGTAGATATGCATCGGACCTGCAACTTACATCTGACCTTTTTTTTTTTTTTTTTTAAATGATATAAATCCTTCACTCCACTAAGATAAGCTCTGCAACATCAAAGCCATTATACCGTGTATATGACACACCAACATACACCAAGAGTACACCAAGCTACATAGTCAGTGCACAAGGCTTCATAACGTGACCTGTTATCTTTAAAACGACTCATCTAAATGTTTAGTCATGAAGAGCTTACCTCTGTGCCGTGTAGCTTTATGAACACATTTAATTAAGCCTTTATGTAGCTTTAAAGGGATAAAAAGTATGACGAGGCAGTTTTTGATGTGCTCTAACTACAAAAGTAATCCACTTTGGGAGCAGAAACTCTTCATCACATGACCCTGTTGTTGATTATTTTCTTATAACAGCGTGACGCAACGTGTGTTATCGTATTATTCCGTGCATGATATAATGCGAAATTTTAGCTTCGGTGTCTAAAAAGTTAAGTGTAAGGGGTTCGAGTGTCCGGTGTGTATCATATAATGAAACTGATTTTTGATTTAAGGTTAAATTCCTTAAAGTTACAGTACGGAAACTCTGCATAAACGCTGGCGATTCGGATAAACCACAGATGTCTGGAATAATGTTTCGAGCTGTGATAAATAGAACTAAAAAACTTTTCCAGTGTCTTTGGAGGATTAGTAATAAAATACTGGAATGGTGTGAGGGAAAAAGATGATAAGCCACTGATGGCTGGTTGTTTTATTTATTAATTAGTTTTATTTTTTTCTCTGAATATCTTAAATCTTGCTTTCCTGAATTGTGAGTAAGCGCTCTGCTTTGAGCTATGCTTAAGACAAAGTGTAAAGCCGGGTAGTGAAACTGGCCTCCTCTCACAGCATCAGCCTTCTTTTCATCAGCGGAAAAAATCTATGGCCAAAGCCCAGGAAGGTCAAAATAAATCGACTTAATTGTCTGTGCTTTGGCGCTTTTGACACTTTCCAGACCAAAAAGTTGGATCATTAAGCTGCAAAATGTGGGTTTAAACAGCATGAGCGTAATGAACGCCTAGCCGCATGATTGATAATGGCTTTATTTGCGTGATGCCTTTTTTTCTTTTTGTCCACAGCCAAGGACACTTTGCTGAGGAGAGACAAATCACTAATCACACGAATTGCAGGTATTTATTCTGCAGAAGATAAACGATTTGAGGAGAAAAAAATGGAATGAAAAACACAATACTGCTTTTTTCTGAATTCTGATTGGTGGGATAACGCTGATCAACGCTGGTTAATGATGTACAACATGGTGAAGTTTCCTTAACAGCAGAAGATAACGCTCATCATCTCTTTAGGAAAGTTGTTACTACGTTAACGATAACACTAACAGATCAACAATGTCTTACTGCATTAATCATAACTTCACCATATCGGACGATATTACTGACAATTTCACCATATTTTATGATCTAAAAGATATAATGAAGTGAAACATTATAAGATATATCATAATTATTGCAGATATTTCAGCTAACATCATAAGATAGTGTGAAGTTAGTGTTTATTTCGCAAAGATACAGTGACGTTTCCATAAATATCTTAAAATAAGGTAATCATAAGATATCATTAATATAAAATGCAGTGTCGTTAATGTTAATATAGTGATGTTAAAATTCATATTCTAAAATATAGAAATGTTAATGTTAATATCGTATGACATAGGGATGTTGTTAAGATCGTAAAATATACTGACATTATCTTTAATATCGTAAAATATAGTAATGTTAACGCTAATATTGTAAAATATAGTGACATTAATGTTAATATCATAAAATATAATGACGTTAACATTAATATCGTAAAATACAGTGACATAAATGTTAATATCGTAAAATATAATGACGTTAACATTAATATCGTAAAATATAATGACGTTAACGTTAATATCGTAAAATATAGTGACATTAATGTTGATATCGTAAAATATAGTGACATTAATGTTAATATCGTAAAATATAATGATGTTAACATTAATATAGTAAAATATAGTGACATTAATGTTAATATCATAAAATATAATGACATTAATGTTAATATCGTAAAATATAGTGACATTAATGTTAATATCGTAAAATATAATGACGTTAACATTAATATAGTAAAATATAGTGACATTAATGTTAATATCGTAAAATATAATGACGTTAACATTAATATCGTAAAATATAATGACGTTAACGTTAATATCGTAAAATATAGTGACATTAATGTTGATATCGTAAAATATAGTGACATTAATGTTAATATCATAAAATATAATGATGTTAACGTTAATATCGTAAAATATGACGTTAACGTTAATATCGTAAAATATAGTGACATTAATGTTAATATCGTAAAATATAATGACGTTAACATTAATATAGTAAAATATAGTGACATTAATGTTAATATCGTAAAATATAATGACGTTAACATTAATATAGTAAAATATAGTGACATTAATGTTAATATCATAAAATATAATGACATTAATGTTAATATCGTAAAATATAATGACGTTAACATTAATATAGTAAAATATAATGACGTTAACGTTAATATCGTAATATATAGTGACATTAATGTTGATATCATAAAATATAGTGACATTAATGTTAATATCGTAAAATATAATGACGTTAACATTAATATAGTAAAATATAGTGACATTAATGTTAATATCATAAAATATAATGATGTTAACGTTAATATCGTAAAATATGACGTTAACGTTAATATCGTAAAATATAGTGACATTAATGTTAATATCGTAAAATATAATGACGTTAACATTAATATAGTAAAATATAGTGACATTAATGTTAATATCGTAAAATATAATGACGTTAACGTTAATATCGTAAAATATAGTGACATTAATGTTAATATCGTAAAATATAATGACATTAACATTAATATAGTAAAATATAGTGACATTAATGTTAATATCGTAAAATATAGTGACATTAATGTTAATATCGTAAAATATAATGACGTTAACATTAATATAGTAAAATATAGTGACATTAATGTTAATATCCTAAAATATAGTAACATTAATGTTAATATCGTAAAATATAATGACGTTAACATTCTTCTTCTTCTTCTTTCGGCTTTTCCCTTCAGGGGTCGCCACAGCGAATCATCTCTCTCCACCCATCCCTATCTTCTGCATCCTCAACACTTGGACGTTAACATTAATATCGTAAAATATAGTGACATTAATGTTAATATTGTAAAATATAATTACGTTTATGTTAATATCGTAAAATATAGTGACATTAATGTTAATATCATAAAATATAATGACATTAACGTTAATATCGTAAAATATAGTGACATTAATGTTAATATGGTAAAATATAATGACATTAATGTTAATATCATAAAATCTAGTGACATTAATGTTAATATCGTAAAATATAATTACGTTAATATTGTAAAATAAAGTGGCATTAATGTTAATATTATGAAATATAGTGGCGTTAATGTTAATATCGTAAAATATAGTGACATTAATGTTAATATCGTAAAATATAATTACGTTAACGTTAATATCGTAATATAAAGTGCCATTAATGTTAATATTGTGAAACATAGTGAGGTTAATGTTAATATCCTATGATATAGTGACGTTAATGTTAATATCGTAAAATATTGTAACGTTAACTTTAACAATGTAAAATACTGTATAACGATGTTATTGTTACTATTGTACAATATAGTGGCATTAACATCATAAAACATAGTGATGTAAATGTTGTTGTTCTTTCGGCTGCTCCCTGTTCGGGGTCGCCACAGCAGATCATTTAGTCCGCATGTTTCGATTTGGCACAGGTTTTACGCCAGATGCCCTTCCTGATGCAATCCTCCCATTTAACCCGGGCTTGGGACCAGCACCGAGAGTTCACCCGGGCCGCGGCAATGAGAGCGCAGGATCCTGCCGCTGGACCACCAGGAGGCTGAGATACTGAAGTTATCTTTAACATCGTAAGATACGTCGAAGTTGGAGTTAATTCCGTGGTAGATATGATAACGTTATCCATATATTTGTATGATATGGTTAGTGTTAGTTACATACGAAAACTGTAAACAGCTGTTAAATATCGATTTTTTTTTCATTTTGCCTAAACAATCCTTAAAGGGACTCTTATTCTTATTTACGTTCTGTTTGCTCTTGAGGCAAAAATCAAATAGAGTTTTGTTAGAATTTTTGGTATTATTCTGGTATAAAAGTTGAAGCAGTTTCACGCTAGCAGTAACATTAGCTACAAATAAGTAAACATAAACAAACCTATATTATTGAATGCTGAAGTTAACAAGATCCTGCGCACATGCTGCGATTTCATGACCTTCGTACTGGCTCTCATTAAGATCTCATTATTTTTTATAATAAAATAATATTGCGTGCTGGATCAAGTGCTATTTTATTCGTTTTGGTGAACAATCCAACTTTGAGAAGCTTTTTTGTTTAATTAAACCAATTTTGCAGTGAAGCAGAACTAAGGGTGCAGCAAAAAAATGTACAATTCGCTCAGTCGATTTTAGCTCATTTCAGCGCTTGACATTAGCGAAGAAAAAAAAAACCCAACAAAGACGAAAAATGGTCTTCAGTCCGCATTTTCTATCTTGGATTGAAAGAATTGTTTCAAACTGGCGGTGTAGACGTTACAGAAAAACAAACCGGATTATTTAACAGTGAGACAGACAGTGCTGGTGTTCTCAGTCCAGCGCCCCCTACTGAACACCGTCCTGAACACATCCTTTCCATCAACAGGAAGTAAAAACAGCGAGTGAAACTCATTCTGCTCCGAACTGAAGAGCTGATATTGTCTGCTGTCGAATGTGGAAACTCTCTGCTGAGGATGACATTATTAATCTCCATTTAGAAAGGCGCTGCATGTGCACTGAGCTGCGACCAGAGGAAGCCAGGCAGTCACTGAGCTCCGTATTAAAGCCTCCGGAGCGCGGCCACTCCTTACAATGCATCAATGTGACACTAGTTTGTTGATAGTGACCTTTTAAAAAAAAAAAAAAAAAAGAAAAAAAAAAAAGTCGGCTGCCAGGAGGCTGCCATTTTTCCCACCCTTCAGAAAAAGAAAAAAAAAGGAAAAAACAAAAAAATCATCCTGCGGGAAGGAAATTGATTTTTGTCTCACGCCATCCAGGTAGTTTATGGAGGCCAATTAGAAGCATTTTTCTAAATTTATTTTTTATTGTTATTTTTTATTTTGAAGGTCATGCAAAGAAAAATAAAGACACAAATGAAAAAATAAAAAAAAAACAAGGTGTAGTAACATGTGAGAGAGACACGATGTTCGTCGCAAGGTTGTTTTTCCCCATCAATAAATAAATATATAAATATATAAAAAATCGGTCTAGGGACGACATTGATTTTATTTCATGCTGTCCAGGTTTACAGAGGCCAATTAGGAGGCATTTTCTGTCTGGAACTGGCTTCTCGGTCGGTGCTCAAGACAAAAAAAACAAAAAAAAAACAAAGAAAAAAACCCCCACCAGACCTCTGTAGCGTTTGCTGAATCTGAATCCGACTGATGTCTATTGAAACCCGGTAATTTGTGCATCTTCCTTGATGAGAGGTGTTTATTTTTAACAAAAAAAAAAGCAAGCGATGACAGCTGCTACAGTTCCACACACTGAATGCTGGAGTCTCGACGGAGAGAGAGCCACCATGATGGCGAAGCTCGTCACCGAGTCAGGAGAATGCAATTAAAGCGCACCTTGGAGAGGAAGAATGCGTCGATCTCCACGGGCCGTTACAAAGCCTCATTAACTGCAGTTTGGAAATGAAAAGCGTTCTGCAGCTGCCTCGCCGTCCACTGGAGACACAAAGAGTTTCAGATAGGACAGAAAAGAAAGCGCTTTATTTGCATAGTGAAAGCGAGCGTCGACATTCCAGAGCTAATTGCAAGCCCACCTGAAATAAAATCTTTTTTTTTCTTCTGATGAATAGCGAGAAAGAAACTTGATAAGAAACATCTGGAAGCTGGGATGAAATCTCATTTACATCATGATTCTGATTACTGAACATTTACATCAGGAGTCTCCTGCGTCAGAGCTTTGTTTTGCATTATAATGTGTTATAACTGCTATAACATCAGTCATAACAGGAAGTAAGTTGTTTCATAGACAATCCATATATATATATATATATATATATATATATATATATATATATATATATATATATATATATATAAAGATACACTATGTCATTCTAATGAATGTGTCATGAAGGCTCTATGCAGGCTGCCACATTTTTTTTTTCCAAATATGGTCTGTCAAGCTCATGTTAATGAGTCGCAATGATTTAATGAATTTGTGCGTCCGGTGATATACAAAAGTCATCTAAGTGTCATAACGCTGTTATGACTGCTTATTTCATGTGTTCTTTTTTGCTAGTATCTTAGGATTTTATGCATCATTTACTGGTTCATAGCGACTTCAATCTCTCCAAAAAGCACCTCAATCTCTATTTCTGTTGACGTGTCATAGCGTGGTAATGAGCACGGACGTCATGTCAATGTCACGCTGAACCCTTTACGAAGCTAGCGTTGAATTTGCATTTCGAAAATGACAGACACTACATTACACGATAAGTCAAACTGTGAGATGGTTACAGTGATATGGATGTATCATTTGTGGAGTATTCATACAAGTGTTATAATACTGGTGTAACGTCAATAACATGGGGTAACATCTATGTAACATCTATCATAATGCAAAGGAAGGCATGATGGCAGCTGATGTGTAGAGACAAATACTGTAATGACTGGACATATGACAGCTATGACATGCTTAGGATGTGCTATGACGCATTATGATATGTCAACTCTTTCCTTCAAGCTAGATACAGTACAATGTAATGTAATGTATGCGTTATAATAATTTAATGCTAGCAGGTTAATGTATCCTGTGTTTTTTTTTTTTGTTTTTTTTTTAAACAACAGCCCGGTATTTCCCATCTGCGACCCGTGTCAGGATTATCAGCGCTATCTCTATCTCTCAGACGCAGTGTGTTTCTGTTTACTTCACCATGTGTCGCTTTATGTGCTGCTGTATCGCGCATATTGATATTCAGAGCAAACACGGCCCTGTGAGTTGTCACAGGTTGTGTAACATTCGTGCTGCCAATTCCGTCTGGCAAAGGCCTGCTTCGCTTGCGGCTAAATAAACATCAGAACATCAACGCGCGACACGAGCGGTGAGCGGAGAGAGATTTTTTTTGTGGCCTGCTCTCTCCGAAGAAGAAGAAGAATTTTGAAAATGATGGAAAGAGAATCGAAAGGTTCGCCCGGTTTGAAAGATAGGACCGCTGAGAAACACTAACGCTGTGAATGTGAGAAAAACAATAAAGAACAATAAAGCTGACGCCGTGGTTCGGGCAGATGGGATGAATTCTGGTGGGACTGGAGATGAAAGGCTTGCTGGAGGAACGGCGGAGCTGAGCGTGTCCGAGATGTCGGGAGATATCGGTGCTGAGACGAGTCATAAAAACGATGAGCCGAGCGTTAAACCGGCGCAAAGTGAAACAGCTGCTCTGTGGAAGAGGAATATGTTCTCTTAACGTTCTTTTAACGTTCTCTTAACGTTCTCGCTGCCAAGATGTTCCTCGTCCAAATGGAGCATGGAACCCTCGACCTCTTCACAGAGATCCGAGAAGCGTAAAACACGTCGCGGCTTCAGAAACGTCATCTGTGTAATTCCTGGTAATCATGTGAGCCAGTGGTCTAAACTGCAAAGCCAAAGGAGAGGTTTAATGAAAGGTCATTCTGCTGTCTGAATCACGTTTACATCACGCAGCCAAATTCCAATTTGGTGCAGCGCAAAGTTGCGAAGGTGGAGGCTGATTGGATTATGAACGTGTCGCTGTATTGCGATATGTCACCGAGCTAATAGTCACGTCGTCATAATATATTCGAATTTACTTTGATTTTTGTGCAAAACTAACAGGACAAACTGTCCATCTTAATAGCCGTGTAACACAATGACGCTATGTGTAAGGCAAAATGGGTGTGGCCTAAACCTAACCTTTTTTTTTTTCATGAATTCAGGCTCTGACAGCTTCTCAACCTCAGATAGATCACTTCAGTTCAGAACTGGTCTCAATTAGAGGACTGTTTATTTATTTATTTATTTGTTTGTTTATTTATTTATTTATTTATTTGTTTATTTATTTATTTATTTATTTATTAAGTCATCCTGATCACACAAGTTTAATTTTCCTAAATATAAAGATACTAAATCCACCGTGACCTCGTAAGCAAGTGATAATAATAACATGCATACTTCTCATGCACTGCATAGTGTATATAACTTGTTATGAGCACTACTTATCCACTACACAGCGTATATATCTCTTTATGCGCACTAGTAATCCACTACACAGTTATATACACATGCTATGAACACTACTTATCCACTGCACAGTGTATATAACATCTTATGGGCAATAGTTATCCACTGCATAGTGTATATAACATGTTATGAACACTACTTATCCACTACACAGTGTATATAACATCTTATGGGCACTAGTTTTCCACTACACAGTGTACATAACATGTTATGAGCACTACTTATCCACTACACAGTGTATATAATATCTTATGCGTACTAGTTATCCACTACACAGTGTGTATAATATGTTATGAACACTACTTATCCACTACATAGCGTGTACATCTTCTTATGCGCACTAGTTATCCACTACACAGTGTGTACAACATGTTATGAGCACTACCTATCCACTTGATAGCATATACATCTTATGTGCACTAGTTATCCACTACACAGTGTGTACAACATGTTATGAGCACTACCTATCCACTACATAGCATATACATCTTATGCGCACTAGTTATCCACTACACAGTGTGTATAACATGTTATGAGCACTACCTATCCACTACATAGCGTATACATCTTATGTGCACTAGTTATCCACTACACAGTGTACATAACATGTTATGAGCACTACTTATCCACTACACAACATATAGAACATCTAATGGTCACTAGTTATCCACTACTCAGTGTATATAACATAACAGTGTATCTTATGGTGTCATTAAGTCAAATATAATTACGTCATCATGCTGTCAGGCCATAACAGTGACACATCACGAAATATTCATAGAAATGTAGAGTATGAATAGAAATTTTAAATCGACAGACATTTCGATGTCATAATGACGCCATGATGACGTCATGGCTTTATAAACGTGACATTGTTGCAGGTTTTCAGAAACTCTTATAATAAAAATTACACAAATTACAGTCTATTAAATAATGAAAGGGAGGGAAGTGGAACAGTAAGGTTACAGGGTGAAGAGGTGAAGAAGGTACAGGAGTTTAAGTACTTGGGGTCAACAGTCCAGAGTAATGGAGAGTGTGGGAAAGAGGTAAAGAAGCGAGTGCAGGCAGGTTGGAATGGGTGGAGAAAGGTGTCGGGAGTTCTGTGTGAGAGGAAAATATCAGCGAGAATCAAGGGGAAGGTGTACAGGACAGTGGTGAGAGCGGCCATGCTGTATGGTTTAGAGACAGTGTCACTGAGGAAGAGACAGGAGTCAGAGCTAGAGGTAGCAGAGCTGAAGATGTTGAGGTTCTCTTTGGGAATGATAAAATTGGACAGGATTAGGAACGAGTACATCAGAGGGACAAGCTCATGTTGGACGTTTGGGGGACAAAGTTAGGGAGGCCAGATTAAGATGGTTTGGACATGTTCAGAGGAGGGAGAGTGAGTATATTGGTAAGAGAATGTTGGACATGGAGCTGCCAGGCAGGAGGCAAAGAGGAAGGCCAAAGAGGAGGTATATGGATGGAATTAATGAGGATATGAAGCTAGTGGGTGCAAGTGTTGAGGATGCAGAAGATAGGGATAGGTGGAGAGAGATGATTCGCTGTGGCGACCCCTGAAGGGAAAAGCCGAAAGAAAAAGAAGAAGAAGACAGTCTATTAAATAAAATACACCTCATAACACTGGCTACTCTTCACTTTCATCAGATAAGTAACACGAATGGCCGATAAAGATACTACATACAGATACTTTAATATGTTATATATAAAACATGTTACAGGTGCTCTCAGATACATAGATAATGACACGAAAGCCTACAAAAAAAGGATTTTACACAGTCTCCATTTTATTATTATTATTATTATTATTATTATTATTGCTATTAGTGGTAGTAGTATTTATTATTATTATTATTATTATTGCTATTATTATTAATATTATTAATTTTTATTATTATTGTTTAGTGGTAGTAGTATTTTTTATTATTATTATTATTATTATTAATTTTTATTATGTTTTTGATAGCTTAATGCTTTATAATATTGTGTAATATTATTAGTCGTCTCCTTGATTAGGTTCCTGTTGCCATGACAGTCGTTTTCTATTCATTTTACAGCGTCAGACTTATTTTTAATATTTAAATATTTCACAATACGAAGTGTTCTGTGGACGCAAAATAAATCATGAGGAATATAACAAGCGTCCTCGATATACGTATCAGCTCACAGGATCACCTGATAAAAAATGATCAGTGGCAGTGTGAAGGAAAGACTGAAGGAAAGGATGAAATTTACTGTAAAAGAGTCCAGTACCAGTGAATCAAGCCTTTACTAATCGACTGGAAAATATTTTTATTTTCATATTTTCTTTTGGTTCGTTATCCAGAACAGTAATTTAAGAGAACACGATGTTTTCGTTCTGCATCTCTCACCTCCTGCCACCTCCAAGATGGCACGGCCCGAAGCGTGAAAAAAACCCATCTGGCAACCTGCTCGAGATAGTGCCTCTTTTTTTTAACAAGATTAAGTGGGCTGCATTTAATAATATCTTACCGGCGAAGACTAATGTTTCCTCTCGAGCGCATTAGCATTTTGATAACCGGCCCAAGACTTTTCCTTCCATTTGCGATAAGGAGTGATGGCACGGTGGCAGGAGACAGCGTGAAATAATTGCCATGTTGCGGGTGAAAAGTCAGCGTTTAAGGGAGGAAGAGGAAAAAAAAGAAAAGACGAGAGAAAAAGGAGGAACGGAGGAAGGGAGGGGCTGAAAATCTGAGGAGTGCTGATGCTGGAGTTCAGTAAAGCCTTCCTCAAATTTGCCTCGCTGAATCTGGTAGAGATAATTACGAGTGAAAAAAGTTGCATGGGGTTACGTGTTATGCTCCGGTTTCGAACCAGAGTACAGCAGCTCCTGGGTGACACGTGTCAAGTTTAAAAAAAATGGGTTTTAACATTATTACAGTGTAAAAAAAAAAAGGAGAAAAAGGTAAGGCAATGAGTCATCTGACCTATGAGTGAGAGCTGATATAGTGGCGTGTTAGAGCCTGGAGCGATTTAGAGCAATGCGAGAGCTAAAGCCGAGGCAAAGCCGTGCTGCGTGAGATCGCTACGAATTATCTCTCTGCTCATCAGCGTCACCGAGGATCCTTAAAAAGAAAAAAGAAAACACCTCCAAGTCGACTGGGCGTCTTGACGGCGATGAGGAACGACACCAGCAGCCCTCCTACGTCGAACCCGTAGCCGTAAGCGGCTAATGCGGTTATGTGTAATCGGATCGCTAATTGACGCTGATGTTAATGAAGCCACCGGTGGTGAAGTGCTTATGTCGCTCTGACGGGAAGCGTGATGGACGTCTTCCTGCTCCGTTCTTAACCTTTCGACTTTCCAGCCGTACGAGTTCGAATCTTCTGGAAAGGCTCTGATTGGTCAGAAAGTGTTCGCTGAACTGACCGTTCATTATAATTATTCAGGAAACGGTTTCAGAGTTAGTAGCGTTGTTTATAGTGCTTTTATTCAGGATTAAGTGAATGCATAGAAAGCAGGGCTTATAACACATTATACCTTCTTATATTGCATTAGACGGTATTTGACAGAACAGCACAACACAGTACATGATGTAACATGTTATGAGCACTGCACAGTATAACATCTTATGAGCACTACTTATGCACTACACAGTATGTTATAACATGTTATGCATACTACTCGTGCACAACACAGTATGTTTTAATACGTTATGAGCACTACTTATGCACTACACAGTGTACATAACATCTTATGAGCACTACTTATGCACTACACAGTATGTTATAACATGTTATGCATACTACTCGTGCACAACACAGTATGTTATAATACGTTATGAGCACTACTTATGCACTACACAGTGTACATAACATGTTATGAGCTCTACTTATGCACTACACCGTGTATATAACATGTTATGAGCACTACTCATGCATTACACAGTGTATATAACATCTTATGAGCACTAGTCATGCACTTCAGTGTATATAACATCTTATGAGCACTACTTATGCACTACACAGTATGTTATAACATGTTATGAGCACCTTTTATACACTGTACAATATGTTATAAAACACTATGAGCAGTACTTGTCCGCTACACAGTGTATGTACCGTGTTAAGAGCACTACTTAGGCATTACAAAGTAAATTATAATATGTTACGAGCACTACTTATGCACTTTACGGTATGTTATAACACATTATAAGCACTACTGCAAACTGCCACTCAGCATCACTCATCAGCTTCAATGACAGGGTTATGAATTGACTATGTCAGTTTTATGATGCAGGTTATAAACTAAAGGACGGTGTGGCTAAGTGTGCCAGTTTGAGGGTGAAAACTTAATATCTCCATGTCCACTGGTATTCATTTAGATAGTTATGTAGGCTTTATAAGCTTTTCACACTCTGTCTTCCTGTAGAGCAAATTTATATTTGAAAAAAACCCGAATAAAAACAAATCAGTTTTCTTCTTTGCAGACTGTTATGGTTATGACGTGCCTCGCTGCTGCGTTCAGTAATCTGAAATGTCGACCGTCAGTGAAGTCGGCGTGAGATATTCGCAGGGTGTCATGTTGATGCGATGACGGAGAAAGGAAAAAGACGCACTAGCGGCTCGAGAAATGCGATTAAGACGAGTTACTGGAGGCAACTGCTGTGTTTTTTTTTCCTCCTTCATGAACACAATTATCCTGGAATCTTTCTCCATCAGGGTTTAGACGTTTGGATCCTCCGGCTGTTAAGCGCTGCCTTCACGTGTTCACTAACAGCATATTAGCACATCGATTAAAGCAGACGCTAAACGAGCGGAACGACAGGATGCTGAAGAACTGCACATTTTGCTCCCTGAACTTAAACTTCTAGCTCAGGATCACGGCTATAAATCACTAGCTTATCACGCCTCTCGGCTTTTTCTAGGTCTATCGTGCTCGGGTAATGAGATCTCGCGCGCTTTCTGATTCCAAATTAGTCGCATTTCTCAAACGAATCGAGCGCCGCATCCAGGGTGACCCTCGCCGCTCCGGCCGGGAAACATGGACGCTCATTTAAATGCTGTTCTTTCTCATAGACACGGCGGGAAAAAATAAGCAAAGCAACTTGTACGAGTGATTAAAACTAAACTTATTTTGTGTGTGTGTGTGTGTGTGTGTGTGTGTGTGTTTACAAATGGGAGTTTCAGGTAACCACCAGGCATCTGAGTTAGAAAAACAAAATGCTGCCACTTGTCTGTTTTAATAAAAACAACCAAAAAGTCCAAGGTGGAAAAGTTTCACTTCCCTTCTTCCTGTTCTTGGAAAATTATTAAGATCGTGTGTCTTTTATTTGATTTGATTTTACATTTCCACACACACTCCGGGTTCTACAGTGTTGTGCGGACAAACAACAATTAATTTTCTAATTAATATTAGAATTATTCATAAAAGGGTACGATAAGATTGGATTGTTTTCTAGCTTTGATACTTTAAACCAAAATTTCGTTAGCTATAAAAGATTAACATTAGCCAAAAGTTGAAGGTGTATACTGATCAGTTAAATGAATCAATCTTAAAACATTCCTCATCGAGACTTCAATCGAGACGTGAGAAAAAATGGGGCGGGGCTTCTGCTGACGTTGAGTTTAGAACACTTACTCTAGGGATAATTTGACTAGCATGCTCAGATACTGCGCAGAAGTTAGCAACTCCTTTCAAGTTCACTTAGCGCCACCTGTTTTTTTTTCCCCTCACACTTCCACAGCGAGGTCTTCACCAGGATGCAGCGTTCGCAGGATCAGACCGGACAGCACCTGGAGCTCCGTTCTAATATTCATCACCTTCTTATTGGGTTGATATTAAAGCGAGGCTGAGGGATTTTCCGCCAAAGACGTTTGACACGGTATCTATATTTTGCAGAACCAGCTCGGAGAAAAAAACGACCTCCAGCTTTCCGCCGTGGAGGTCATCAGTTAAACACACACACACTATATATATATATATATATATATATATATATATATATATATATATATATATACAATTCTTCTTTTTTTTACACACTTCCTGTTGATTGAAACTTACAGCGACATTTTCATTAAAAACAAACTGGTTTTTTTTGTAATCTTCAGAAAAACCCCTGAAAACACTGTTCACCCAAACTTCCTTATAAGACTGGGTTGTGAAACTCTGCCCATACGGGAAGTACAGTGATAAAGATGAGATTTTTGTGCGCATTTCAATCCTGGAGGAAAAAGTAGTGCTGAAGGTTTTGGATGTATTCATCCGCCATATGCAAGTCTCTATAAAAGTAGTCCCTCGACACGTGCAGTAATCTGGTTTATTGGTTTTATGGCTAATGTACTGATTTATTTGTTTAGTTACCTCTGACTGACACTGGAGACTCCTTCCAGAGATGATGATGATGATGATGATGATGATGATAAACACGTCCTCATGAGGAAAAACCTTCATATTTATAGTATTTCCTTGACGGTTACCACAGAAACGCATCAAGCGCATTATCATCGTAAACTTACGTTAACAGAAAATCAATCAGTTCCTTCTGACCAATCAGAGGCAAGGATTCGACAGCACTGTGGATCTCAGTAAAACTCAGGTAGATAGACGTGTTTCTGAGGCTAATCTCCTACATCTGTGTGAAATCAGGTGGATCATCACGTTTGATGAACGTCGTGCTGTTAATTTCTTTGCGTAACGTGATTAGTTGTTTCGCTCCACTCGGCAATTAGCAAACTCCCAATCCCCCAGATGTTACACGAGCAGGACGGATCATTTATTACGATTAAAATCATCCGGCGTCACGATGACGGCGGCGTCTAATAATCACCGTCAGAGCAGGACGTGATCTCGTTCGAGAACGGCAGTGTTTACTCTGTGTTATTGCAAATCCATCTGCGTGAAGGAAGGATAACGACGGAAATGATGGAAATTCCTCTCGGTGTTATTAGCGCTAAAGAATTAGTAATTAGCCAGGGTCTGTTTTTTACACCGCCAACACGCTTTAGTGCTGAGCAAACTGTTTAAACTGTATTAAACGAATGGAAAGACTGGACATGCTACAGAAACAAGTAGCTTATCAGCTACTTCCTGTAGCATATGGATAGTTCAAAGTCGTTGCTGAATTCGTATGAGGCATTTTTCCGGTGTCTGCTGGCATCGTGTCCCGACTGCGGACGCTCGCATGCTGTTTGTTGTCCAACCCCCTGGTGGCATTTCGGAAAGAGCATCTTTTGGGCTCAGCTGGATGATATTCCTGTTTGGAAAAGCTGTGGGGAAACACGCTAGGCTCCACTCCTGCGCCGCGGAAATAAAGCCTCTCATAATGAAAAGCCTGAAATAATAAAAAACAAGTAAGAACTCTGGAGTGAAGCGGGTAGAAATCAAAGCGCTCTGGCCTGAAAGAGCGAGAAAATAAAAGCTCTCGTTGTGAAAGAGCAACGTGATCAACTTCATATCTTACCACACTGATACAGCGCTACGACATTTACAGCCATCTACAGCCTTAATGATCAACAACGTCACAACGATCCCCTGGACTGGGAACTCACTGGGAACATGTTGCACTTAAATTAAATAACATTATTAATATTAATAATAATAATAATAATAATAATAATAATAATAATAATAAAATATCAAAAAATAAAATTCAGACAAAGCAAATAAATAAATTAAGAAGAATGACCAGTAAAATAAAAACAAATAAAATCAAATAAAATAAATATACTACTACTGACATAAATAAATAATTAATTAATTAATAAGTAGATTGATAAATAAATAAATAGTCTGCAATTAAAACAAAAAAAATAATAGTAAGAATCAGAAATATAAATAAATATATTAATCATTATATAATATAAAGAATAAGAAGAATAAGAAAAAAGAAAAAATAGATCTTGCTTGCTGGATAATTTTTGGTGCTGATATGCAGAACACTGAAAGTTTTGTGTTATTATTCACATTAAAGCAGCGCTACTGTTTTTTCACTTTCTTATAGTTCATAAAACAAACAAAAGAGCAAAAAAATAAACATATTGCTGCGTGTCATGTTCCAGAGACAATGAACAAACCCAAAAAAACCTTCTGACACTGGAGACTCCTTCTGCGTTAAAGAAACGTCTGCGTACAGAAAACTCCACCAGATCATGCTTTGCCCAAAGAGCGGTTGCTAGGCAACAATCCCGCATGAGAACTAATAATCTCTACATCGTTGTCATCCTCATAATGACCTGACCTACGTATTCTTTCGGTCTCCGTGTTGAACGCAGCCGGCGCTCGCTCACGTAACACCGGACATTCGCTAAGCCCGACATCTCTTCAGAAACCTGCAACCTTTTATTGCGTCATCAACAGATTTACTGATCGATTACGCTGCAGCAGGAACAATATCACTAACTGCATTGTACAGATTGTTCACCTGCGTTATCTGGGTGTAGATTAACGGAGGCGTGAGCGCTAATGCCGCGGCAGCTTCATAAACGATAAATAAGCAATAAGCGAGTCCAGGAACGAGCAGCTTCAAATTCCTGGAGCTACAATTACCAGACCATTACAAGAAGAGGTCTTGGTGGACGTCCAGGGTTCGTTTCTTCAATACGTAGTATTTCGGCATGTAACGGATTCGGTATTCTGCTCTATGGTCTCGTCACAATGTACCGCATCCAAACTGTCCGATTTCTAATGGATCCTTGCAAGATGCAAGAAAATCCCACGTCATTTACTACATCAACCAGCACAGAGAATAAAGACAACGGTTGCATCCTAAATTACATACTACACACTCCACTATGCACTATGTAGTCTAGCATCTAGCTATGAATTGTAGAAGTGTTGTATTGTCTCAAATTTAATGCTAACGTTTCTTATTAACCGGGGGTAGAATCGTTTTTTCCAGTCGATTGTGAATGACGTCATGTGCACGTAATGAGACGTGAATACGGTGAATTTATAACATTTCTAAATAAAACCGACCACGTAGACGTTGCAGCTTAGTGGTCAAGGTGTTAATCTACTGATCAGAAGGTTGTGAGTTTGACTCCTAGGTCCACCAAGCGGTCACTGCTGGGCCCATGAGCAAGGCCCTTAACCCTCAGTCGCTCTGTTTTTTTTTGGGGGGGAGGGTGGAGCCAATGCAAATGTATTAATTTAGCACCTTTGAGATGTATTGAATACATCCGAGTATCTTAAAACAATCAAAACGATGACATTTGCATTTGTCGTTACGCTAAACTGGGATTTAAACGTGAAGTGGGCGTGGCCTAAACTGCCATTCCTCAAGCTCAGGTACATCACTCTGGTTCAGAACTACAGACGTTATCCTCCTGAAGGTTTTATTTGAAGTTTTTACTTTTACTTTTGTTAGGAGCTGCCAAATTTTCCAACGTTCTCTTGCACCCTGAGACCCCGATCTGGCGCTTTCTTCCCTTTATTTATTTTTTTGTTTAAAAAGCCTCAATTTAGTCATTTATATTGGTTTTCGGCCCTGTTATCTGTTCATTCTGTTCATCTGCTTACACACCAGCACCAATTGAGCCCAGCTGCTTCATGTTCCGAAATAACGAACGCTTTCGGAAGTGTGTGTTCGACATTTAGTGCTTTTGGATCGTGTGACTTTGCGCACCGTCGTCACCGGGGACCCATTAGCAGAAAAACACATAAATACATAAATAAATAAATAAAGTACTTCTTGTCCAGCGAGCTAATTAAATGTTTTCATCAGAAGCCAAAGCGTGCTACAGTTCAGCCGCAGGAACGTGTCGGAAGTCGTGTCTAGATCCGGACCCGACGTCACCTTGCAGCACGCAGCAGCCTTCGTATTACTCCAGGCAGAAATTTCTCTAATGTATTAATGCACATGTACAATGGTGAGCTTCTGCACGTCCTTTTCTTCTGTTTTTCTCTAATGCACAGCACTTTGATGTTAAAAAGCTTCTAAAACTCCTCAAGGCTTTAAAATTGTCGTGGCTCTTTGGCCCCAGCTTTAATGTCTTAATAAAAAAAAAAATAATAAAAAAAAAAAGGCTGGGAAAAAAAAAAAATCCTCGAGTCTTGAGATTTAAGTGTTATTCTACTTTTTTTTTTTTTCTTTGCTAAAACACCAAGGAAATATATATTTAAAAAATATATAAATATAAAAATAATTAGTTCACCTCAGACTGGATGAAGAAAAATATTGTTTTGATTTAATATTCACCTGCAATGATTTATTTATCATTCGCTTTATTCGTTTCTGTTGATTTTGGTGTAATAATGAAGACGTGACGATTAAACCGCTCCGTCTCTTGCTGTTAGGGGTAAATCATCGATGGCGATTAAATCGTAGTTTAGATCCGTTTAATGTTACATTTAATGTTGTGGGATGTTCATGATGTGACACTGACACCGGAGACTCCTTCCATCAAAAGCGTCTCTTTTTTTTGCCCGTGTGCTTCGCAATCATGGGGTTCGATTCCCGAGTCCACCCTGTTGTGGGCGGAGTTTGCATGTTAGGGATTCTTCTGTGTTCTTTGGTTTCCTCCCCCTTGCTGATTAACATCCAGTGTGTGTGTGTGTGTGTGTGTGTGTGTGTGTGTGTGTGTATGTGTGTGTGTGTGTGTGGCAGTGTGTTGGCACCCCATCCAGGATATCCCCTGCCTTGATTCCCCTGGGATAGACTCCAGACTCCCAGCAGCCCCGTGTAGGATAAGTGCTACAGAACTCAGACGGATGGACAGACAGATTTTGGGATTTTGTCATTCTGTCGTTCTCGCTGCTCTGCAGAATCTAGGCCACTCAGGGATGAGTGACGACGACAGGTATCGATCTTCATCATTATTGTCCTACTGTTTCTCTAACGCAATCTCTGGAACAATACGCCATCCATTACGGAGCATCCTGGATCTGAGACACGGTGTAGGAACAAATGTACAAAACATTCACAGCATGGTGTTATTTGTTGATTTTTGTTATTATTGCTTCTCAGGAGAATTATATGAAAGAGAGATTGTGCCAAAATGATCATCATCATCATCCTCATCCTCATCATCATCATTATTATCATCCTCATTCTCATCATTATCATAACCTTCATCCACTTCATGGTGATTTTCCTCCTCCTCCTCCTCATCATTATCATTCTCATCATCATAATCATCTTCATCCTCCTCTTCCTCATCATCATTATATCCTCATTCTCATCATTATCATAATCATCATGCTCTTCATTGTCATCCTCCTCCTCCTCCTCCTCATCATCCTCATCCTCATCATTCTTATCCTCATTCTCATCATTATCATGATCATCATAATCATCATCCTCATCATCATTATTATCCTCATTCTCATCATTATCATAATGCTCTTCATTATCATCCTCCTCCTCCTCCTCCTCCTCATCATCATCCTCATCATTCTTATCCTCATTCTCATCATTATCATGATCATCATAATCATCATCCTCATCATCATTATTATCCTCATTCTCATCATTATCATGATCATCATAATCATCATCCTCATCATCATTATTATCCTCATTGTCATCATTATCAATATCATCATGCTCTTCATTGTCATCCTCATCATCCTCCTCCTCATCATCATCATCATTCTTATTCTCATTCTCATCATTATCATGATCATCATCATCCTCATCATAATCATCATCCTCTTCATCATCATCATCAACATTATCATCCTCATCATTATCATGATCATCAACATCATCATGCAGCTTCAGGTCAAACAGTTCAGCATCATCTTCATCAGCAGCAGCAGCATCATCCTCATCATCATCCAATCATAATCCTCCTCATCCTTATCATCATCCTCATCATGCAGCTTTAGGTCAAACAGTTCAGCATCATCCACAGACATGAAGCTTTAATTTCTCTCTCTCTCTCTCTCTCTGTGCGTGTGAGTGTGTGTGTGTGTGCGCGTGTGTGTGAGTGTGTGATTGTGTGTGTGTGTGTTTCCCTTCAGTACTTCTTCTCAGTAACATCCTTGATATCAGATCTCCACAAAAAGCAACTCAAAGGAGAAAGAATAAAAGCTTGAAAAACTTCAGTGTGCAAAAGAAATGCACACATTACAGTGACCACTGCTACACAAACTTCATGAGGGAACACGCAACAAACCAAGACGCATCCTGTGCATCATCCTGTGCATCATCCTGTGCATCATCCTGTGCAAAAAAAAATCTTTCCAGCCATAAATCGTAAAGCACTGAAGCATGCATGTACACGCATGCATGTAAGCGTGGACGAAGCTAACTCGAAACTCTTTCGCTTCTTCTTCCCCAGGAACCGCTGCGTTCATCATTCTCGCAATGTCAGTGCAGAGCCACTCAAACGCGCCCGGACACACACACACACACACACACACACACACACACAGAATAAATGCACTTCAATTTATGCAAAAAAAAAAAAAAAAAAAAAAAACAAAGTGCTCCAAATGCATCAGTTCCAAGTTTCTAGAAATATCACTGATACACGGAGCAATGGATTATTTAGCCGAAGCTTGTGGTTAAAGGAGAAGTTCGGGGAAATATATATATATATATCTTGTGCGGAATGCTCTCTCTCTCTCTCTCTCTCTCTCTCTCTCTCTCTCTCTCTCTGAGCAAACACACAGAAATAAATAAAGCATGCGCGCGTCTTTGGGACCCATGCCATGCGAGCCAAGTGTGCACAGAACCGACTCGCGAGCCTCCCGCGTACCGCGAAGCACCGAGCACTGACCTCCGGTGGCGGGAAAAGAACGGAAGCGCGCGGAGCGTGTTTTCTTTTCTTTTCTTTTTTTTATTTTTTTATTTAACGGCGTCGCACCGGAATGCGTCCCCGCCGCGCTCGCGTGCACATCCCTTCTCCTCCTGCTCTTCCTCCTCCTGCTCTTCCTCTCTCATGCGCTCGTTTTCTCTCCCTCTCTCTCTCTCTCTCTCTCTCTCTCTCTCTCTCCCCGCGCGTGTCTTACCTGAAGGGCATCTCCCGCCACTGCCATCAGCTGCCAAGATTTCATGGCCGTCGAGGCTGGGGGGTGGGGGTGGGGTGGGGTGGGGTGGGGGTGCGGGTAAGGGGGGGGGGTTAACGGGAAGTGGTAAGCGTGCTGGCGGTGATGGGGTACGGGTTGGGGGGTAGGAGGGGGTATGTAGATGGGGGGGGGGCAAACCGGGAAGGGGTAAGTTAAAAAAAAAAAAAAAAGGCGCGAGTAGCAGAGAAAGTGGCTCCCTGGTCTTTTTCTCGGAGGCTGCGGCGGAGGCGAACGTCGATGGAGAGTGAAAGATAGAAATAAAAGAGAGAGAGAGAGAGAGAGAGAGAGAGAGAGAGAGGAGAGAGAGAGGCGCGAGCGGGCGGGCGGTCGCCGGTGCGTAGCCACGTGCCGCCGATGCAAATGAGCGCGTGTGTCACTCCCGAGTGCGCACGCCATTACGCCTCACACGCCACGCCCCCTTCCCCTCCCCTTCCCTCCCTCCCTCCCTCCCTCCATCCATCCATCTCCCCCTCAACACTACCACAACAAACAACACACTTCGAGTGTGTTCCAACGGACACTCATTCACACGACGTTTATTAAATTGATTAATAACGTTCATTTAAAAATAAAAAAAAATTAAAAATGGCGGCGAGTTTCTAATGCCATTAATAAGAATCCGAGGTAATGAAGTCGCGCTGATTGACTGGTGGATACAAACCTACGTGTTAGCCCTGAAACAACTTCTGGGTTGAGTTACCTCTAGGACTTTTCCGCCATGTTACCCATCAGCCCTGTCAGAATCACATGACCCGGCCACGTTAATTGCGTGCACCTGTTTCATCACTCTCCCTGGTCAGCTCCGAGTGTTCTCTCTTTAGCGGCTAAACGTCTCCTTCGCCTCGTTTTACTCCTCGCATTGAGATGGTTTCCAGTCATTCTGAGCAACTCTATTCAGTAATGAACTGATCAAACATCTTCGACGCTTCATGTGCTGCACTTTTCTCATTAAAATGGCTGCTGTCAACATTCTATGCCTGATTTTTGCTTAGAAAGCTGCTGCGTTGATCTAAATATTTAAAGTTGTTGAAGCTATGTCACGCTTTGTGTCTCACTGTGTGTTCACCAAACAGCTAACCAAAAATCTAGCGACAATTTGCAGCAATTTTAATCTTCGGAGATTTTCTAAATCTGTGAAATTAGCGATGACGCTGTAAAGCGATCGGCTCGAACGATGCTAGAGCGCACGCTGTTTTGTTTTGTATTTTCTTACGTTTGTTTTAATTACACTGTACAACGACACAAATGACTTTGTTTTGTGTTTTCACCACAGACTTTAACACGCATTTATGTGAAAGCTAGTCGCTCCTGGCGTCTCTCCTTCCTCATCTTTGTCTCTTTTTTTGCGTCAGAATGACTCCCCTCGTGCCGATTTCAACCTCTGGTAAGGTTTTAAGGTTTTAGTCGTCTGCAACCACGACACCTGACAAGAGCGTGTCAAGAAGGCATGGGTTTTTTTTTTCCTCCTCGGTAACGTCAGCCCGGTGCAGATCAGTGCTATATCCAGCCAGCGCTGCTGTACAGTCCTGGTGACAGTCTACATAAATTGGGTTAGCAGCAGCCCAGGCGGTAAAGGACTTGTCATCAGTGACCTCTGTGTAACTACATCCCCGCTGCTCCTGAAGTGCCGCGAGACACCGTGTTTTAATATAATTCCGTCCTGTCCTGACATTCCAATTTCTTAACGCCGGCCCGTGTTTATTAGGAGAAGGGTTTTTTTCCACGCTGGTTTAAAGGAAAGGAAGGGTTTGTCCTCGCGCGGACTCGCTGCTTAATTCTACTGCGTTATTAGATATTACTCACACACGTCAACACGTCATTGAAGTGAAGCGAGTGAGCAGGTGCGTGACAGTGATCATAAATACACTACATTTAAACATTGTTAGTTCGCTAGTTAGCTAATTAGTTGGTTTGTTTGTTTCATTGTTTGTTTAGCATAAGACTCATGAATCAAGTCTTTTTGGGAATCTTTTGGGAAAAGTTGGTTCTTCTAACACACTTTTATGTCGATGAGTGTCGATGTGAATGAACGTGTGAATATGTGTGTGAATGAGCGTGTGTGTGAGTGTGTGATCGTGTGAATGAGTGTGTGTATGTGTGAGTGTAGGTGTGTGTGTCGGTGTGAAAGAGTGTGTGTGTGTGTGTGTGTGAACATGTGAGAGTCACTGTGAATGAGTGTGTGTGTATGTGTGATTGTTAGTGTGAATGAGTGTGTGTGAGTGTCGGTGTGAATGAGTGTGTATTTGTGAATAAGTGTGTATGTGTGTGATTGTTGGTGTGAATGAATATGTGTACAAGTCTGTGAGTGTGAGTGTCAGTGTAAATGAGTGTGTGAATGAGTGTATGTGTGATTGTTTGAATGAGTGTCGGTGTGCGGGGTGTGTGTGTGTGAGAGTGTCAGTGTGAATGGGTGTGTGAATGTGTGTGTTGGTGTGTCTGTGTTTGTGAGAGTCGGTGTGAATGAGTGTGTGTGTGTGTGTGTGATTGTAGGGTTTGTAGGGTCCTGAGTGTTACCACATGACATGTACATGTGAGCAGAGAGGAAGAGGAAGAGGAGGAGAGTGAATTAGATCGGTGTCTCAGGAGGATTTATGGTTATGTAAGAAGCTGCAGCACAATATCAGTAATGGCCGGGTCTTGCTGTGGCTCTGGCGTGTGCAGGTTTCACGTTTTAGCCGAATGAAAAGTGGCGCCGTGTAATTTGTCTGCAGCGTGTCATCTCTGTGCCCACTAACGGGATTATTCCTTTCTCTTTCTTTACACAAGACATGGCGCTGTGTCTGCCAGGCTGATATTCACCTGTTTCACACACTCCTAATCGCTTTCTGGTGCAAATGATGCAACATGATGGCTGACAATTACACATCCCCGAGCTCTCACTCTCACACACTTACCAGTGCAGAGAAGCTGCCATGGGGACGTGAGTTAGACTCGATAAACCCGGGGCTGTAGACGAGCGTGCTATTATACCACAGAGTTCTCCATTCTCCATTCTGATTGGTCATAAGATCCTGATGCATAAACCGCTATAAGAGCAGCACTGTGGGTTTTCTATAAGGAGGCTGTTTTCACCGTTTATGGAAGGAGTTTTAGAGGTTTTTTTTGTATTATTAAGCAAGTGAAGGAGAGGAGGATGAGTGAAACGAATGAGTGTGTTAATGTTCCATAATGTTTACTGAAAGGAAGAGTAGTTAAGAAAGAAAGAAAGAAAGAAAGAAAGAAAGAAAGAAAGAAAGAAAGAAAAGTGTGGTTAAGAGAGATATAGAAAGAAAGGGACAGCGTAACAGTGTACCAGTGAGACGGTGTAACAGTGTGAAGGTGTAACAGTGCAGTGGTGTAATGGTGTGATGGTGTAACAGTATAACAGTGTAATGGTGTGACGTTGTAAAAGTGTAACAGTGTGAAGGTGTAAGAGCGTAACAGTGTGAAGGTGTAACGGTGTAACAGTGTGAAGGTGTAACAATGTAACGGTGTAACAGTGTAAAAGTGTAACAGTGTGAAGGTGTAACAGTGTGAAGGTGTAACAGTGTAAAAGTGTAACAGTGTGAAGGTGTAACAGTGTAAGGGTGTGAAAGTGTAACAGTGTGAAGGTGTAACAGTGCAACGGTGTAACAGTGAGACAGTGTAATGGTGTGAAGGTGTAACAGCATAACAGTGTAAGAGTGTGAAGGTGTAACAGCATAACAGTGTAAGAGTGTGAAGGTGTAACAGTGTAACGGTGTAAAAGTGTAAGCGTGTGAAGGTGTAACGGTGTAACGGTGTGAAGATGTAACGGTGTAACATTGTAACGGTGTAACAGTGTAACAGTGCAAAGGTGTAATGGTGTGAAGGTGTAACAGTGTAACAGTGTGAAGGTGTAACAGTGTAATGGTGTAACAGTGTAAAAGTGTAAGAGTGTGAAGGTGTAACGGTGTAACAGTGTGAAGGTGTAACAATTCAATTCAATTCAATTTTATTTGTATAGCGCTTTTAACAAAGAGCATTGTCTCAAAGCAGCTTTACAGAACATAGGAAACAATAAACATACAAACAAACAGTCCTAGATGTTAGACAAAATTTTCCCTAGTGAGCGAGCCTGAGGTGACTGAGGTGACTGTGGCAAGGAAAAACTCCCTTAGATGGAATTAGGAAGAAACCTTGAGAGGAACCAGACTCAAAAGGGAACCCATCCTCATCTGGGTGACACCGGAGAGTGTGATATGAACAATGTCCTTTCTGCATTAGTTGTGTGATGCAGATACAGCATGTGTAGAATGTTATGTGTAAAATGTCCACATAGGGTTGGCAGTGCTGCTTTGAATACTCCAGTCCTCAAAAAGCAGAACCCGGCTGGAGCTGGTCCATCTCTGGATGCCACCGGAGCTGGCCCAATCTCTGTGTGACTCGGGGGTGGGTAGAAAAAGGAAAACAAGTGGAGACGAATTAGCGTAGCTGCTATTCATAATGTTAGCAGGCACTAGATGATGATGTGCATTTAATCAGATGTATTGGAGTACAAAGTTATGGGATTTATTAGGTGTATGCCTGGCTAAAGAGATATGTCTTTAGTCTACGTTTGAACTGGGAGACTGTGTCTGAGCCCCGAACACTGTCAGGAAGACTGTTCCAAAGTTTAGGAGCTAAATACGAAAAAGCTCTACCCCCTTTTGTAGACTTTGATATTCTGGGAACTACCAGAAGTCCAGAGTTTCGAGATCTTAAGGAGGGTGATGAATTGTAATGTGTTAGAAGACTGGCTAGATACGTGGGAGCTAAATCATTTAGAGCCTTGTACGTAAGTAGTGCTAGTTTATAATCAATTCTAAACTTAACAGGCAGCCAGTGCAGGGATGATAATATTAGTGTTATATGATCATACTTTCTTGACCTGGTAAGGACTCTGGCAGCTGCATTCTGGACTAACTGTAGCTTGTTTATTATTGAAGATGTAGGACAAACACCTAATAATGCATTACAATAGTCCAGTCTGGAGGTCATGAATGCGTAAACTAGCTTTTCTGCATCAGATACAGATAAAATGTTCCTAAGCTTGGCGATATTTCTGAGGTGGAAGAAGGCTGTTTTTGTAATATTGGAGATATGTTTTTCAAAGGACAAAATGCTGTCTAAAATTATGCCCAGGTCTTTCACTGTGGAGCTAGTAGTAATAGAACATCCTTCTAAGTACAGGTTGAATTGTGAGAGCTTCTGTGTACTGGTTTTTGGACCAATCAGTAATATCTCCGTCTTATCAGGATTTAGTAATAGAAAGTTATCAGTTATCCAGTCTTTGATATCTTTAACACACTCTGTTAATCTAGGCAGTTTAGATATTTCATCTGGTTTTGATGAGATATATAACTGGGTATCGTCAGCGTAACAATGGAAACTAATCCCATGCCTTCTAATGATGTTGCCTAAGGGAAGCATGTATATTGAGAAAAGCAGAGGTCCTAAAACTGATCCTTGTGGGACCCCATATCTCACTGGCATTACACTGGACAGTTCTCCATTTAAATCTACAAAATGGTATCGATCAGACAGGTAGGATCTAAACCATTTTAATGCCTGTCCCTGAATACCTATGTGATTTTGTAAGCAGTCTACGAGAATGTTATGATCTATAGTGTCGAATGCAGCACTAAGATCAAGTAAGACTAAAATTGAGATGCAGCCTTGGTCCGAAGCTAAAAAACAAGTCATTTGTGATCTTAACTAGTGCAGTTTCTGTACTATGATGGGGCCTGAAACCTGACTGAAATTCTTCAAGGATATTGTTTTCCTGTAAGAAGGAGCATAATTGAGTAGACACAACCTTTTCTAATATTTTAGATATAAAAGGAAGGTTTGAAATCGGTCTGTAATTTAATAAGTGATTAGGGTCTAGTTTAGGTTTTTTAAGAAGAGGCTTAATAACTGCTAGCTTGAAAGGTTTAGGGACGTGACCTAAATATAACGAGGACTTAATAATGTTGAGGAGAGGCTCTCCAGCTGTGTGTATCACTTCTTTCAGTAATCTAGTTGGAATTGCATCTAACAAACACGTTGTTGAATTAGCCGTGGTAAAAGTTCATACAGCTCTTCCTTCCCTATACCTGTAAAGCATTGTAGCTTTGAATGTGGAGCTTTAGGTTGGACCAGAGCACCGGATGCTGTCAAAGGTTGAACATTAATTATTTTGTTCCTGATACTATCGATTTTGTCGGTGAAAAAGTTCATAAAGTCCTCACTACTAAACTGTGATGGAGTATTCTCTTCAGATATCTGATGTTTTGTTAGTCTAGACACTGTACTAAATAAGAATCTGGGATTGTTTTGGTCTATTTCTATCAGTTTGCTCAAATGCTCAGCCCTAGCAGCTTTTAGAGCCTGTCTATAGCTGGACATACTGTCTTTATATGCACTTCCGAAAACTTCTAATTTAGTTTATTGAGACAGTGTATTGGTTTTCACTGTTTATTGAAGTTTGCTCCAGTTTTAGAGGGTTTTTTTGTATTATTAAGCAAGTGAAGGAGAGGAGGATGAGTGAACAAGTGAGTGTGTTAATGTTCCATAATGTTTACTGAAAGAAAGAGTGGTTAAAAATAAATAAAGAAAGAAAGAAAGAAAGAAAGTAAGAAAGAAATGAGTGGTTAAGAGAGACACAGAAAGAAAGGGACAGCATAACAGTGTAACAGTGCGAAGGTGTAACGGTGTACCAGTGAGACAGTGTAATGGTGTAAATGTGTAACAGTGAGACAGTGTAACAGTGTAAAGGCATAACAGTGTAAAAGTGTAACACTGTGAAGGTGTAACAGTGAGACAGTGTAACAGTGAGACAGTCTAACAGTGTAATAGTGAAATGGTGTAACAGTGAAATGGTGTAAAAGTGAGACAGTGTAATAGTGAGACAGTGTAACAGTGAGACAGTCTAACAGTGTAATAGTGAAATGGTGTGACAGTGAAATGGTGTAACAGTGAAATGGTGTAAAAGTGAGACAGTGTAACAGTGAGACAGTCTAACAGTGTAATAGTGAAATGGTGTGACAGTGAAATGGTGTAACAGTGAGACAGTGTAACAGTGAGACAGTGTAATGGTGTGAAGGTGTAACACTGTGAAGGTGTAGCATTGAGAGAGTGTAACAGTGAGACAGTCTAACAGTGTAATAGTGCAATGGTGTAACAGTGAGACAGTGTAACAGTGAGACAGTGTAAGGGTGAGAAGGTGTAACAGTGTAATGGTGTAACAGTGTAACAGTATAACAGTGTAACATGGCCATTTTGTGTAAACCCATCTCAGATTGCTGGAGTCAGATTTTCATCCAGAGGCAGGAAGTCAATGTAAACATTTTAAATCCACCAGAAGGTCTGGATAAAGAACGACGATGGCGCCCCCAGTCTGTGCCAATTGTTCCTCAGCTTCCTCCGCATGTTTATCCGGCTCTCCCCTAATTACTTGCCTCCACCCAAACAGGATGCACCGCCAAATGACCAGATTGACCCGGTGGTTATAATAACCTTCATTATTACACGGAGACGCCTTCCCATTGTGACAAAAACGAGTCAATAGAGAGATTAGAGGGAAGATGGAAACTCAATATATATTCAAATGGGATGAGGAATGTGACTCTGAAGTGGCCTAGCAGCCCATTAGCTCATTTTAATCTCATCACCAGCTGCTTGTTTGCTTTCTCATCTTCGGCTTATTGTTTTCATTTATTACTCGTCCGTCGTCCTCGATTCGGCTGTCCGTGGATCTTCCTGATTTTTCCGGTCTTCCTGATGCCGGGAGCCACAGAGGTGCTTGCGTTACCTCGTCAACTAAGTTAAGTTGGGACGGAGATGTGGGAAAATCGAATCTCGTAGCAAATCTGGAACTCTTGAGCCACGAGTCAATTTCTGAGGAATTTTGATATGAGTTGTGTCAGGAGGTCAGTCCCTCCAGGATTGTTTTTTTTTTTGTGTGTTTTCAATTTAGCTGCAAAATTAGCTTTTTTCAGAATTTGTGATTTTGTGTGTGTTTTTTTTTTTTGGGGAAAATTACTTGCATTGGCAAACACAATCTAGCCATGGGGGTCACAGTCCCCCATGTGGTAGCTTAGGGGATGTGGTAGCTTAGTGGTTAAGGCATTGGACTACTGATCGGAAGGTTGTGTGATCGAATCCCAGGTCCACCAAGCTGCAACTACTGGGCCCCTGAGCAAGGCCCTTAACCCCAAAAATGCTCAGTTGTATAAAAATGAGATGAAAATGTAAGTCGCTCTGGATAAGGGCGTCTGCTAAATGCCAGAAATGTAAATGTAAATGTAAATGTAGTCCAGTGACTTCTGTGCCGGTCCCAAGCCCGGATAAATAGAGAGGGTTGCGTCAGGAAGGGCATCCGGCGTAAAACATTGCCAAATTTAACCATGCAAATCGTCAGTACGAATTTCATACCAGATCGGTCGAGGCCCAGGTTAACAATGACCGCCATCGGCGCCGTTGACCTACAGGGCGCCGGTGGAAATTGGGCTACTGTTGGTGGAAGAAGTAGAGGAGGGAGGAGAGTGCACAGACAGAGAGAGAAGAGGAAAGGTAAGAGTGTAGGACTGAGAATAGGAACTCTGAATGTTGGTACTATGACAGGGAAAGGTAGAGAGCTGGCTGATATGATGGAGAGAAGGAAGGTGGATATACTGTGTGTACAGGAGACCAGGTGGAAGGGTAGCAAGGCTCGTAGTATAGGAGCAGGATTCAAGCTGTTTTATTATGGTGTGGATAGTAAGAGAAATGGGGTAGGTGTGGTCTTGAAGGAGGAGTTTGTGAGGAATGTTCTGGAGGTGAAGAGAGTGTCAGACAGGGTGATGAGTCTGAAGTTAGAGATTGAAGGGGTGATGTTGAATGTTGTTAGTGGTTATGCCCCACAGGTAGGTTGTGAGATAGAGGAGAAAGAGAGATTCTGGAGTGAATTAGATGAGGTGATGGAGAGTATTCCCACGGGTGAGAGAGTGGTGATAGGAGCGGATTTTAATGGACATGTTGGTGAGGGGAACAGAAGTGATGAGGAGGTGATGGGCAAGTTTGGAGTTAAGGAAAGGAACCTAGAAGGACAGATGGTAGTGGACTTTGCTAGGAGGATGGACATGGCTGTGGTTAACACTTATTTTCAGAAGAGGGAGGAGCATAGAGTGACTTACAAGAGTGGAGGTAGGAGCACACAGGTAGACTACATCCTATGTAGAAGAGGCAATCTGAAAGAGATTAGTGACTGTAAAGTGGTAGTGGGAGAGAGTGTAGCCAGACAGCATAGGATGGTGGTGTGTAGGATGACTTTGTTGGTCTGTAAGAAGAAGAGGTCAAAGATAGAGATAGAGAAGAAAACCAAGTGGTGGAAGCTGAAAAAGGAGGAATGTTGTGAGGAATTTAGACAGAAGTTGAGGCAGGCTCTGGGTGGTCAGGTAGTGCTGCCAGATGACTGGGAAACTACAGCAGAAGTGATCAGGGAGACAGGGAGAAAAGTGCTGGGTGTGTCATCTGGAAGGAGAAAAGAAGATAAGGAGACTTGGTGGTGGAATGAGGAAGTTTAGGATAGTATCCAGAGGAAGAGGATAGCCAAGAAGAAGTGGGACATGGACAGGACTGAAGAGAATAGACAGGAATACAAGGAATTACAGCGCAGAGTGAAGAGGGAGGTGTCTAAGGCCAAGCAGAAGGCATATGACGAGTTGTACACTAGGTTAGACACTAGAGAAGGAGAGAAGGACTTGTACAGGTTAGCTAGGCAGAGGGATCGAGATGGGAAGGATGTGCAGCAAGTTAGAGTTATTAAGGATAGAGATGGAAGGGTGCTCACAAGTGAGGAGAGTGTACAGAGGAGATGGAAGGAGTACTTTGAGGAGCTGATGAATGAGGAAAATGAGAGGGAAAAAAGAGTAGAAGGGGTGAACTCTGTGGAACAGAAAGTAGATAAGATTAGAAAGGATGAAGTCAGGAAGGCTTTGAAGAGGATGAAAAGTGGAAAGGCAGTTGGTCTGGACGACATCCCGGTGGAGGTCTGGAAGTGTCTGGGAGAGGCAGCAGTGGAAATTTTAACTAGTTTGTTCAACAGGGTTTTAGAGAGTGAGAGGATGCCTGAGGAATGGAGAAGAAGTGTGTTAGTGCCGATCTTTAAGAATAAGGGTGACGTGCAGAGTTGCAGTAACTATAGGGGAATAAAGTTGATGAGCCATACAATGAAGCTATGGGAAAGAGTAGTGGAAGCTAGGTTAAGGAAGGTAGTGGAAATTTGTGAGCAGCAGTATGGCTTCATGCCCAGAAAGAGCACAACAGATGCAATTTTTGCTCTGAGAATTTTGATGGAGAAGTATAGGGATGGTCAGAGGGAGTTGCACTGTGTGTTTGTAGACTTGGAGAAAGCGTATGACAGGGTGCCAAGAGAAGAGCTGTGGTACTGTATGAGGAAGCCAGGAGTAGCAGAGAAGTATGTCAGTGGTGCAGGACATGTATGAGAGGAGCAGGACAGTGGTGAGGTGTGCTGTAGGTCAGACAGAGGAGTTCAATGTGGAGGTGGGACTGCATCAGGGATCGGCTCTGAGCCCCTTCCTGTTTGCTATAGTGATGGACCAGTTGTCAGAGGAGGTCAGACAGGAGTCTCCTTGGACAATGATGCTTGCAGATGACATTGTGATCTGTAGTGAGAGCAGGGAGCAGGTGGAGGAAAACCTGGAGAGGTGGAGGTTTGCGCTGGAAAGAAGAGGAATGAAAGTCAGTTGTAGTTAGACTGAGTACATGTGTGTGAATGAAAGGGAGGGAAGTGGAACAGTAAGGTTACAGGGTGAAGAGGTGAAGAAGGTACAGGAGTTTAAGTACTTGGGGTCAACAGTCCAGAGTAATGGAGAGTGTGGGAAAGAGGTAAAGAAGTGAGTGCAGGCAGGTTGGAATGGGTGGAGAAAGGTGTCGGGAGTTCTGTGTGAGAGGAAAATATCAGCGAGAATCAAGGGGAAGGTGTACAGGACAGTGGTGAGAGCGGCCATGCTGTATGGTTTAGAGACAGTGTCACTGAGGAAGAGACAGGAGTCAGAGCTAGAGGTAGCAGAGCTGAAGATGTTGAGGTTCTCTTTGGGAGTGACAAGATTGGACAGGATTAGGAACGAGTACATCAGAGGGACAGCTCATGTTGGACGTTTTGGGGACAAAGTTAGGGAGGCCAGATTAAGATGGTTTGGACATGTTCAGAGGACAGAGAGTGAGTATATTGGTAGGAGAATGTTGGACATGGGGCTGCCAGGCAGGAGGCAAAGAGGAAGGCCAAAGAGGAGGTATATGGATGGAATAAATGAGGATATGAAGCTAGTGGGTGCAAGTGTTGAGGATGCAGAAGATAGGGATAGGTGGAGAGAGATGATTCGCTGTGGCGACCCCTGAAGGGAAAAGCCGAAAGAAGAAGAAGACTTGTATTGGCAAACACAGGACTCTTCTTTTAAACTCCTCCCAGTGAAGACATGTATGTAATTACTGCCTACGAGAGCTTTACTCACGCTGACACGTGAATGGAATAGAGTTTTAGCTGAATGCGTGATGTGATGACATGTTTCAACCCAAATCTGCTAAAAATCTGCGGAAATTCTGTAACATTTTAAGCTCCTCCGAATATCGCAGCTTGATTTTGAGTTGCATTGAACTGCACTGGTTATGGTCATAAACCTAATACGCTTAATGGGCTACAACCAGGTCACATGACCTCCATCGTCTGAGTTTGATGATGACATAGACACACACTGCACAAAGTCCTTCTCAGGACCGTTTTCTCCGAGTTCCTCACTACTCACTACCGGATATTTTCTGATCAGGCTAAACATCGTCCCTTTAAGTAGACTGTTTTCTAAATCCGATCTGGTCCCAGCTCTCCCTTCACTTCTCCGGCAAGTGCGGAGTTTGACAGAGTTCCCGAGCGAAGCTTATATAAAGCTTCATCTATCAAAATGGCATCCTGCTGCACATTAGCGCTCGTGTGTTTATAGCCGAATCGATAAAGCAGGAGTCGCTTTCGCTCCTCGTTCACTCGGGAACAGAGAAAAAGCTTCAATCTCTCCATGTGTTTCTCGTCCGTGTCTCTAATGAAAAAAAGGCGGCAGGGGATTCGCTGATCTCCGAGCTGCCGTGTTGGAGGTGTTGCTGGATCATTAGAGCACAGTAAAGCAGTCATTTCCCAGAGAGAGAAAGAGAGAGAGAAAGAGAGAGATTCTGACTACCTTACAAATCAGGTGAAGAGAAAGACAGTTAAAGAGAGAGAGAGAATGAATGAATGAATGAAGGGATATAGCGACAGAAAGATAGATGGTAAAGACAGCGAGAGAGATGGAGGCAGAGAAAAAAAAGCGAATAGGTCAGAGAGAGGGGGTGAAAAGGGCAAACGAATAGAGAGAATGAGGGGGCGAAGAGAACGAGAGGAAAAGAAATGGAGAGGATCAAGCAGGCAGAGATGGAGTGAGTGAGAGAGAGTGAAGAAAGATGTGTGTGTGTGTGTGTGTGAGAGAGAGAGAAGAGAAGAAAGAGGACTGGGATAGAGTGAGAGACGTAATTAATGAGAGAAAGAACAAGAGAGAAGGGTTGAGAGAGAGAAAGAGAGAGGGAGAGAGAGAGAGAGAGAGAAGGGGTGAAAAGCATAAAAGTCGAGACAATGAAGGAGTGAAGAGAAGGATTAAGAGAAATAAGAGATAAGAGGAGGAGATAACTATAGTGATAGAGCCCAAAAGTTTAGAAAGAAAAGAAAAGAAAAGATGTGCCACTGATTTCTTTCTCTATAGATTTCACTCAGCCAATCAGCAATCAGGTGACCACACAGAGACACGCCTCGATTTCATCTCCATTTTGAGAAGTCGCACATGAGCTGTGATTTCAACTGACGCTGCTTTGAACATCCGTGAGGTGTATAGCTAACATCGGGTATCTGAAAAATTACTACGTTGACGTCTAGAGTGTCGAATGGAACAAAACATGTGATTAAACGTTTTGTTCCTGCTTTGCTCAGATACATCCGTCACTTTGTGTAGCAGAAAATCAACAGTGAAATTGTCGTCCATGTTCACGCTAAACAAATAATTTGTAAAAGGATTAGATACAACGGAAAACTGTCATAAAGCGGAGTTTTGATGATTGCCTCCGCCAGCAGGCAGCTAACGACCTTCACTTTCCATCCACTTGGTTTCGTTTTTTTTAAGGAATCGGTTCTGAATGTTTAAATTGTGCATCATATTTTTATGGTATATCACAAACAGGGATTTAGCAACATAGCCATCAAGCTAATATCACATATTGCACCTTTAACGTAAAGTAAATAGATCCAGAAGAATTCCAAAAATGCAAAAAATACTAATAAAATAAAATAAAATAAAATAAAGAAAGAAAAAGAAAAATTGATTTGCTTTATATTTGTTATATTAAATTTTTCATGGTTTAATTCCGGGAAATTTAAAGGGAACATTGTTCATATGAAAGCAGCACGATGCAATAAATGTGTTCAATTATGCATCATCTGTTATACAAACTCCATCATAAACAACCTTTATGAAATATTTAGCCTTCTAGCCTTCTGTCTGGTCTTTTCTCTGTCCCTTCATTGACTCGTTTTCCACACATACACACACACACACAGCCCTGCAATAACATTTGTCTTCCAAAACACACAACACTGCATGGTTATTGTGAGGGGGTCAAAGAAAAAAATGACCAAAAAAAAAAAAAAAGGTAAAATCGCTGCACTAAATGTTTGCTTTGAAATTCATAAAGCACATTACTGAGTGATATGGAGCGTGAACGGATTCCATCCAATGAACACACACACACACACACACACACACACAGTCCTGGCTTCTGTTTCACTCCCTCATTTAATTGCACGTTTCCATGGTTACTGCCACACTCGAACAAAAAAAAAGGACAACAAACAAAAAAAAAAACATCACCATGATGAGCAATAAAACTATAAATACGTTATCTGAAAATGCCGAAAGCCCCGCAGCCAGAATCGAAGAGGACAAAGAATTCGAGCAAGACCGTATGAGCGCTCTATTTATTTTGACACCGAAATTGAGAAAGGCGAGCCGATCGGGAAATTAAAGTGAAAGGCTCGTGCCTCGGAGAGAGAGAAAACTTTGCTTAGTCACCTAGGAGACTAGTCGTATTTTTAGTCACGGAGCCTCCGGTGTTGTGCAAATACACTTCCTCCTTTGTAACAGATCTCTCAGAGTCACATTCCCACGAACGGCGGCGGTGGCGAGATGCAGAGGGAATAAAGAAGCGTGCTGGACCTGGTGTTGATTCGGTTCCAGTAACAGAACGTTGAGACGTGTTTTATTTCTCTGATACCACAACAGTTTCCAGATTGTTCCGTTTTATTATTTATGAAACAATGACATGCTGTAGGTGTTGATAGTGTTGTTGTAGGTGTTGTTGTAGCTGTAGGTGTTGATAGTGTTGTTGTAGGTGTTGTTGTAGCTGTAGGTGTTGTTTTTGTAGGTGTTGTAGCTGTAGGTGTTGATGTTGTAGCTGTATATGTTGATGTTGTTGTTGTAGGTGTTGTAGCTGTATATGTTGATTTTGTAGGTGTTGTTGTTTTTTGTAGATGTTGTAGCTGTAGGTGTTAATGTAGCTGTAGGTGTTGTAGCTGTAGGTGTTAATGTAGCTGTAGGTATTGTTGTAGCTGTAGGTGTTGTAGCTGTAGGTGTTGATAGTGTTGTTGTAGGTGTTGTTGTAGCTGTAGGTATTGTTGTAGCTGTAGGTGTTGTAGCTGTAGGTGTTGATAGTGTTGTTGTAGGTGTTGTAGCTGTATATGTTGATTTTGTAGGTGTTGTTTTTTGTAGATGTTGTAGCTGTAGGTGTTAATGTAGCTGTAGGTGTTGTAGCTGTAGGTGTTAATGTAGCTGTAGGTATTGTTGTAGCTGTAGGTGTTGTAGCTGTAGGTGTTGATAGTGTTGTTGTAGGTGTTGTTGTAGCTGTAGGTGTTGTTTTTGTAGGTGGTGTAGCTGTAGGTGTTGATGTAGTAGCTGTAGGTGTTGTAGTAGCTGTATATGTTGATGTTGTTGTTGTAGGTGTTGTAGCTGTATATGTTGATTTTGTAGGTGTTGTTGTTTTTTGTAGATGGTGTAGCTGTAGGTGTTAATGTAGCTGTAGGTGTTGTAGCTGTAGGTGTTGTTGTAGCTGCAGGTGTTGTTGTAGCTGTAGGTGTTGTTGTACCTGTAGGTGTTAATGTAGCTGTAGGTGTTGTTGTAGCTGTAGGTGTTGATGTAGCTGTAGGTGTTGATAGTGTTGTTGTAGCTGTAGGTGTTGTTGATGTTGCTGTAGGTGTTGATAGTGTTGTAGCTATAAGTGTTGATAGTGTTGTTGTAGGTGTTGTTGTAGCTGTAGTTGTTGTAGCTGTAGGTGTTGTTTTTGTTGTAGGTGTGGTTTTTGTAGGTGTTGTAGCTGTAGGTGTTGTTGATGTAGCTGTAGGTGTTGTTGTTTTTGTATATGTTGTAGCTGTAGGTGTTGATGTTGTAGGTATTGTTGTTATAGATGTTGTAGCTGTATATGTTGATGTTGTTGTTGTTGTAGGTGTTGTAGCTGTATATATTGATGTTGTAGGTGTTGTTGATTTTTTGTAGATGTTGTTGTTAATGTAGCTGTAGGTGTTGTTGTTGTAGGTGTTGTTGATGTAGCTGTAGGTGTTGATAGTGTTGTTGTAGCTGTAGTTGTTGTTGTAGCTGTAGGTGTTGTTGTTTTTGTAGGTGTTGTAGCTGTAGGTTTTGATGTTGTAGGTATTGTTGTTATAGATGTTGTAGCTGTATATGTTGTTGTTGTAGGTGTTGTAGCTGTATATATTGATGTTGTAGGTGTTGTTGATTTTTTGTAGATGTTGTTGTTAATGTAGCTGTAGGTGTTGATAGTGTTGTTGTAGCTGTAGTTGTTGTTGATGTAGATGTAGGTGTTGATAATGTTGTAGGTGTTGTTGTAGCTGTAGGTGTTGTTTTTGTTGTAGGTGTTGTTTTTGTAGGTGTTGTAGCTGTAGGTGTTGATGTTGTAGCTGTAAGTGTTGCTGTTGTAGCTGTAGGTTTTGATGTTGTAGGTATTGTTGTTATAGATGTTGTAGCTGTAGGTGTTGTAGCTGTATATGTTGATGTTGTTGTAGGTGTTGTAGCTGTATATGTTGAAGGCGTTGTTGTTTTTTGTAGATGTTGTAGCTGTACGTGTTGATGTTGTTGTAGGTGTTGTTGTTGTTGTAGCTGTAGGTGTTAATGTAGCTGTAGGTGTTGTAACTGTAGATGTTGATGTTGTTGTAGGTGTTGTTGATGTAGCTGAAGGTGTTGTTGATGTAGCTGTAGGTGTTGATAGTGGTGTAGCTGTAGGTGTTAATAGTGTTGTTGTAGGTGTTTAGGTGTTGTTGTAGATGTTGTAGCTGTAGGTGTTGATGTTGTAGCTGTAGGTGTTGTTGTAGCTGTATATGTTGATGTTGTTGTAGGTGTTGTAGCTGTATATGTTGATGTTGTAGGTGTTGTTGTTTTTGTAGGTATTGTAGCTGTAGGTGTTGATGTAGCTGTAGGTGTTGATGTTGTTGTTGTAGGTGTTGTTTTTGTTGTAGATGTAGCTGTAGGTGTTGTTTTTGTTGTTATTTAAGCCATGTTGCACGAGAAATTTTGCTGTTATATGAGGTTCAGCACGGCGGGTGATTGTTGACACAGAGGCTACAGGTCATCACAGATCACCACGACCTTTCTGATATTCAGTACAACGCAAATTCATACAACAATTCTGTTAATAACAAATGAAGATCGAGTAACTGACAATTCAGACACAATACCGACCAAATATTTTGTTTATTTTTTTTTTAAATGAAAATATTTTTTCAAAGAAGGCTTAGCTGGATTGCTTGTTGCCATGGTAACACATGGACTGACGGACAGCCTGTAGCAAAGTGCAGTAACGGTTTCAGACTAACTTTAAATGATTAGAAAGCGTTGAACTTACATCAATGAAAACATCGACTTCATGTAAATAAACGTTCCGATGATTTATTTGTTTATTCTGCTGGCAGATCATTTTCACTTCTTTCCAGAAAATAAAGCTAAATTACTATCCAACAGAAAAATGATCAAAATTACCAGGCAAAAAACTGTTTCAAACTTAAAATTTGAAATTGAAAATATTTTCATTTGCCAAATATCTTTTTTTTTTCTCTCTAAGGATACAGATTAGCAGCTTATTTTGCCCCAGCTTTCTAGTAAAGTCTAATAAAATGTCCGATCTTTTATAAACATAAAATGATGTATAGTGACGATGCGCTGATGCTACAGGATACAGCGGTAGAGCTATAGGTGTAATTCTGACCCCAGCTACGAAAGACACAACGTCTGTCCCCAGCTCCTGGATCTTAGCCCTGGTGGACGGTGCCAAGCATGTGATGAGAGCCAACGGCAGGACGTGCCAACTAATGAACGAGCCAGCGATAAGCCGCATATCTCCTGGACAGACGGATGCCTCAGAAGGCTGTATTCCGACTCTCTCAGCATAATGTCAGAGACAATAGCGCTGTCACTAAAACACCATCTGCCACTTACCTACACACCTTCCTCCAAGGACACATGCTCTCGCACAGGAAGACATGTCTGAGACGTATATTCTATTCTGATTGGACAGAAGCTTAAAAAAGGCTGAATATTTTCTTGCTTTCTATTGACTTTTTATCCATTTTGAGTTACCTTTAATGTTTCATGCGGAAATTTCTTCTCTTTTAAAAAAAATAATAAAATTCCTGGAAGACTCTCCCATGTCCCTGATACTGGAGATTCCTTCCTTAAATATTAAAGGTCTGCAGGATATGCATGAAAAAAAAATTTTCATTCAAAGCACAAGCATGGTACTATACATAACATATATATGATACAGCAATCAATCTGAAGAAATCATCAGCGCTGTGAGGAGAAATGAAAAACTAGGGTTAATACCCAAGCGAAGAAAGAAAAAAGCTCAGATCTGACTCGGTGGAGCACTTAGCCAAGGTCAAAGTCGGAGTCTCTAACTCAATAATCTGTTGGGGGAGATATAATCAGAAGGAGACAAGTAGTTGTTAGAGGTCCCTCTGTGCTGGAAAGAATGAGTCAATCCATCCAGTGACAGGACAATTCCACCATCAGCTTCTCCGTCTCCTCCGCTGCTCCATCCCACCATCAAGCACCATTTTTTAGAGGAGGTTAAAAAAAAAAAAGACAAGAAAAATGATCTTTAGGAGACCTTCAGCTTTTTAAGTTGCATTACCGATCCTGATATTTGAACGATGAAAAGAAATTACACCTCTTCTTCCTCCTCTTCTTTCTCTTTAATGGTCCAGTCTATATTGCACAAGGTCTAGAAAATCAGATGTTTCCAAAACCCGACGCTAATCAATGGATCCGAGCATCTAATATTTCAGCAGCTCCGTGCTCCGACGCTGTGTATATTTAGCGCTGAACACTATACGTTTTATTGACCCCAGACACACATTTTACAGCCATTTACAACTCATAAAAATTTGTATTCAACCATTTTATTTGCTAATATTTGGCAGAATTTGCTGTTGTGTCAAAAACATTTTGGTAAAAAAAAATTGACAAAAGTCATCTTTAGGACAGCTTATGTCTGCTGTTGTAAGCTTTAATGTTACAAATATTTCCATAGGAAGGTGTTTGACATTTTAGAGAGCGCTTTTTCGTTTTGTCTTCTCCCTGTTTCTGTCAAATCAAGAGAATCTCTGTAATCTGTGATATAAACTGGATTTTGAAATAAACCCTTTGTTCATTAGATAAACCGATCCAAGCACATGGAATTCCCTGGGTGAGAAATGATTACAATATTGTTCAATTGAACTAAAAAGACAATTTGACAGGAAGCAACCGCATGTACGTGTTGTGCTGTTTGCTTCCTGTTCTAACCTTCTAAGTGCTCTTCTTCACCACTATCAAGCACACTCCTCCTTTCAATTTCATCCGTATTACAAGCCCATTGTGGAAACTTCCCTGTCCTCATCTCCGGCGACTCGAGACGTGAGGAAGGAGTGATCACAAAAGCCCAGGATTGCCTTGTTGACTTAAAGTCCTTAAAAACGCCGCCTCTCGTCGGACACAATTAGCCACGGAGAGGCTGAGAAGAAGCCTGTGCCCTTGAGAGTGAAGAGGACGTATCAGGTGTGCCTGTAGGGCCCTGATAAGGCCAATAAAGTCAGCTCCATTCATCCTCACTGGACTCTGAACGAGGCTTTATCGCTGCTTTTTCCGTCAATATTCTCCTGACTGACCATATAAACCAAATGATTGGCATCAAAGGCAAACGTCGGGCGCGATGAGGCACTGAGCAATGGATCTTGTCGAGAAAGAGAAAAGTGAAAAGATAGAAAGAGAGAGAGAGAGAGGAAAGAGAGTGATTCTTAGTGGTGGCATGCTGATGAGTTAGCGTGTGTGTGTGTGTGTTTGTGTGTGTGTGATGTGATGTCACTGCAGACTTCAGCTGGAAGTGACAACAGGGAAGAAAATAAATCGTACCTCTCAGCTTAAGCGTGTGCTGGAGCTTACCTCTCGCAGCGTATTAGCATATCAACGAGAAAACGTTGAGGAGAAGTCAGGAGCTGCTCGAAAACACCTCGGCTGGTGTGCATATACCTCTATTTGGATGGGATTGTTTTTATCCCTGGGAGAATCTCATCAGGGGTTCTCGTCCTGGGCAAATTTGGGGTGTCAAGTGTGTTTTTTTTACCATCTATAAGCTAACCAATAGACAAGTGCTAATAACATTTACTTAGCTATTTTTTAAGCAATACATATCATCCAAAAACAACATGCTAACCAGCTTCTTCTGTATTGCTAGTTCCTAATTTAGTTGCTAATTTGCTTTTATTATAAATCATACTAAATAACAATAAGCTGCATGAAGGCTAATCCATTATTTACAGCCAAAAATCAAGCAAAACTTCAGCTAACATAGCAATAACTAGCATAAAACTTGCTTACTGTTAGCCAAGTAATTCATTTGTCATTTTCTCCACCACTTACCTCTGTCATGCTTCCTGTTTATTTTCCTTCCAGCACTTTCTCAACTTTTCTCTCCTGATTTCTTACCGTCGCCTTTATGAGACAGCTCCAGAGCCTGAGGCCTGAGCTCCTGCTTCCTGTCCTGTAGCTACGCCTCTGGATCCTGACATATTTTAGATGAAGCCACCTCATGAGCGTGTCAGATATCTGTCGATCATGCTAGAACTCAAACTTTATTTACTGAAATTTCCCAAATGACATAATTAATCTAATCTGTTCTATGTAAATCTTGACAGAAATTCAAAATGTTCCTCAGCATGATAGAAAGCATGAAGGTTGGCTTAGCGGTTGATGCTACATGTAAGTAAGCTTTCATTTTAGCCTAATGTTTGTTTTTCATTTCCACCATCATGATATATTTAGCTATAATTAACTAGCAAGCTAAGTGATCTTTAGCGAGTTCATGCTAGGTGTTCATGTGCACTGATGTACTCATGTTACATGTGCTCGTTTTCATGCTAAATCTTATAAATTCATGATTAATTAGCTAGCAGATTATCGCAAATGTACAAGTGTAGCGTACAACTTGCAGTATTTTGTTCTACGATCATTTTCGGTGTGTTTGTTTTAACACAGGAATTCATTTTACGTCTGAGATTTGCTTTGTGGTTGCATGAAATGTTCAAAAAAAGGAGTTTATTTGTTTGTTTATGAACCAAAAATAGTTGTTAGCATGGCTAGCATTTCTAGAATGGTGAGCCAACATAACACTGCTTCTACAAACACCCAGGGATAACTTTATTCTTTTCTTTGTGGGAAATTTACTGCTTAGCACAACATATTGACATAAATAACTGTTCATGCTAACAACTATCTCTAGTTCCTCCAGGGTTTATAGCGACAGCCGCTACTCGTCTTTTAGACAGCAGTATGTCTAATTTCTCACTTTTATTGCGGATGAAGTGTCTTCATCGAGTGACTTAAGAATGGGTGATCAGGAAGTTTGTTGGTCCTTGGTCGTGTTGTCCCCTTTTAACAGACGCGTTTATTTGGATCAGACGCTAATTATGTAGCTGAAATGAATGGCATCTATTATGCATGATGACCTCAGAAGCTTTGACCGAGTTCACCCTGTTTCCACTGGATGGCAGTGTCTGTTCGATAATTGGGCGACAGATGGCCTTCATGTCATCATGTAGTGCAACCTAATTTACCCATGTAGACTTGGCACAGCTTCCTGCTGAAACCAAGGATGCTTACAGGATAATATACAGTCTTACTCTCTGAAATTAACCGTTGGCTGTTTGCCTGAGATTAAAAGGATACAGCTTTTGAACTGATGCCTTGAAATGTAGCCTTTAATATATATATATATATATATATTAGACATTGTGGGATATAAAAGCATTTTAACTATTATGGGAAATAGTTAAATATGTATATGGGAATAATTTGTGCTAATGAATATTAGCAAAATTTATCGATACACCTTTAAAATTCAGAAATTCTGTCAGGTCAACTTGGATTAATGATCTAGCTAAAATTAGAACTGAATATTAGCAATATTTATCAAAATAATTTACAAATCTTCTCAGATATCCTGCCAGCTTAGCTTGTTTAAAACTAGCTAGCTAACACTAGCACTGCATATTAGCAAAATCTATCGATATAACTTAAAAATTCTCACAGAAAAATCCTGTCAGGTCAGCTTGAGTTAATTTGTTAGCTACTGAATATTAGCAGCATTTATTAATATAACAAACATTCTCTTAGAAACCTTGCAGTGTAGCTCAGTTTCAAACCAACTAAGTAGAGTTAGCACTGAATATTAACAACATTTATCAATACACTTAGAATCCTTTCAGGTCAGTTTGTTTTAAACTAGCTAGCTAACATTAGCACTGTACATTAGCAAAATCTATCAACATAACTTAAACATCCTCTCAGAAATCTTGCCAGGTTAGCTCATTTTTAAAACAGCTAGCTAATGTTAGCACTAAGTGTTAGCACCCTTTATCAATATAACTAAAAACTCCTCTCAGAAATCCTGTCAGGTCAGTTTGTTTTAAACTAGCTAGCTAACATTAGTACTCAATATTAGCAAGATTTATCAGTAAAACTTAAAAACCCTTGCAGAAATCCTGTCAGGTAAGATAGTGTTAATTGGTTAGCTAGTGTTAGCATTGAATATTAGCAACATTTATTAATATTACTTAAATTTCCTCTCAGAAATTTTGTTAGATTAGCTCAATTTTAAAGCAGCTAGAGTTAGCACTAATATTAGCAATGTTTATGAAAATAGTTTAAAAAACTCTCTCAGAAATCCTGTTCGATCAGTTTATGTTAATCAGCTAGTGAGTGTTAGCAACATATTAGCAACATTTATCAGTATAACTGAAATTCCACTCAGAAATCCTGCCAGATTAGCTCATTTTTAAAACAGCAGCTAACATTAGCACTGAATATTAGCAACATTTATCAGTAAAACATCTTTAAAAAATCCTCTCAGAAATTCTGTCAGGTCAGCTTGTGTTAATTGGTTAGCTAGTGTTAGCACTAATATTAGCACCAGTTATCAAAATAGCTTAAAAATAATTGGTTAGATAGTGTTAGTACTAATTATAAGCAACATTTATTAATACAATATAAAATATTCAGTGTTACCAGTGAATATTAGCGAAATCTTTCAAAATCCTTTCAAAAATCCTGTCAGATGAGTTCATTTTTAAACCAGCTTGCTAGTCTGAGCACTGAATATTAGCAACATTTCTTAATATAACTTAAAATACTCTCAGAAATCCTGTCAGATTAGCTCATCTTTAAACCAGCTTGCTAGACTGAGCACTGAATATTAGCAACATTTATCAGTAAAACAAAATCCTGTCAGAACAGCTCCTAAGAACATGATATTCATATAAATGTGAAATTTCATTAGCTTTTTTTTTTATAGTTCTCTGGAGTGGACTCAGCCCTGTAGACCTCACTGTACTCTCGGTCACGACGGTGAGATGCAGGAGTCCTGAAATGTCAGCGTCTAGTCGAGGGTTTCGGGAGAAACACCGCAGAGAGCACACAGGGACGTGGGCGCCTGCCACACAGAGTTACTGTTTCACCAGGTCACTGCCATTCCTCCTGCCTCCGGCTTCACGGCTATTTTGAGGAAGTGTGACCTATATCCTGCTGCCAGAACCATGGCCATGCCCGGGCCAAACACCGATGTCGCCTCACACGCCGAGATATCTGTTGACAAGCGCAAAACAAGCCGTCGCCTTGGAACTCGGAGTGGACTTCCTTCTTGGACTTTACTGTGGTTTTGACAACAGGAAACAGAAACAATCCTGACATTTAAAAGCAATTTTATTAGCAGACTGTCTTAATCAGCCCGTTTTGTTGATGCTAATATTTTTTAAACTAAGATGTTACAATCATATTAGCATTCTTACTGTGTTTGTGTTAATCACTGAAGGCTGATAAACAAGACTAAATCAAGGCAGTTAGCAATTTAGCAGTCTCAGCACTCGGGGTAGGCTTAATTCTGGTAGAAAACATTCTTCCACTTTGCCCTGCTTGCTTTCGGACCCAAACAGATGCCTCTCTTAACACACGTGCAACAGAAACAGCATGACGCAATGAGTCCGAGAGACAAGCAAACAGTTAAGCGCTAAGCACTAGATCACGCAGCGGTACACAGAGCGAGTGTGATTTCAAAAGAGAGCAGCATGAAAACACACACTCAGGTGGCGGCTAAACAAACTGCATCTTTTATCCTCCGTCTGTTTTTAATGCTGCATTAGCATCACGCTCTATATTCACAATTAAAATAAAAATAAAAACTCACACACAAGACTCAGAGGCTTCGGCTAATTCACCTGACTGGATTCTTTAAGGGATCTTTGGATAATTAAGGGTTCTTTACTTCAGGAAAAGCAACTTAAAACTCTTTCTCATAGGGACATATTTTGTTTCAAGCAAAGAAACAGTTACGTGAGGGCGAAAATAAAACAGGAAGTAGTCGCTCAGCTTCAGATGCTTGTACCAAATGACTGTATGTTTTTTGCGCTGATGCTAGCAATCACAGGATCCTTTTTTGAAGCGCAAAATCCAGATGTTTACAACAAAATTAGTTAATCGGAGTGTTTTTGGACTGACAGCAGAAGCTTTTGTCAGAAAGCTATAATTAATTCTTGTGTAAATGGTTCAATAGTTCAGCGGTTTAATCAGCGAAGTGGAGTTTTTATTACAGTATTTAAAAATTTCTCTCAAAACGTTTTCATTACATTGCTTACTTTCTATATATAATATAATTATATATCTATTAATATAAGTAATTTTTTTTTCATTTTCAAGGAATGTTTCAAGAGAAAAAAAAACACTATGTGGTTCTTCAGTCCGTATATTCTATCCCTGATTTTTCCTTAAAGAACTAAACAAAAACTGTGTCTTCCATTCAAGAAATCTCTGATCAGAGGTGATTATAAGAACCTGAGCAGCTGTGCAACCCGACTCTGAACACCGCTAATTTTCCCTGCATAAATATTGGCACCATCCATGCTGAATTGTTATTTTTTTTCTTCCCCCTAAACAAGCTAGCTTGATATCATCCACCATAGATCATTAGCCCTTTCTCGAGGGCTTTCAAAATATCAAATTGACATCCTCCAGGCACTTTATCCAGTCCCGTTTCATTCGAGGAACTTTCCTACGGTTTCAAAGACATCATTTAAATGCTTTAAACATAGCCGGAGCGGAAACCTGAATGGGCGGTCATCAATCACCCAGTGGGTTAGCTGCGCTCAGCGGGCTGCATGGGAATGGTATCTTTACCTTTGCTACCCAGCTGGCACTCAGCAGCACGGGTAGCGATTATGCTCAGAGACTCTGGCACTCATAAATAAGTCGAGGCATCCTGCAGAGCGACGGCGTGAAAGGCAGCCGGCACGAGGGAAACATTCAGCATTCTAGCAAAGGCGTGGATTAGTCCACTGCCTCTTTATGCGCCCGTTTAGCGGAGTATAAAACTCAACCCTCGAAGATAAAATAGAAATATTACGACTCCAAGCATCACATTTAGGGAGTGTGTTAGGAGGGCGGTTTTTCGCTTGCGCTTCAATGATATTATATTAATACGAATATGGATTGGACACTAAAAATGACAGGAAACACAACCTGTGTGACTACTAACGGAAGCAAAGACATTAGATCACACGTGATCTGTGGAAGAGTGCACAAACTTCTTCTCCTTACTTCTATCTCATATGATATCATGCACATATGAATTTTATACACAAATGGCAAATCTCCCACCAGGATGTTTCATTTTAAGAGCAAGAAACCTGATGAGGTGTCAAGTGGAATGCTAGTGGGTCCAATTGGTTCTGGAGGGTAGTCCTTAAGGTGAAAATTTGTAAGAAATCATAAGAAATCATAAGAAATCGTGTAAATGCAGATAATCCGCTCCAGCCACCCAAAAATATGAGCGATATTACCAATACGAAGCGTATGTAAACTGTATGGCTGCTTAAAAACAACTGACCGAAGCCAAGCATTCCATGTCCAAGGGTCCTCACAGGAAGTCGTGCCACCAAGCTTGGGCAGACCACCCACGCCACCAATCTGTAAACAAAAAAAAAAACGCCCTAAAAATCACCTAGCTTTCAAACGCTTGCTGAAGGCAACGTTGGTATCGTGGGTTGACTCTTTCCAAACAGCTTTCACTGACTGAAAAAAAATCCGTAAAATTTGTAAACTGGCTTCGGTTGGCTTTGCTCGGCTGTCCACTGACGCTAACAAGTTTTGAACGGCTCTCGGACGTACGCACAACTTAGCCGGCGTTCGGTTCGGTTCATCCGTATGCCAGAAATGCTTCGTTTGCCGATGCAAAATTTCAACTCTTAAGGCCAAAATTCGTAAAGGAGGGCATTCGTATGCCGAGGTTCCACTGTAGGTCAAAAACGTCAACTGGAAAGTTACTGCTATATCATGACACATCAACATTTACATTATTTCTCCTCGTTCATATCCAAACCCAGTCGAGTTTTGTTCATTTAATGCAGGGTTCAATTGCGGTAGTGAGGTTATAATGCTTGAATGAAACAGCGTGACTCAGACGATAGAATGTGTCATTCAAGCCACAGGCAAACAAAAGGAGAAAAAAAATGATTGTAGTTCTGCAGCAGCGAAAGAACCCAATTACACACCTAACTCAACCTTTCCTCGTCAATCAAGCCAAAGTCCAAAAACAAACCAACAGTCCGTGATCGATTTAACTTATCGCCAATTAACAGCCTCCCGAGGAACCTTTAGACCCGTCACCAATTAGTGCACACACCGAAGGCATTTTCAGCAGCGTTTGTTCTGTTTCACACGTCTGTTAACACACGTGTGTGTACATGAACCACCTGAGACTGGGGGATAGCTTTGTTAGAGCTTAGGGATGGTCCTAGTCAAAGGTAGGTCAGACAAACACACAGGCAGGCAAGGTCATCCCAGCAAAATCTATACCTGTGTATAGCTCAAAAGTAAACAGACAGAGGTCAAAAAGGGGGAAGACTCCATACAGCAGAGCTAGAAAGAAAAAAAAAAAAGAGAGGAGTGAGAGCCAGAACATTTAGTGGTGTGCTTTTGTAGGAAATTAATAAACGATGTGAAGGAGTTACTGATACCAAATAGATGATGTATGATGTGCTTTTATTCCTCATTATATATTCAATTTGTAATTAGATTTAATGTGAAATGTCTACGATACAAAAACTCTTAGTCCTTGTTCTCATATTTATTATAACAGTTATAGACAGATATGGACCATATAGATAGCTATAGACAGTTATAAACAGTTATAGACCATGTAGACAGCTATAGACAGTTATAAACAGTTATAGACCATGTAGACAGCTGTAGATGGTAATGTACAATGTAGACATTTATAGACAGTTATAGACAGCTATAGGTCGTGTAGAAATCTATAGACAGTTTTAAACAGTTATAGACCATGTAGACAGCTATAGACAGTTATAAACAGTTATAGACCATGTAGACAGCTATAGATAGTTATAAACAGTTATAGACCATGTAGATAGCTATAGACAGTTATAAACAGTTATAGACCATGTAGACAGCTATAGACAGTTATAAACAGTTATAGACCATGTAGACAGCTGTAGATGGTTATGTACAATGTAGACATTTATAGACAGTTATAGACAGCTATAGGTCGTGTAGAAATCTATAGACAGTTTTAAACAGTTATAGACCGTGTAGACAGCTATAGACAGTTATAAACAGTTATAGACCATGTAGATAGCTATAGACAGTTATAAACAGTTATAGACCATGTAGACAGCTATAGACAGTTATAAACAGTTATAGACCATGTAGACAGCTGTAGATGGTTATGTACAATGTAGACATTTATAGACAGTTATAGACAGCTATAGGTCGTGTAGAAATCTATAGACTGTTATAGACAGTTTTAAACAGTTATAGACCGTGTAGACAGCTATAGACAGTTATAAACAGTTATAGACCATGTAGACAGCTATAGACAGTTATAAACAGTTATAGACCATGTAGACAGCTATAGACAGTTATAAAGTTATAGACCATGTAGACAGTTATAAACAGTTATAGACCATGTACACATCTGTAGACAGCTATAGACAGTTATAAACAGTTATAGACCATGTAGACAGCTGTAGATGGTTATGTACAATGTAGACATTTATAGACAGTTATAGACAGCTATAGGTCATGTAGAAATCTATAGACTGTTATAGACAGTTTTAAACAGTTATAGACCGTGTAGACAGCTATAGACAGTTATAAACAGTTATAGACCATGTAGACAGCTATAGACAGTTATAAACAGTTATAGACCATGTAGACAGTTATAAACAGTTATAGACCATGTAGACATCTGTAGACAGCTATAGACCATGTAGACAGCTATAGACAGTTTTAAATAGTTATAAACAGCTACTATATTATACACACAGTGATTAGTATACATGGGTCTAGAAACACGGGTACAGAATATACAGACCGCCCCTTTAAATAAATACTGATAGAAAACCCTGCTACAGTGTTAAAAATGCCTGCATTGTAAAAATGTTGTAAGCTGATACGATAATGTGCCCCGAACTGTGAATTTCTCCTCATGCGTCGACAGATAGGCGAGAGTGCCAGGCAGGCGGCTCGAGATACATATTTATGAGCATTAATACACGAGTCACGGCTGATTCACTGCTCACCAGATTAAAATATGCCATTGTCTTTGTCAGTCTTGGCTCCTCTTGAGGTAGAGAGCGAGGCAGCAGCTGGTTATTAACACTACAGTTTGTACACTGACTGGAAACAACAAACACACACACACACATACACACACACACACATATCACACACACACACACACACACACACACACACACACACACACACCAAACTCGAGAAACCGTGTGTACGTTTTCAGAGTTCATGCACATAAGTAAGACAAAGTGGCCGAGATGGTTGCCAGGCAACAGGAGCAACGAGATGTAATATTTTGCTACTTAGAGAAAGTGTTGAGCGGATAGAGTAAAAAAAAATACAAAAATTAAAAAAAAAAAATAAAACAATAAAAATGTCTCATCAGTGCTGCTTCATTTCTGCCATGCATGTTGATTTTACAAGTGATGCTTTTTTTTAATATGTAAAATAAAGATAAATGTGACTGTTCTGATTGTTTGTTTATTGGCACTCAAATGTTTTTGCACCCCTGGAGTTTCTTTGTTTTATTACGGCTTAAGTTGTGACATTTTGGGAGATTTTTTTTTTTTGTATTAATTTGATTTGAGAGAAGGAAATAAAGTCATAAAAATGATTTAAAAAAATAAATTAACAAGGCTGTCAAGATTCACGGTAAATAATAACAGGAAGTACTTGCCTCTTAAAAGGTAACTTTAAATGGATAAAAAGAATAACCTGTTATTATTTACGTTATTTTATGTTCTTTTAACTTGAATCTGTACAGCCTTGTTAATTATTTAAAGTAGATTAAAAAAAAAAAATCATTTTAAATAAATAAATAAATTATATTTAAAAAAAAATTAATAAATCATTTAAAATATAATAATAATAAATAATCATTGGCAAGTTGTAATAAAACTCTACAACAGAATTTGTAAAATATTTTCCTATAAAATCTCACCTTTTTCTTTTTTGTAGACAACAACCTCCTCTTCCTGCATTGGTGATATTTCTTCAGAAGCACGATGTCCTTGATCGTAAAGAAAGTCTATCAAAAGTCCATAACAAATGTCTCATTCTTGCTGTTTACCTGGGAAAAAAATCAATAAAAATAATCAAGAGTTCCACTGACTGGGCTTATTGACACATCTTTTCTCATCTAAAGACAAATTCCATAGCTATGAGTCTGTGTGAGAGGAAACAAAGTCATTTATAATCCTGGACCGAGTTTGGAAACACGGTGTGAGCGGAAAAAAATCCATCGAATATGTAATCACGCTGCTTAAAGCTTCAACTTCTCGCTGCTTTGCTCACTTTTTTACCTGCAAACTACAGACTGGATAATTAATATCGGTCATCATTATCTAGATTAACTAGTTGTTGTTTTTTATTTACTTACATATAAAATAAGTAAAACAAAAACTCAGAATATTGGATTTTTAACATGTTAATTAGGCTAATTATTTGACATTTTCTGGCAATTGTTTTATAGAATATTTTATAAAGCATAATTCATAAATAAATAAAAAAAACAATTCTAAATATTTGTAAATGTGTGAATAAGAGTTCTTATATAATACACTTAATAACGAAAATAGTAGTAAATAATACACTTAATAACGAAAAAAAAAAAACCCAGAAAGAATGAAGAAAAAAAAACTCTCTCATTTATTAAATATGAATGAATATCATGAATATATCATAGTCTTATCAATATAATAAAGATATATATATATATATATATATATATATATATATATATATATATATATCTTTATTATATTGATAAGATATATATATATAAATAATAAAAAAAATAATAATAATTAAAAGAAATGTTACTGCGTGTTTACATTTAAAATATTAAAATAATTAAGTATTTATTCATAATACAATTTACATACACAAACATTCAAATATTAATACATTTATATCACTATTCATCATTAAATAACCATAAATCATATTAATTACGTACCAATCATTTTATATGAATGAATTAATATTATGCTATATAGTTATAAATTATTTACATTATATATTTTTTATTATTATTAATAAATGATTTATTAATCTCATAGCTGGTGTATAATAGCATCTTTTTTTCTCCTCTGTTTTTTTTTTTTTTTTTTTTTTTGATGTAAACTGACTCTTGAATGAGGTTTAGTTTAAAAACTGGGAAATTCTCCACTAGGGGGAGTCAAAGATTTCATTATCCCTGTTTTAGCACCTCTTAATCTCACAGAGGAAAAAACATAAAGGTCAACAAATGGGAATGAAATAGCGAAGGGTATTAAACACATGTTCCATCACACACACAAACACCCAGTATTAAAGGACTGGATGAGCTCAGGTCCTAATCCCACTCTGTATCCTGATTTAGAAAGTGTTTTCTTTCATTCTGTGGAATAAAAAACTTCAATTATTTGCCTTATAAGTGAATTTCTGCAACTTTGGGTTGTATTCCGAGTCAGGTTTAAGCTTTACCTCAGAGTGTACAGAGGAACGTTCAGAGAAAAGGTATATACACCAAAAGTTTTGGGACACCCCTTCAAATCACTGAGTTCAGGTGTTGTTAGTTCCAGTGAAAGGAAATCTTAATGCTTCAGCATACCAAGACATTTTGGACAATTTCATGCTCCCAACTTTGTGGGAACAGTTTGGGGATGACCCCTTCCTGTTCCAACATGACTGCACCAAAGCAAAGCAACCAAAGCAAGGTCCATAAAGACATGGATGAGTGAGTTTGGTGTGGAGGAACTTGACTGTCCTGCACAGAGTCCTGACCTCAACCTCATGAAAACTGAATTGTGTTTAAATGGCTGCTAAGACATGCCCCTTTTCCGGAAAACTCCATCATGTGTGTGTGTGTGTGTGTGTGTGTGTGTGTAAAACCATCACGCAGCTTAAGTGTGGAGTCACAATCTTATGTCTGAATATAAAAGTGTGTCATTTTTAAGCATTAAAATCCTCGCTTTGTGTGTTCAACTCTGTTTATCTCGATTTATCTCAGACTCGCATCAAAGTTGTTTTTTTTTAACTCATTAACAACATGCGAGTTTTTTATGCGTCTATGACTCAACGTGTTCCTGCTCGGATTATATTATTGTTATTCCCGAGAAATGTGAACTCATTGCAGACAAATTGCTCGGGGTTTTCTCAGCGAGGGGGCGAGCTGATAATGTGCGTTATGTATCATGTTGGCATTTTAATTAAAGCGGGTGAAGGGATTGATGCCGTGTCTGGTGTCTGCCTCTCGGTCCCCGGCTTGTTTGCTCTTATTTGCGATGGGACGTTATTATCACACACCTCGTCAGAATCCGTGCAAACAGCGAGCGACTGTTTCAATACGCCGTCACACACCAGTCCACCTCGTTAGAGCCGCCAGCTGTTCCTCGCTCCTGCTACAATGGATTGCTAACAACCCACACAGACGATGCTTGCTAAATGGTGTTTTTTTTTTTTTTTTTACCTTTTATATGACGCCTACAAAATAATAAGAAAGAAAGAAATACACCAAATGTTTGCTTTTTCAACCAAACATTCAGTGGAAACAATTTTCCAATCTGGATAAAAGTCTACAAAAAGTAAAACAGAACATTTGTAGGTTAAAGACGGAGGATATTAGATCGTTACACAAGCCACACCCACTTCCTTGCTTAATTAATAAAATATATATATATATACTGGCTAAAGACGCAAATTCTGCATTAGAAATTCATTTTAATTAAAAACCACATTAGTTTGGTTTTGAGTCCTTTATGGAACAGATCTGGCAACCCTGTGTTAGTCTTCTCTAGGCTGTGAGCTGATCATGAAAACAGGTTTGATATTTATTGACGTGGCGTAGGATTTAATTAAAACGCGAGAACGGATTGATGTGGTGCATCGTGCCCACCTCCTCGTCGTGTCGGAACTTTATTATCCCCTGCTTTGTCATAATCCGTGCGAACTATTTCGATACGCCGTTGCAAACCAGTGCAGCTTGTTAAAGCCACCAGCTGTTCCAGCTGTTCATGCTACAATGTGTTGCTAATGACACATACACACCAGCAAGAGGGGGGTCTTGCTACAGCCTCTAAAATCTAATCTTTAGCTTTCTTTCTGCTCAAAATCTCACTGTGTTTCGATTTTTTTTTAGTACTGATGACAAAAAGCAGTGAAAAATGAATAAACCGTCAGTAAAATGATTGACTTGCTTCCTTTAATGTATGTTATCAGAGATGCTTATTGCACCTTTAATGCTTATTGCACCTTTAATAGCTTTTTCTCATTTTCTTTGCAGGACCTTTAAGTATGTGTATTAGAGTTATGTATTGTACTGTACCTTTATTGCTTATTGCATCTTTAATGCTTACTTTTTATAGATAGATAGATAGATAGACAGATAGATAGATAGATAGATAGATAGATACTTTCATGAAATATGAATTTCACTGCATGAAATTTATTGCACCTTTAATTGTTTTTTTTCTCACATTTTTACCCTCATTTTCATATCAGGAGGAGTATGTTTTAGTGATACTTATTGTCCCTTTAATACTTATTGTGCTTTTAATGCACATTTCCCTTCATTTTCTTTTTAGGACTCTAAGAGGTATGAACGTCAGTATGTTTTAGAGATGCTTGTTGCAGCTTTAATTATATTTTCCTGTATTTCCCTTCATTTTCTTTTCAGGACATGTTATTAGATACACTTATTGTACCTTTAATACTTATTGCAGCTTTAATTTAATTTCCCCGTATTTCCCTTCATTTTTTTCAGGACCTTCAATGTATGTTATCAGAGATGCTTATTGCACCTTTAATTGCTTTTTTCCATTTTTCCCCCTCATTGTCTTTTCAGAACCAGAATGTTCTTTGTGATACTTATTGTACCTTTAATCTTTATTGCACTTTTAATGCTTATTGTTTGGGGCAGTCCCCTCCTTGAACCGCCACCTTATTGTGGTGGAGGGGTTTGAGTACCCGAATGAACCTAGGAGCCATGTTGTCAGGGGCCTAGTGCTCCTGGTAGGGTTTCCCAAGGCAAACAGGTTCTAGGTGACGGGTCAGACTAAGAGCGGTTCAAGACTCTTATGGAAGAAAAATCAAGGACCATTATGTTGCCCGGACTGGCGTCACCGGGGCCCCACCCTGGAGCCAGGCGTGGGTTTGGGGCACGCAGGCGAGCGCCTGGTGGCCGAGTCTTTGCCTGCGGGACTCGGCCGGGCACAGCCCGAAGAAACGACGTAGGCCCACCTTCCCGTAGGCCCACCACCCGCAGGAAGGAGCATAAGGATCCGATGTGTTTTGGGTAGCGGTCATGGGCGGGGGCCCCGGCGACCCAAACCCTGGACAAAGAATCTGGCTTTTGGGACATGGAATGTCACCTCACTGGGGGGGAAGGAGCCCGAGCTGGTGAGGGAGGTTGAGCGGTACCGGCTAGAGATAGTCGGGCTTGTCTCCACACACAGCCTGGGCTCTGGAACCCAACTCCTTGAGAAAGGTTGGACTCTCTTCTTCTCTGGAGTGCCCCATGGTGAGAGGCGTCGGGCTGGGGTGGGCTTGCTTATAGCCCCCCAGCTCAGCTGCCATGTGCTGGAGTTTTCCCCGGTAAATGAGAGGGTTGTTTCCCTGCGCCTTCGGGCCGGGGATAGGTGTCTCACTGTTGTTTCGGCTAATGGGCCGAATGGCAGTGTGGAGTACCCAACCTTCTTGGAGACCCTGCGAGGGGTGCTGGAAGGTGCTCCGACTGGGGACTCCATAGTTTTGCTGGGGGACTTCAACGCCCATGTGGGCAATGACAGTGATACCTGGAGGGGCGTGATTGGGAGGAATGGCCCCCCTGATCTGAACTCGAGTGGTGTCCTGTTGTTGGACTTCTGTGCTAGTCACAGCCTGTCCGTAACGAACACCATGTTCAAGCATAAGGGTGTCCATCAGTACATCAGGCTCGCTCACTAGGGAAAATTTTGTCTAACATCTAGGACTGTTTGTTTGTATGTTTATTGTTTTTTTATGTTCTGTAAAGCTGCTTTGAGACAATGCTCTTTGTTAAAAGCGCTATACAAATAAAATTGAATTGAATTGAATTGAATTGAATACACGTGGTACCAGGACACCCTAGGCCGGAGATCAATGATCGACCTTGTGATCGTGTCATCTGACCTTCGGCCGCATGTCTTGGACACTCGGGTGAAGAGAGGGGCGGAGCTGTCAACCGATCACCACCTGGTGGTGAGTTGGATCTGCTTGCGAAGGAGGATGCCAGACAGACTTGGCAGGCCCAAACGTATTGTGAGGGTCTGTTGGGAACGTCTTGCTGATCCCTCTGTTAGGGGGGTCTTCAACTCCCACCTCCGGGAGTGTTTCAACCAGATCCCAAGAGAGGTTGGGGACATTGAGTCTGAGTGGACCATGTTCTCCACCTCCATTGTTGACGCATCCGGAGCTGTGGCCATAAGGTCTCTGGTGCCGGTCGCGGCGGCAATTCCCGAACACAGTGGTGGACACTGGAAGTAAGGGATGCCGTCAAGCTGAAGAAGGAGTCCTATCGAGCCTGGTTGGCTTGGGGGACTCCGGAGGCAGCTGAGGCATACCGGCAGGCCAAGCGAACTACAGCTGTGGTGGTCTCGGAAGCAAAAACTCGGGTCTGGGAGGAGTTCGGTGAGGCCATGGAGAAGGACTATCGGACGGCCTCGGGGAAATTCTGGCAGACCGTTCAGCGCCTCAGAAGGGGTAAGCAGCTCTCTACCAACACTGTTTATGGTGGAGGTGGAGAGTTGCTGGTCTCGACTGGGGATATTGTCGGACGGTGGAAGGAATACTTCAAGGATCTCCTCAACCCTACTGACACGCCTTCTGTAGAGGAACCAGAGGCCGAGGACTCAGAGGTAGATTCATTCATCACTCAAGCTGAGGTCACTGAGGTAGTTCAGCAGCTCTTTGGTGGCAAGGCACCGGGGGTGGATGAGATTCGCCCTGAGTACCTTAAGTCTCTGGATGTTGTGGGGCTGTCTTGGCTGACACGTCTCTGCAACATAGCATGGCGGTCAGGGACAGTGCCTCTGGACTGGGCGACCAGGGTGGTGGTCCCTCTTTTTAAGAAGGGGGACTGGAGGGTGTGTTCCAACTATAGGGGGATCACACTCCTCAGCCTCCCAGGGAAAGTCTATTCCAGAGTACTGGAGAGGAGAGTCCGACCGTTAGTCGAACCTCGGATACAGGAGGAGCAATGCGGTTTTCGACCTAGTCGTGGAACACTGGACCAGCTCTATACCCTCCACAGGGTGCTCGAGGGTTCATGGGAGTTTGCCCAACCAGTCCACATGTGTTTTGTGGACTTGGAGAAGGCTTCTGACCGTGTCCCTCGTGGCATTCTGTGGGAGGTGCTCTGGGAGTACGGGGTCCGTGGCCCTCTGTTAAGGGCTGTTCGGTCTCTATCTTCAGTCTCTAAGCGGCTGGGATGAGGGTCAGCACCTCCAAATCCGAGGCCATGGTTCTCGACCGGAAAAAGGTGGCTTGCACCCTTCAGGTTGGAGGGGAGGTCCTTCCTCAAGTGGAGGAGTTTAAGTATCTCGGGGTCTTGTTCACGAGTGAGGGAAGGATAGATCGTGAGATTGACAGACGGATCGGTGCAGCGGCAGCAGTAATGCGGTCTATGTACCGGTCTGTTGTGGTGAAGAAGGAGCTGAGCCCGAAGGCGAAGCTCTCGATTTACCAGTCAATCTACGTTCCTACTCTCACCTATGGTCATGAGTTCTGGGTCATGACCGAAAGGGTAAGATCCCGGATACAAGTGGCCGAAATGAGCTTCCTCCGTAGGGTGGCAGGGCGCTCCCTTAGAGATAGGGTAAGGAGCTCTGTCACCCGGGAGGAGCTCGGAGTAGAGCCGCTGCTCCTCCACATCGAAAGGGGGCAGTTGAGGTGGCTCGGGCATCTGTTTCGGATGCCTCCGGGACGTCTCCCTAGAGAGGTGTTCCGGGCATTCCCCACCAGGAAGAGGCCCCGAGGAAGACCCAGGACACGCTGGAGAGACTATGTCTTTCGGCTAGCCTGGGAACGCCTCCAGGTTCCTCCGGAAGAGCTGGAGGAAGTGGCTGGGGAGAGGGAGGTCTGGGCATCCCTACTTAGACTGCTGCCCCCACGACCCGGCTCCGGATAAGCGGAAGACAATGAATGAATGAATGAATGAATGTTTGGGGCAGTTTTAATTGCACTATCATGTACTTCCCTTCATTTCCTTTTTAGGATTGTAAAGAGGTATGAACATCAGTATGTTGTAGAGATGCTTATTGCAGCTTTAATTGTATTTTTCTGTATTTCCCATCATTTTCTTTCAGGACATGTTATTAGATACACTTATTGTACCTTTAATGCTTATTGCACCTTTAATTGCTTTTTTCCCCCATTTTTCCCTCTCATTGTCTTTTCAGGACCAGAATGTTCTTAGCGATGCTTATTGTACCTTTAATGCTTATTGCTGCTTTAATTGCATTTCACTGTATTTCCATTCATTTTCTTTTCAGGACCTTTAAGTATGTGTATTAGAGATTTTTTATTGTACTGTACATTTAATGCTTTAATCGTATTTTTTCTGTATTTCTCCTCATTTTATTTTCAGGACATTTAAATATGCTGTTAGATATACTTATTGTACCTTTAATGTTCATCGCTTATTGCAGCTTTAATTTTATTTCTTTTCAGAACCTTTAGCTATGTGTATTAGAGATAATTATTGTACAGCACCTATATTGCTTATTGCAGCTTTAATCATATTTCCCTGTATTTCCATTCCTTTTTTTCAGGACCTTTATATCTATTGTGCCAGATGCTTATTGTACCTTTAAAAGTGATCTCTTTGTATCATGTAAATATGTATAATATCCCCACATTAGTGCTGATCATGTGAGGGATGATATAATATACTGCACCTTTAAAATACACACAATGTCTTTAACACCAAAACTTGACCTTAGTTGGAGGACACACCTTCGCTTGCTCTTACCTACACACCTCCCTCTCTCTCCCTCTGTCTCCTCCATGATTCCTACTCAATCCTGGTGAGCTGCTCATCTATCATCCTGTCCCCCTGTGCAGTAAACCCAGTAAGAGTGAAATACCTTTACCCTTTCCTTCTCCCTCTGTCTCTCTATCTAACACTCACACACACTCACACACACACACACACACACACACACAGGCCACGGAATACGCAAATAAGCAGACACCAGTAGATGGCATCAGGGAGCTTCATTATGACACGTCACCCTGGGCAAATATCATTTAAAGTACCCTTGAACTATTTATTTAGCCAAAAATATATAAATAAATAAATAAACTTATCCTGAGTCTATGAATATGCATAATATGTAAATTTTAATAAGAGCAGCTCCAAGAGTAGTGCAGCTGCAAGTCATGCAAAACGTTTGCATGGATACAGAATTCTAATAGGGTATCGTTTCTATAGCAACAGCACACTTCAGAGACGTTTATTTAGTATTTACAGAAGGAGTCGTAACAATCCGAGGTGAAGCTTTTATAGCTGCTGAAATGTACGTTTTTTCAACAATTTTAATTATGATTGAGAAATTGTCTGTGATTTTTTTTTTATCCTAGCGTTCATCCCGCGCAATGGCAGGGTCTGCTGTTTTTTAGCGGATCATTTGATCCGCGTGATTTGGCACAGGTTTTACGCCGGATGCCCTTCCTGTTGCAACCCTCCCGGCACTGAGAGTTAACTCTTCAGTGGCTGGGTTGGAATCGAACCCGGGCCGCAGCAATGAGCATGCGGGATCCTGCCGCTAGACCACCAGGAGGCCCAGAAATTGTCTGTGATATAAAGAAATAAAATACTTTATGACAGCAACCAGAAGTTGATTATTTTCCTTTAAACAGCACAACCTGGAACAATAGACGTTGAAGTGTTTACTTTCTAAAGCAGGGTTCTCAGGGTACGAAAGGTGTTAGAATTTACAACTCTTTCTGTTTTAGGGTTCTTCATCAGTGTATTTCCCTTTATTTTCTTTTTAGGACTGTATGAGGTATGAACATCAGTATGCTTTAGAGATGCTTATTGCAGCTTTAATTGTATTTTCCTTTATTTCCCATCATTTTCTTTTCAGGACATCTTATTAGATAAACTTATTGCACCTTTAATGCTTGTTGCTTATTGCAGCTTTAATAGCATTTCACTGTATTTCCCCTTATTTTCTTTTCAGGACATTTCAACATGCTATTAGATATACTTATTGTACCTTTAATGCTTATTGCAGCTTTAATCACATTTTTCTGTATTTCGCCTCATTTTCATTTCAGGACATTTAAATATGTTGCTAGATATACTTATTGCACATTTAATGCGTATTGCTTATTGTAATTTCCATTCATTGTCTTTTCAGGACCTTTAAGTATGTGTATTAGAGATTTTTATTGTGGTGTACCTTTAATGCTTATTGCTTATTCCAGCTTTAATTTCATTTCACTGTATTTCCCTTAATTTTCTTTTCAGAAACTTTAACTATGTGTTATCGAGATACTTAGTATACAGCACCTGTATTGCGTATTGCCGCTTTAATCGCATTTGTCTGTATTACTCCTCATTTTCTTTTCAGGACATTTCAAAATGCTGTTAGATACACATATTGCACCTTTAATGTTTATTGCTTATTGCAGCTTTAATCGCATTGCACTGTATTTCCCTTCATTTTCTTTTCAATTCATTTCATTTCAATTCAATTCAATTTTATTTGTATAGCGCTTTTAACAAAGAGCATTGTCTCAAAGCAGCTTTACAGAACATAAGAAACAATAAACATACAAACAAACAGTCCTAGATGTTAGACAAAATTTTCCCTAGTGAGCGAGTCTGAGGTGATTCAGGCGACTGTGGCAAGGGAAAACTCCCTTAGATGGTATTAGGAAGAAACCTTGAGAGGAACCAGACTCAAAAGGGAACCCATCCTCATCTGGGTGACACCGGAGAGTGTGATATGAACAATGTCCTTTCTGCATTAGTTGTGTGATGCAGATACAGCATGTGTAGAATGTTATGTGTAAAATGTCCACATAGGGTTGGCAGTGCTGCTTTGAATACTCCAGTCCTCAAAAAGCAGAACCCGGCTGGAGCTGGTCCATCTCTGGATGCCACCGGAGCTGGCACAACCTCTGTGTGTCTCGGGGGTGGGTAGAAGAAGGGAAACAAATGGAAAGGAATTAGCATAGCTGCTGTTCATAATATTAGCAGGCACTAGATGATGATGTGCATTTAATCAGATGTATTGGAGTACAAAGTTATGGGATTTATTAGGTGTATGCCTGGCTAAAGAGATATGTCTTTAGTCTACGTTTGAACTGGGAGACTGTGTCTGAGCCCCGAACACTGTCAGGAAGACTGTTCCAAAGTTTAGGAGCTAAATACGAAAAAGCTCTACCCCCTTTTGTAGACTTTGATATTCTGGGAACTACCAGAAGTCCGGAGTTTCGAGATATTAAGGAGTGTGATGGATTGTAATGTGTTAGAAGACTGGCTAGATACGTGGGAGCTAAATCATTTAGAGCCTTGTAGTTTATAATCAATTCTAAACTTAACAGGTAACCAGTGCAGGGATGATAATATTAGTGTTATATGATCATACTTTCTTGACCTGGTAAGGACTCTGGCAGCTGCATTCTGGACTAACTGTAGCTTGTTTATTGAAGATGCAGGACAACCACCTAGTAATGCATTACAATAGTCCAGTCTGGAGGTCATGCGTGAACTAGCTTTTCTGCATCAGATACAGATAAAATGTTCCTAAGCTTGGCGATATTTTTGAGGTGGAAGAAAGCTATTTTTGTAATATCGGCAATATGTTTTTCAAAGGGCAAACTGCTGTCTAATATTACGCCCAGGTCTTTCACTGTAGAGCTAGTAGTAATAGAACATCCTTCAACCATTCAGGTTGAATTGTGAGAGCTTCTTTGTACTGGTTTTTGGACCAATCAGTAATATCTCCGTCTTATCAGGATTTAGTAATAGAAAATTATCCGTCATCCAATCTTTAATATCTTTAACACACTCTGTTAATCTAGACAGTTTAGATATTTCATCTGGTTTTGATGAGATATATAACGGTATCGTCAGCGTAACAATGGAAACTAATCCCATGCCTTCTAATGATGTTGCCTAAGGGAAGCATGTATATTGAGAAAAACAGAGGTCCTAAAACTGATCCTTGTGGGACCCCATATCTCACTGGCATTACACTGGACAGTTCTCCATTTAAATCTACAAAATGGTATCGATCAGACAGGTAGGATCTAAACCATTTTAATGCCTGTCCCTGAATACCTATGTGATTTTGTAAGCAGTCTACGAGAATGTTATGATCTATAGTGTCGAATGCAGCACTAAGATCAAGTAAGACTAATATTGAGATGCAGCCTTGGTCCGAAGCTAAAAAACAAGTCATTTGTGATCTTAACTAGTGCAGTTTCTGTGCTATGATGGGGCCTGAAATCTGACTGAAATTCTTCAAGGATATTGTTTTCCTGTAAGAAGGAGCATAATTGAGTAGACACAACCTTTTCTAATATTTTAGATATAAAAGGAAGGTTTGAAATCGGTCTGTAATTTAATAAGTCATTAGGGTCTAGTTTAGGTTTCTTAAGAAGAGGCTTAATAACTGCTAGCTTGAAAGGTTTAGGGACGTGACCTAAATATAAGGAGGAATTAATAATGTTGAGGAGAGGCTCTCCAGCTGTGTGTATCACTTCTTTCAGTAATCTAGTTGGAATTGGATCTAACAAACACGTTGTTGAATTAGCCGTGGTGATAAGTTTATACAGCTCTTCCTTCCCTATACCTGTAAAGCATTGTAGCTTTGAATGTGGAGCTTTAGGTTGGACCAGAGCACCGGATGCTGTCAAAGGTTGAACATTAATTATTTTGTTCCTGATACTATCAATTTTGTCAGTGAAGAAGTTCATAAAGTCCTCACTACTAAACTGTGATGGAGTATTCTCTTCAGATATCTGATGTTTTGTTAGTCTAGCCACTGTACTAAATAAGAATCTGGGATTGTTTTGGTTTATTTCTATCAGTTTGCTCAAATGCTCAGCCCTAGCAGCTTTTAGAGCCTGTCTATAGCTGGACATACTGTCTTTATATGCACTTCCGAAAACTTCTAATTTAGTTTTCTCAATGTTACGGGTTGCTCTCTTGAGGGCGTGGGTATGACTATTGTACCACGGTGCAGATGTTTTATCTCTGACCTTTTTTAATGGGATGGGGGCAACAGTGTCTAGTGTGCTGGAGAAAATAGTGCCTATGCTGTTAGTTACTTCATCTAGGTCATCTGCATTTAGGGGTCTGGTGAGAAATTGAGACAGATCCGGTGATTACTTGTGAATTTGTCTTTAGTGGTCGGGATAATAGTTCTACCGAGTCGATAACGAGGAGAGACGTGTCTAATATGTTCTACAGGTAGAGTGTACACTAAGAGGTGATGGTCTGTGACATCATCACTTTGAGGTAAAATATCTATATCAGTGACATCTGTTCCATGTGATATAATTAAATCTAGCGTATGATTAAAACGATGAGTTGGTCTAGTAATGTTTTGTTTAACCCCAAAACAATTTAATAAATCCATAAATGCGAGTCCTAAGGCATCATTGGAATCGTCTACATGAATGTTAAAGTCTCCTACAATCAACAGCTTGTCAAAATTAATCAGTAGGTCTGAGATTAAATGTGCAAACTCTTTAAGAAAATCAGCGTAGGGCCCTGGGGGTCTATACACGGTGGCCAGCGCAAGATATAGTAGAGATTTTTTATTTATGTCTGTGAGTGTAACATTAAGGACAAGCACTTCGAATGAGTTAAACCTGGTTCCTGTTTTCTGAGTAACGGTAAGAGAGTTGCTATAAATAGTTGCAACACCACCTCCACGACCATTCAGACGGGGCTCATGCTTATAGCAAAATCCTGACAGACTGGACTCATTCAGACTAATGAATTCATTTGGCCTAAGCCAGGTTTCAGTAAGGCAGAGTGTATCAAAACTATAATCTGAGATCATTTCATTAACAATAAGTGCTTTCTGTGCAAGGGATCTAATGTTGAGAAACTTTAAGAATTGTTTTTCTTTAATTATTTCGTGTTTTTCAGGTATAACTGCGATTAGATTATTTCGAGGGCTATTAATGAATTGATTCTTTGATCTCACTATTCGGGGAACAGACACAGTTTCTATAGGATGAGCTATGTGTGCACTTGTATCAATCTGGTGAGCTGAACAGTATCTATCATAATTGTAATCTGAGTTATGACATCTACTGATGGCCTGCACCCAAGCACAGTTGGAGCAGCAGTCCTCTCAGACAACATCTCCAGGACACTACGCACCGTCTGACTGGTAAGTCATAACTCAGATTACAATTATGATAGATACTGTTCAGCTCACCAGATTGTAGAGCCTAGGACGCTCCCAGAAAAGATTCCAGTTATCAACAAAGGGTAATTTCTGATCTTGACACCATGACTGTAACCATTCATTAAAAGCAAATAGTCTACTGTACCTCTCAATTCCTCGCTGGAATGTGGGAAGTGGTCCTGACACAATGATCCTCGTCGTGGGTGATGTGGTGCGTACTTTCTCCACCAGGCTCCTGAAGTCCTTCTTCAGAATCTCCGTCTGCCTCAGCCTGATGTCGTTCGTGCCAGCATGGAGGACCACAGCTCCGATGTTCTTCTTCAGGATCGCGGGTACCTGTGCAGAGACATCGCCAGGGAGACAGTGAGTGTGCACATTACCTTTAGCCACGGCAGCACGGACGTGCCGAACGATGGAGTCTCTGATGATCACCGCGTCGCACTCCGTCTCGCGAAGTGGTGCCGGGTCGAGATCTCGAAGACGGGTGGCGGTGGAGGGGGAGAGGTCCTCGCCCGGGTCTTGGCTCGCGTCTTCCGCTGCTGCTGCATCCAGGCTGCGTGGTACCCCGGCGCCGGAGTGAACGAAACCTGGGTGGGCCGCGTCCTTGGTGCGCTGGGCCTGGGCAGAGAAGCACACGGAGTTGAGGTTGTGGGAGTGTTTGTTTCACGCTGCGAATTTACCTGGGACAGGTGAACGTCAGTCCGGGATGATTCCAACACGGCTTTCCGCTGTCAAAGCTGGGCCTGCTTCACCTGTAGGTCGCGGATCTGCTTGTCCACGGCCTCCAGCTCCAAATCCACCGAGTGCAGCTTGAAAGAGTCCTCACCTGCACTCAAAGGCAGACACACAACCGACATAATTTTTAGTTGTAGTAGTAAGCAGAGATAACCGGTGTGAAAACCGGTTCAGCTTTAATCTCACTTCCCTGTATTTCAATTCCTTTTTTTTTTTTAACTGTTGTGCCAGATGCTTATTGTACCTTTAAAAGTGATCTCTTTGTATCGTATAAATATGTACACCATGTATGGAGGCTTAAGGTTTCTACCACTGTAGCAGCACAAAGTCTTTTTTTATTACGTTTCTCCCAAATCTATATAACCGTTCAAGAACGCTAAGAAAATTTCGATGGAATCAGTAAGAGATTAATATCCTTCTAAATCCATATTCATTTGGTTCTCAGCGATTCGTTACTACTTCCTGTCAGCAAGACCACGCCTTTCACTTTGAATGTAAGAATTCAAATTTGGCTCATGTGTATTAGTTTCTCCTGAAATGAAGACGTTTCCTTTTAATTAAATCAGGTACAAATTTGCAGAAATGTGCATCCTGCAGCATGTAAAAGGTGAGCAGAGCGAGACGTTTCGACGCATGGCGTCCTCAGGGTAAGCTACGTGCTGATGAGAGCTGACAGATCGCGTTGAGAGCTGACAAGTGTTTTGTACAACGCCGCCATGACGCCTCACAGCTGTCATGCTTTGTTTTGGACTCGGGCGAGCTAAAGTGCATCAAGGAGGTCTCGGTTTGTTTTCTTTTGTTTTTTTTTTACACCAGTTTCACCCTGGAACTTTCCAGCTCTGCTTGTGCAACCATCCAGGTGCTTTAAGAGAAGCGTGGTGATGTCATTACACCTCCAAAACGTTCCTGAGAGGAGATTGAATAAAAATATTTGTCATTTCTATCCATGTGGGAAAAGCTTTCTAATCTCTGTGAAGTACACCGATCAGGCATAACATTATAACCACCTGCCTAATATTGTGTTGGTCCCCGTTTTGCTGCCAGAACAGCCCTGACTCACCATGCACTGTGTGTTCTGACACCTTTCTATCAGAACCAGCATTAACTTCTTCACCAATTTGAGCAACAGTAGCTCGTCTGTTGGATCGGATCACACGGGCCAACCTTTGCTCCCCACGTGCATCAATGAGCCTTGGCCACCCATGACCCTGTCGCCGGTTCACCACTGTTCCTTCCTTGGACCACTTTTGATAGATACTGACCACTGCAGACCGGGAACACTCCACAAGAGCTGCAGTTTTGGAGATGTTCTGATCCAGTCGTCTAGCCATCACAGTTTGGTCCTTCATCAAACTCGCTCAAATCCTTACGCTTGTCCATTTTTCCTGCTTCTAACACATCAACTTTGAGGACAAAATGTTCACTTGCTGCCTAATATATCCCACCCACTAACAGGTGCCATGATGAGGAGATCATCACTCTTATTCACTTCACCTCTCAGTGACCAGAATATTATACCTGATCGGTGTAAATACACCATCAAGTCTTAGTAGCCAGTCAGCTAGTAAGCTGAGTGAAAACCACTGTAATAATATAATAACTTCTCATGTTAGCTAGCTAACTAGCACACTTGGAAGGAAGTAGCAGAGATCTTCGTTGCCTCCAAAGTAGCTAATACGGTTAGCCCGCTAATTTAAAAGCGAAGCTAGCACCAAGAATAGCGTGTCTAAATCAAAGGACTACAGCTAGCTACTTTTAAAAACTGCTACTTGTGCCACGCCCACAACTCACATAATTATTATTATTATTA
>JAUCMX010000016.1:22452301-22544801 GCA_033459395.1 Hemibagrus guttatus | reverse complement strand
GACTTATCCATAAAATTAGTGTTTAAAAAATGAGTGATAGCAATGAGGCTAGTAAAATGTGCAACACAACTTTCTTTCTTTCTTTCTTTCTTTCTTTCTTTCTTTCTTTCTTTCTTTCTTTCTTTCTTTGTTAAGTAAATGTACCAGCTTCATTAATCTCTGCTGGTATTTAAGGGATAAAAGCTCTTTCTTCTTGATGATGACATTTGGCTCCTGCAACCGTGGAGGTGAAAAGTGAGAGCTGGGGGCTCTTTTTTTTTTTAAAACCCCTCCCAGGTGTGGCCTCAGGGTAGAGGTGGGATGGAGAGGGTAATCTGGGCTCCAGCAGTGTTGCCAGATTGGTCAGTTCACTATATGTTCGGTTGTTTGAAAAATGCCACCAGGCTGTAAAACAGCCTGAAAAGTAGACTTTTATTTAGTTATTTACTTTTTTTTTTTTAAACGAGTTGAAAAAAAAACAATGTTTTTCTATGTGTCTAATAATAATAATAATAATAATAATAATAATAATAATAATAATAATAATTTGATTACTAGTGGTTTGAACTTAAATATCTATATTAATATAATATTTAAATGTTTATTTATATATTTTATTATACATTTGGTTAATAATGACCCATTAATAACATGTTTATGAATTATTATTATTATTATTATTATTATTATTATTATTATTATTGCGTTTAAGTTTAAAGATATTAGATTTGCAAACTGAGGATTCGGGAATTCCAATCTGGCAACCCTGTACAGTTGTAACGCTTACTATGATTCACTTTACGGATTCGGTTCTTCAGAACTAACCTCTTCGACTGATTTTAACTCTAGTATTGATTCATAAGATTTACCTCATATATGTTAAGCAGCTTTTACAGATTTAACATCACATTTAGCTTAAAACTTCCAGTTATAACCAGTTTAATTTCTACAAAAATATGTACAGTCAACTTGTAAAAAAAAAAAAAAAAAAAAAAATAACCAATAGGTTTTTTTTTTTTTATAAGGCTATTACAGTCAAAAAAATCCAGAATTATTTATTAAGAGACAGCTTTGCTAAAACGTGAATCGCGAATCGACTCATCTGACACACCTTCTTGAAATGACTCCTTTTAACCGAACAGGAAAAAAAGAACCGATTCCTTTGCGAACGAATCCTCAAATGAGGGAGGAAGCGGTGCGCCCGCGGATGTGAAGCCTCTTAGAAGCGCAACTTTGACTTTCTTCTTATTGTATCGTGAGCAGGGCGTGAGATCGTGTAAACTTCGCCAAAGAAAAAAAAAAACAAAAAACAAAACAAACAAACAAAAAAAAAAACCTTTTTGAGGTCCAGTCTTACAACTGAGAAGGAGCGAAACTTTTTTCTATTATTATTTATTTATTTTTCGACGCGGAATAAAGTCAGGATGTCTGTAAATGATCATCTCGAAGGGATATTGTCGGATTTTGAGGGTGAGTGTTGCACGTTTCATTTCATACAGTGAAGACTAATTAATTCTCAGATAATATTTGCATTTAAATGCTAATTGCACAAATGGATAGTATAAAGTGCTTATTAGTTCATGTACACTGGTGTGCAACTTCAGAGGATGTGTTTTGAATTCGTTTTTATTAGGTAAGAAATCAATTTCTTTCCTTCCTCAGGAGTAATTAACTAGACTTCATTCTGTTGAATACATTAGGCCTGCAGAAATACTTCCTGGCAATTATGGAGTCTAATTTTCTCTCATTAAACTAATAACTGTTTATAGATGGCATGCATCAGCCTTGTGTGGTCTGGGCTTGAATAATGATCATAGGAAACAATCTCTGCACAGGCTTTGCATTTATTCTCGCAAAACTTTCATGTGGTTCGCACAATTTTGGAGGTCTTCAAAGTTAGAATTGCAAAACAACAACAACAACAGCACGAAAAAAAAAAAAAAGCTTTCAGCTTTCCATGAAGCCCAAGCAGAAACGCATTCCACCAGCGTGGTGGGACTGTAATTATTTCCCCGAGTCCTTAAACCAGCCCTCATGTTTGAGCTGCAGCTTCTGAGTTCAGAACCTTCGGATTCAACACGCTTTTTGCGGAAAAAAGATAGAGGAACTTTCCTCTGGAGATTCGTCATGGACCCAGCAGGGTTCTCAGAACAATGGGCTCTCTCTCTCTCGATCTGTCTCTCAGCATTGTAGTGTTTAGACAGGTGTTGATCTGAATTAGGTTCGAGTCCTCGTATGAAAAGGCGTGACGTGCTCGTAATGCTATAATTATTCCGATTTTTATTTCTAAGTGCTCATTCAGGACTTTGACTAAGCAGCGCTGGAGCACTGGATGTTGAGGATTGTGGAAATTGTTAAGTATCGCATTTCTGTCAGCTGCGACGCTATTCCGTGATCACAAGACCATGCACAAGTTAGAATGTTCTGTGAATTGTCACCGCGATAAGGCAAAATGTTCAAGTAGCAACCCTTTCCAGAGCAAACAAACATTTCAGATGAGCTTCTCATACCCCCTGGAGTTGTAATAACATTAAGGAATGCCACTGTGGCCACTGGAGACATGGAGTCTCCGATGCTGAGGGGGTGATAGTTATAGTCCTTGTTTACTGTTACGACGAATTTTAATGAATTGAGTCCCATCCAAATACTTCACTTTGTTATGGACTGCTCTGGAAAGATCATTTTATAAACGCTCTAGGGATTCTCAAATGCTAATTCAAAGCGCATATACTGCGACAACTGTAAAGGCGTCATTGTTATGGCCACCACTTAGCTCGGTGTTGAAAGGTGTACTGTCTTTCTGCTTTGGTTAGCAATCTTCTCACACCCAAACCATGTGATTTAGTGGTCGATGATGCCACAAGAGAGATTCTGTCGCAAGAATCTGTCTGCTTCACCTCGAGCCAGAATGACTGGGGTCACTTTTGAACAAGGGGCCAGTGTCTTGGCTGGTGATTGAGCTAGGATATACAGTGTGCTCGTTCACACTCGACGGACCGCCCGTGTCTTGTGCACATGACTGGAATGTTTTGGATCTTGTGGCAAGCTTTGTAGTGGTCTTTGTAGTGTGCCTCGTCAGATGTTGAGAGTAAAGTCTCTTTTTTGGTGGACCATCTGGAAATCTATTACCTTCTATAATTGACGAGTTCAAAGGTATACCCTAGATAAGTTATGGTCATGTGACTTATGAACGCTTACGATCAACGATTCTTCAACATGTCCGTAAATCCTATCCCATTCAGTAACTACTTGAGAAGACCGTAGCACAAAGTCTGTAGAAATTTCATGTTTTCAGTGGCCGTACTACTGACCTGGTAAGTCCTAAAGGTCAAAGATCACATACTCACTAACCCCAAGGCCTAAAAACATGAAATAACAAAGAGGTTACATGACTGGCTCCCTTTCTTTCCCAAAATCAGTTCATGCATTCCTCACCACAAAGTTTTGGTAGACATTGGGGCCCCAGGAAAGCTTGACCTGATCTGAGGGGTTAAAAAGTACGAGAGTGTGTGTATGTGTGTGTATGTGTGTGTATGTGTGTGTATGTGTGTGTATGTGTGTGTGTGTGTGTGTGTGTGTGTGTGCTTATGGCTGGGCCATTTCAGAGGTAATTACGGTAAGCTGCTTCTCTTCATCACTGTAGACTAGACAAGCTGCCTTCTGCTTCAAAGTGCACTGCAAGCTGTTGTCTCCACAAAAAAAGGTCACTGTGGGAAAATAAGATTAGATAAACGTATTTCAGGATTTAGTCAATGATAGTGATTTATAAATGCTTCCTGAGTTTCAAAGGCCTTGGTTTGGTTATCATACCTTGTATAAACACCTGAAATTGAAGTTCTCAGCAAAGGCTTCTGGTGCTAATCTGCTTGTTAGTCCTTCAACCTCTGAACCCGCTCGCTGCACTCTGACGTGTTACTCCACACATAACATGTAAATGCAGCTTTCCTGTGTTAGCCCATCAGGAAACTCACAGCAATTTGTCAGAGAGCCAAAAAAAAGAGGAAAGAAAAAGACAACAGCCTTTGCGAAGATTTAGAATGTGTGACAGAGTCTTCAAGAGTGTGAACGTTTTTTCGTAGCCCCTGGGGGCGCAAAGCGCCTGGCCTTTCTTTTGCCTCACCGCAGAGCTGCAAATAGCGGCTCGGAATTTGACTTCCAGATGTGCCGGAGCAGAGATGGTCTCCTAAGCCATGTACCAAAGGGGTCGTCAGTGTGTACCTGTAAGGAATGCAGTAGGGAGAGATGAGAGGTGCCTCCATGGCGAGCCCTGACATGCCCCTACATGCCTGGCCAACTCACTGCTCTCCATTTGCAGGAAGCATCCAGTTCCTCCCAGATGTTCAACGTCCATGCTTTAGCAGGAATTGTGGCTATTTTGCATGTTTGGTCACAGTAAATCAAGCTGACTAGACTTTTTGGATGACTGGAAGATGTTTTGACACTTGATATAGGGAATTAATCCATTCTATGTAGCCCCTGAGTAAATGTATTACATGCTTTGGTGTCAGTGATGAAGAATGGAAGTGATTACAAATGGCAGCTTTCTTGGGGATTGTACAAGTTTATAGCCAGATGTCCACATGCTCCGCTTTTGCTTGATTTCCCCAGGATTCTCTCTCCCAGCTCCTCCCTCGGGCAGCCATTACCTTTACACGAGGCCCTTCAATGTGAAGCCTGCAGCTCTTATACGCAAACCAAACATCTGACTTGATGAACAGTATGTCATAATATAATACCTATATGATTCCTTAGCCAGGCAAGTGCATGACAAACATGAGGGAATCTTTTTGATGCTGTCCTCGGGGCACTGCCTGTAAAAGCCGTGGATGACAGCCCAATCCACCATGCGCCGTACTTTGCCGTGTCAGTTTGCCAACATTTAACAGCCTTTACAGAGAAGCTTCGTGTGTCAGGAACCACCATGGGGATTGGCTCTGACTTTCTGCCAACTGCAGAGTGATGGGAATCTGCTTTTGCTCACATGCAGTTTAACTCACCATAAGATAGGTCTTACCGCTAGGGTCAAATAAGCTCAGCAGTGTAGTCCAGGTCTTTGGAAACTATCACAGTGGTGTCAGACTCCACCGGTTTAGTATTCATTTAACACACTGATGATTCGACTCATTTGTTCATTAGCAAAGGGCCAAAAACACAGAAATCTGTTCAAATCTGAAAAGAAAATTTGAAGAACACTTGCAGCAACCCTCTTGTGCTAACTAGAAAGTGGTTCTTCAGTATCTCATCTGTCATGGTCTTGCCAGGTTCCAGTTGTTTGGCTTTCTACCTCATTTAACACACCTGATTCCACTCATTTGCTAAGCATCAAGGATTTCATGGGCTAATTTGTTGTGTTAGCTCTGTACACTATTAAAAAGGGTTCCTTGACATTTTTTGAGGGACACTTCTGACTCTTGTGGCAGCTTGAGAGTTGTTCTCTCACTATAACTCAGCTATATCAGTGTTGCCAGATTAAAGTTGTTTAGCTTTCTACCTCATTTAACACAGTCAACTCATTTGCTAATTACCAAGGCTTTTTTTGAGCTCAATTTGGTATGTATTTGGTGTGTTGGAAGACATAACAAACACATATCTATTTAAAACACTATTAGAGGCAAGGGTTTCTCAGGGGTTCTTTGGATGGCTGTTGTTTTTTGTTTTTTTTAATTATTTTTATCAGAAAAGCCTGTATAGGAGGTTCACCAGTGTAGACATTTGTGGTGCCACATCATGACAACAAATTTAGCTGATGAAATTAGATCAGCACAGACAGATCGTTTCTCAAGGATTCTTTGGATAGTGATTTGCTTTCAAAAAGGAAGTAATTGTTGAATGGCAAACTTCTGCTTCTGAGAACTCTTTATAGGTAGCTCTTCAGTACTAGAGGTAGACACTCCTTAAACTATGGAATGTGAGATATTTGATGCTATGGGAACCAAGCCATCAATACCAGTTTATCACAATCTGGCAGGTAAAGCACCATCCACTAGGCTCAGAAAGGAGTTTCAGTCAAGTAGGTTAAATCCTACCATCGAGTGGAAAGGGAGGGGAGTGAGAAATTTTGATCAAATCCAGAGAGACTTTTTTATCTCTACATGTAAGCAGAGAGTATCAGGCCCTTGTGTGAGAGAGTGTGCAGCCCAGAGCGGTGATGATGGCGCGCTTGGCTGCCAGTGTAATTATTTCCTGAGTGTTTGACAGCGTGCCAGTAATTACCTGATACTAGCTCCTCTTTATTTTTGGTGGAAAGGGAGTGCAAGTTTACACTTGCATGCCCCACTCTGATCGTGATCTGTTAGTCAGGCTGTGAGCCATTGAAGTCTCACATGCTTTGAAAAAGCAGTAAGCTAAAGCAGCCTGTACGTTTCCGTTTCCGTGCTTAAGAATATACACAGTGTCTATATACACCGGCACTCTGTTTGACTCATTAATGGTGCAGTCCTAAAGGGAATAACAGTGTGTGTAGCCACCACAAACAGACAGACGTGTGTCTGCTGAACAAAAGCATTCCCTGTGCTGGAATCCGATTAGCTCTCCCAGCTGTGTGACTAGTGATGGGCGAGTTGAAACAAAGGGGCTGTGGTTTGCTTGCTGCACAGGAGGGAGGCTGTGAAATGGGATTTGATTTAGCAATTTGATGGTGGCTCTAATTGGCAGTGCACTCTACAGGGAGAAATGCAGCTCCAGCTCTGGCAGATAGCGATACAAATCAGGACTACTACTCAAGATGGTAGATAGTGAGACGTTTACACAGTGCTGGATAACTGCACCTGAAAGGCCAACACAACTACCAGTGAGCCATCCGGGTATTTGGTTTCCTGCTGGATGTAAGACAGCCAGCAAGATAAAGAGTGAAAGTACGAATCACAAACGCAGGCACAAAGTCTTCCAGCATCAGCTGTTGACCCGTTTCAGCTGTTGCCCTTAGTTGATCCGGTGCCCACGCTAAATATTTCCAGCCACATGCCGTTTGCTGCAGACATCCCGGGGCACTCTTGTTGTCCTCTAAAGGAATTCTGGGTCATGGCGAAAGGCAGGCGTAATCTAAGCCCTCAGCCTGCGACACCACTACGTCCGTGAATTGGTTCTTTGTGCACGAGGAAAGTCCGCTTTATGCAAAGGGAAAGGCTGGAAAGTCATGTTTACCTTGGGCTTTGTTGCACAGGCTGTGAGAATGAAAGGATTATTCAATGTCACCTCAATTTGCATGGTCCAGGTGTAGACTTACCGTTCAGAACCGTGGACTCTTCGTGCTTTTCTGTACTCTTAGGTTGTACCTTTTTATTGCTTACCATTTACAGTGCTGCTCAAATTCTATACGTACCATTTACTTTTAAAACCGTCTACACTGGCCAGTCAACAGTATGGCACTATGTATATCAGAAATAGTCTCAGCTGTCCCAGGATTAGCTATGAGATTCTTAACAAATCACACTAAAACATACAGTACTAATTGTAGTGTCACATTTAGCGTAGCTGTTATTTTTTATCTCAGCATGGTTGTGTTATTGCAGTGGTAAAAAAAAGCACTTTGCTTCATGTTACTATATTGTGATTTATCTTAGCGAAACTAGCATTAACCCTGCACTATTTTTACATCATGATGTCACAGCAGCCTCAAAGCGAGATCAAACAGCCCACATTGTAATTATGGCTCAAACTTTAACAATGCATCTGACAGAGGAATATTTAGTTAGGCTGTCTGTATAAACAAGTCAACCTTGTAGTCTGCATAAAATAAAGCATATTGAGGAAATGTGTATTAAAGTTGATCCACGTATATTGCGTTTATTCGTTGTGAAAATGAGAACATGTTTTTATTACATTTTTGGGAGGGTTTTTTGGCACACACTAAGTTAGGAAATCGACCTGACAAAGGTGATGACCTGGAAGCACATGTTATTCTGTAGTCTGTTCTCTCAACTCTTAAAAGGGTTAAGCTGGAACCTTTATTTAAGATATGATAAAAATGGGATTGATGTGCAGAAATAAATCCGTAATGATTCAAATATTTTCAAATTCAGCTGGTTTTAGGTCTTCGAGTGCTGCTCTTACGACAGCTATCTTTTCCTATTCATCTCTTTGTCATTCAGCAAAAGGGTACTTTTAGCCATCAAAATACAAGCAAATAACAATACAAAAGATTTTTGTTTTAATCGATTATTTAAAGCCAGAAAATGTTTTGAGCATCTCTCAGCATACATGATTCTTTTTCATTGTAGAATGAATCTTGTTCTGTACACAAATGTAGAGTAAAAATATCATTCATGAAAATTTGTAAATAAAATTTGTGATTCATGGTTTGCAGTGCCAGAAAACAGTTTATTTGCTGCCAAAATAACAGCATTTGAACTACTATTCACTTCCAGCGAGATATAAAAGAACCATTGCAGCGATTGATTTGTTCGTGTTTGTGTTTGTTTCTCCACAGCCTTGAAGAGATCCTTTGACATCGATGATGTGGATGAGATCCCCACATTCTCTCCAGCCTCCACAGTCACATCTCCCATCAGCCCAAGTGCCATCCTCAACAAAGCTAACGAGGTGCGGAGTCCAGGTGGCATCGTGTCCCCCACTTACCGCTCGAGGATCAGTCTCAGCTCCAGTCCTTCTCAGAGCCCAGCCATAAAGAATAGAATGGTGTCTAGCCTGTCCTTTAATCGAGGCACCATGGGAAAACCCACTATCACCTCTAACACTGGAATCAATCGTGCCTCCTCTTTCCAGAACAAATTCAACCCAAATGGCTTCAATTCATCTTCCGGTCCTGGTAGTGATAATGACAGCCTTCACAGTTCCTCTTCCAGCCTGGAGTACCAAGCCTCTTCCAAAATGAGCTCCTACACAAGCCCTCCACAGAGCCCCATGGGAGTAGGTGAGTACAAAGCCCAGCGTTTGGGCAGCCCCGCTTTGAAGAAGTTCTCCTCACATGGCAGTGTGTTCCATTCAGAGCTGGAGGGTCCTCTGGTGATCCCCACAGAGCCATTAAGTATCAGCCATGGCTCTATGCCCTCGTTGGACCTCCAGATGGCTGAGAGTGGAGGAATGAGACGTGTAGTGTCCCCGGGAGCAAGATACCCCAGCTCTGCTGTTACCTGGAATGCCTATCGTCTACAGAATAATGGCAATACTGGCAAAGATTCATCCATCAATCACCAGCCCCCTAAAACCAAAGAGCCTGCACGGCTCAACAAATTCCCTCTTGATCTCGACAACCTTGTGGTCAAACCCCAGACAGAGAGCACTGTGCCACCAAAACCACCAGCAAGGTTACACCCATTGTCCACCAGCCCTACTATATCTGAAAGCACCTCAGCTTCCGTCAGTAGCTTAGACAGTGCGGATCTACCCATGGCTCACACCTCCACCTTGGAGAAACGAGAGGTGGACACCCCTCCAGGAGCCATTCCAGTGCCAAACATAAGTGAGTCCCCTGTACTGCTGTCCCCTGCCCAGACACTTCGCTTTAACCTGGTGTGTCAGCCTCAGATGGGTCAGCTGGCTCCTGCAACATCCCCTCCACCCACACAGGTGAACAACATCAGCAATCCTGCACAAAATGAGCCTCAGGCCAAAGACAGTGTGGGTTCCATTCTCCAGAGGATTGCCTCTTTCTCCAGAGTGGAAGTTAAAGCACCAAAGCCTCAACCGAGCTCTGTCATCCCCCTCAGCAATGGTCTCAAGAGAGAGTCCCTGCCTGTTCAGTGCAAAGAGCTCAAGAGATCAGAAGGTATGCATTGTTTGTCATGTTTGTGCTAAAGTTATATGCTATATAGCTACATATGCTAATTTGTAGTTGTTAGCTTTTATTTTCTATTTATTTATCTCTGAATTCAGGTTGATGTATTCCCTAAAGAAGGAAGCCAAAACTAACAGTGAATAAAAGCTAGTTGGGGTTGAATAAATTTTGTTTTTCATAATGCCAAAGTTTGGTTGAAGTACTTTTTAAATGATGCGTTTATTTAACCTTTGCACAATACAAATGCTATTCTTGGAACCTGTACTTAGCATTTACTTAAAAGGGTGAAATATTTCTTTCATAGGGAATACCATTAGTTATATAAACAAACCTGTGTAAGTCTGGAAGCAGGGCTTGAAGTGCTGCTTTCACCACAGCTGTCTTTTCCCATCCATCTCTTTACCATCCAGCGGGGGAATAGGGAAAAAAAGCAGTGTGAGGCAGAAAGTAAGAGAAGAATTCCTGGCATATCAACAAATAGCCAAGTGCAAACAGTGATAACAGTGCAAGGGAGGCCTGTCATCACTGCCTATCCTGTACAGGGAACCCTGTCAGCCACAGTAAAGCAGAATCCTGCCTCAGGCTGTTGAGTCAGGCCTTGTTTATGGAACAGCCTCTCAGGTGTGCTGCCTGAGCCTCGCCATGGCCCGCATCCCCGCTCAGAATGGGGATCAGCAAGAGCCAAAAACGTCCACCAGTAGCATTAACACTGTAATTTACCGGCTTTGTGGTCTGACTGACATAAATGTGCTGTCCGTTTGAGACTCGGGCCGTGGCCTGAGGAACATCAAAGGAAGCGGAGTAGAGACCCAACGGCCAAGTGTGCAAAATTACAGTCCTGGCAGCATCCCGTGGGTCAGGACATCTGGGTCTTTGAAAAGCTGCTGATGGAAACAATATGTGCTAACAAAGAGCTGCATCATGAAGCTTGGAAAAAGGCAAAGTTAGCATTAATAAAGGCAGTGTTGAGAGCTTACTGGGGTTATCTAGAACCAGAACAGCATGCGTGGGTGGTTTTGTTTTGTTTGGGGTTTGTTGAAAATGGGATTAGACAGTGAGAATCTGGAGGGCAGTAAAGGACGCAAGATCATTTGGCTGGGGCCGAGGAGGAAATGTACTTCTTTCCCACATGGTATGTGTTTTCCTTTCCCATTTTTTTTTGCCCCCTCCCTCCTCCCTTCCTGGAATGGGAGGACCGGGGTGTTTTCCTGAATCTGTACAAATGCCTGGCACTATGTTTAGTGGCCTCAGACCCTCCATGTGCAGTTTATAACATCTTATAGGATTAGACTAACATTGAGGCAGCAATTTTTGACATAGTTACTTGACATATTTTGTCACGTGGCATGCCTTTGTTTGAACAGGAGCATTTAGCATTCTCAAAGGAAGGTAAGAGGAGGGGGCTTAGAGCCTACTCGGAAAAGCTGCCCCTGGATTACGGTAGGGTTATGGGTGGACGTATTCTTGTTCCGACTCCAATGATCTCAGATGTCACTGATGTGTACCACATGCCGTGGGTCATGTGTTTTCCCGAGTGTGGTATCTATGGGTTTCCTCTTCGGCTTAAATATCTGGGCATGCAACGCACACAGATGTTCTGGTGCACCAATGGGAAAATGCCACATCTTGTTTTTCCATGACTTGATTTACTTTTTAAATATAACCGCTCACACCCATTGTTTAGCACCATGCAGAGATGTTCCTCAACTTCCTGTGATAACATGGAAAAACAGATCATTCAAAACCTGACACTGTGTAAACCCCAAGCCAGGGCATTTATCTGCTCTGTCATGCGGTGTAGTCATGCAGAGGTCTGTGGAAATCCTGAAACAGCTGCTCAAACCCCAGAATGATGATCACACTGGGCTCCCTCTTCATACATGCTCTGGCAGTTTGGCTAATTACCCCACTCTCTTGCTATCTGAGAATTAGAGGCAGATCCTAGGCTTCTGTGAGTGTCTGATCCAGGTTGTATATGACATCACTTGTTCAGGGTTTTCTTTCATCACAAATTTGAGAAAGAGTGTTTTCTGGCATTCGATGCAGCAGTCCAGTCTTACACCTGCTGAACTGTATCCCAAATTACATTTAAGACTCACTTCAAACAGAAAGCACTTCATTTCAAAGAGCTTACGTTTAAGGAGATACTGCGCTGTTACAGACACGCCCTTAAGATTGACCATAAAGATGAAAAAAGGTCTTGTTAATTCATGTTCCCCTTCCTAAATTGTTGTTTTGCTCCGACTTCCTCTGACTCAAAGATGTTTTGCTTCCTAATAAAAAAAGGCATGAAAACAAGAACTAGCCAAAGGGCTTTCCTCCCCTTCCTTTCTTAAACAGAGAGATATACCATTAAACCTACCACTGAAACATGGAACAGAGTTCATTCGCTACAGGAATTTGATCATTTCTTAGTTACAAAGCACTAACTCTGGTTACACACATTTCAACACAGTGTATTAATATTAGTCTTAGTTTATGTACTACACCATCCAACATACAAGTCCCTGTGAATGAGCTGCTATTAGGACATTCCAGCGAAAATGTCTGACCAATCACAACCAAGAATTCCACAGCACTGGAAATCGATCAGTAACTTGAAGAGTAAACCTCAAGATGAAACTGACAAATTCATGACTTTGTTACAACAGACCCTTATCCAGAGTGACTTACATTTTAACTCATTTACACAACTGAGGGTTAAGGGCCTTGTTCAAGGGCCCAGCAGTAGCAATCTCAGGATGTTGGTCCTGAGATTCAAACTCGTAACCTTCCTCCTTCTGATCAGGAGTCCAATTCTTTCTTTCTTTCTTAAACATCATGTTCCCACTTGTCTGCAGGCTCTTCGCTCGCTTATGTGGGGCAATTTATTTTGCATTTAATGACAGTGATTTAAAGAATAAATTCTTCCCTAGCAGATGTTTGAGGCCTCCCCTCTCCCCTTACCCCATTTCCAGCTTAGCTTACAGAAAATCTGAAGGAGATTCTGTTAGCGTCTTAAAGAGAGCCCTGTTCCTTTTTTCAAATTGGGGAGCTCACGGATCACAAATACAGCAGAGTGGCTTGACTAGAGTGGTATTCGACGGAGTTGTTCTCCATCCTGTTATAGTCACGGCCTGGTGCCGTTTCCACCGCTATCTCGGCTCGCTTTGGAGCAATGTGTTTCCTCAGTCGATAAGACAACGTTAGCCAACGAATGCAATCTTATCTGGGGTGTGTACGCCAGTTTGTTTACGAGACTCTTCACCGTGGAAGTTCTTTATGTGAATGAAAAAGTCCTGATTCTTCTCTGCAGAAGTAGATGATGCTCTCTAACCTGAGGCTATAAGATTAGGAATTGGAAAGGAATGAACAGGATGGAATAAGAGGACTAATTTGCGGCTTGGTGTCTTTTGCATGCTAATTACTTACATTTCAGCAAGGATTTGCACTGGTGGGTGTGACTTGTTTAGCATATCTGTTAAGAACGTGAACAGAAACAAGCAGATGTGCTTTTACACGTAATAAAAATGAACACGACGTAATGTAAACATCTAGGGCACATTTAGGTGAATCCAGTGTGACGTTTCTGTCCAAATTTTCATAGAAAGTTTTCTTTCATCCAGTTTCATCTGAAAACCTTTAAACTATAAATGTACCCCAATCCATAAAATTTCACATGCACTCCAAAATAAAAGCCACTTGCTGCTTATTTTGTACTTTCACTACGTCTCTATACCTTCAATATAATTTGGACCCTAAGGATCGGGTACCTTTAAAGCTTTTCGCTAAAAGACATTTAAAAAATTTTTTATTCACCCCAGCAACAGTTAAAAAAATGTATATTTTGGTCCTTTTCTTTCTTTATCTCTTTTTACACTTCACTTTGTCCTAGATATGACCTTTTTCAGGTCAGGTGAAGATTTAACATAAATCCAATTTAAGGTTGGAATACGCCGGCTGCATTAAATCAGCAGAGGTGAGTGAGTGAGGATTAACATGAAAGGGAGTGAAAGAGAGAAAAGAAAAGCAGGAAGAATGTCCACGTGGGTCACATTTGACCTCTTGTAATCTTCCTGCGGTGGAAAATACGGAGAGATGAGGCTGACGATCTCGCTCCACGCAGCATCTTCCTCATAGTTCTTAGGCGCATAAAAAGTGACGGTTTTTGGCTTTATGATGGAGCTGGCATTTTTTCTCTGTTTTTTATTGAATATAAATTCAGGTTTGTGTCATTATTATTCCATTATCAGCCTGCTCGGAATAAAGACCAAACCCCCCAACCAAAAAAACATGGTTGACGGTTCCACCAATGGAATATTGTGAGGAGAAAAGGAAAAGCTTGTGGGTTGGGACTCGTTTCTGTTAAAGATGAATGACATTGTGGTTCTGTGACCTCGTGTCACCGGATTTGTGGATTTGGGGTTAGGGTTTGTAGGATAACTGCTTCCATTTTCTCTTCGTTTACTTTAACTCTTTTTCCCAGAAGCCAAAAAAATGGAATTAGTGCCTGTTTTGGGGCATTGAAGAAAGAGTTTCTCGTCAGCATCTCTTGCTTTTCTCACTTAAAAACAAACAAACAAACAAACAAACAAAAAACCCCAGAAAAAAACACAAAACTGTTCAAGGAAGGAGTCTCCAGTCTCAGTGTCAAAAGTGAATTTGAATTAGAATCTTTCCGACTGTCTTCAGAACACACCAGTTTACGCTCTGGGGTTTTACGGTGACGTGACAAGTTGTTTGTTTTTTTGTTTGTTACTTTCAAATTTACATTTTGTCTGATTAACTTGAAGACAGGCTTGTGATGAAGGAACGACTGTGACTTAAGTGAGATTTGTTCCAGGATGTAAAATCAAATTGTTAACTATACAACAATACAATGTGTTGTATACAATTTAGTCATTAAATAAAAAGTTTATTAATAGATGAATAAAACACTTTATACTTGTTGATTATTTTTTTTAGAAGATATGATTACAGAAGGGGGGGCACGGTGGCTTGGTGGTTAGCACGTTTGCCTCACACCTCCAGGGTTGGGGGTTCGATTCCCACCTCCCCCATGTGTGTGTGGAGTTTGCATGTTATCCCCGTGCCTCGGGGGTTTCCTCCGGGTGCTCCAGTTTCCTCCCCCGGTCCAATGACATGCATTGTAGGTTGATTGGCATCTCTAAATTGTCCATAGTGTGTGATTGCATGAGAGTGTGTGTGTGTGCCCTGTGATGGGTTGGCACTGCGTCCAGGGTGTATCCTGCCTTGATGGCCAATGACGCCTGAGATAGGCACAGGCTCCCCGTGACCCGAGAGTAGATCGGATAAGCGATAGGCAATGAATGAATGAATGAATGAATGATTATAGAAAATAAATCGACGTTCCCTCCTTCTTGGCACTTTCTGACCCTGGATTCGAAACAGACTTGTTGTCAGTTGAACACTTTTTTTTTTTACTGCATATTTTTTGCACTGGTGTCAGCTCTGGTGTGTTTCCTGGCCTCATCAACATGCTGTTCTTTTGTTGTGGAAACAAACCGGGTGCGTATCGTGTCAGACCTGGTCTTCTTTGATCAGGATATCACGTCTAACAAACTGCGAGAGACAAAACACAAAAGTCTTTAACTCAAATCCGTCCCCTGGGGCCTGAATTCTTCCAAGCCTCTATGATTTTGGAAACCTTGAAGGGTAATGAAAAATGTGACAATTTGACTGGATTAATTAATTTTGGATGGAAGACATTTCCTGCCTGAGGGGGATGTATGCGAGCCACGTTCAGGCCGCTTAAGCAGACGAGTCTTTCATAAGCGAAGGTTTTTTTGTGAACGCTCAGTGCCACGTTCTGCTGCAGCGCAATTTCAGTGACTTTCTGCGTGCAATTCTGTTTTTTTTGAGAGGTTTGTTGAAATTGGAGCCGTTCCTAAGTAAACGCATGCCAAGTGGGCTTAAGAGTGCGATTATTTACGCACAGGTTGTGCCTAAGCCACGGAGAAGGACTCGGTATTGAGGGAATCTTTGCGAATGGAGCAGAAAGTGTACAGTGTTAGGTGTAGATCATCTAAAGGAAATAAAGTAAGGTTTGTGGATAACTGTTTTTTGGGGGGGGTTAGTTTTTGAGAGAGAGAAACAGCTAGCATTATACTGGTGTAAGTGTTAGCTCTGTAGCATAGCAGTTCAATCCTTCAGGTATTTTGTGTTTGTACAATCACATAAATGAACACAACTTCAAGTAAAATCGTTTCGAAATTTTTACATTTTTATGCAGAATTTTTGTAGGTTTGGTGTTTTTTGTAGTTTTCGAATTTTTGAATTCAATGAATCCTGTATTTGTGATTTCACCAATTCAAGTAGATTTCCGGGGGGGAAAAACTCTGGAAATACTGCTAGCTGAATTCTTCATGCTGATTGGTCAGAAGCCACGATTGTTCGACTGCCAGACAAATCATAGCACTCATTCTAATAAGCGTAAATCTCTGACCGTTACAAAGCGCTGACACTGGAGACTCCTTCCATAAATGCGAAATAATCAACAACGGCAATTCTTAAATAAAGAACCAAACATCACAATATCTAAATTTATATATATTTTGTTGTTAAAATCCAGCTCAGGTTTATGTTTACCGTTGACCAAACCGCGGTTGGTATGGAAACGATTTCTCCACCAATCAGAATCCAGAATTCAATAGCACTGTATTACACATGTATAAAAATTCTCGCAAAGGAAACAAAAGAACTTGAAGCAACTCGGGTGGCCGCGGTAAGCCGAAAGGAAGCAGGAAGCAATCAAATTAGCGCGTGTTAAAAAATAATTAGCGGTATTAACAGATTAATAGGTTCGTTCCGAACATGTGACAGCGATGAGCTCATCGTTCAGGTGCTGAAGATCAGCTTGTGATTTACAGCCATGCCAGCATTAATGTGTGCTTCTGCTAGTGTTTATTTTCTCCCAGCGGCGTTTTCCTGATCCGTCCACGTTGTTCTCTTGTGTGTGTGTGTGTGTGCGCCTACGGTCTGGGGTTTATGATCTAGTGCAGGCCAAAGCTCGTTTCTGCTGTGGATTTATCACCCTCCAGTTCAGGAGCTACTTCATTCACAAATTTATACTCTGGCGAGGAATATCAACATGGTGACAAGCGCAGAATGAAGAATTTATTGCGGTATGTCGTAAATATTCAGAATTCCAGCTGAGGATTCTGACAGGACTCAGGACTGATCTCAGGTGATCATTCGGAATGTCGATGGTCATAAAAAAGACTGATTTGGGTTTGTTTCAAAAGATCACGCGCTGATTTATTTTTTAAAAATGCTGTTTTTTCTTTCTCACTCTCTATTCTGGACTGCGAAAATGTGAACATTTTATTTGAAAAGAAAAAATAAATTCTCTCTGGTGTCACCCAGATGAGGATGAGGTCACTTTTGAGCCTCTCAGGGCTTCTCCCTGATATCGTCTCAGGAAGGTTTTATTGAAGAAAAAAATTGGTTGCTTGGATAGAAGTAGTGAAGATTGTTGTCATCTCTGGTGAGTGTATTTAGCTACCCGAGCTAGCTGATTTTGCTATTCTGACAAAGAAGCTAAGACGAAATAATTCAACACAATCATCCACTGATGAGTGAATTTTTTAATTTCTGTTTAAAATATTTTAAATAAAATACATTTTTTTTAATTGATCTTTAAGCGCTGTCTAAATCCAGTAAAGTTCTCACCAGGACATAAAAAATACAATCCTGAGCAAGCCACACCCACAAACAATGGGTAAAACACCCACTTATAAACAATTTCAAGCTATTAAATGTAATATGCAAATTATTACAGGAGAACAAGCCGGGAAATGGTGTGCTAATCTCTGTAGCTAGCTGGATAACTTGCTGATGGAACAAATCTCGGTTGTTATGCTGATTTCTGTGGATTAGTTTTTATTGATTTTTTTTTTGTTTTTGCCTGGCATCTCTGAGAACGTGTTGCTGCAACAAACGCAAGCTAGTTTGCTAGTTATATAATTCAACTTCCTTATGAACTTGTAAGACCATCTTTCTATATTTGTAGCTAATCAGGCTAGCTATTGAATGTTTTTTTTTCATTTCCTGTGCTGCAGTTGAACAAAATGTTCTTTCTAAAAGCTTTAAAGGTTAGCAATTTCATTGGTGGTGGGCTTACGTTGGGCGCCACAGATGCAATCACATGCCAGACTCTGTAATCAGAGGATGCGCTAACTGGCTAAGTGCGCGCTAAGTGCGTCCATTCCTCAGGCATGACTCATCGACTGTAGGTGGCGATTGCTAGCCGGCGGGGAGCGTTTGACATTTGCTCTTCCTGCAAGAAGTGACCCAAAACAACACAGCGGTTCTTGCACTTATTCTTTTGGCAACGTGGTGAACTTTCTTCACAATCATTTAGCTTCCTTTCTCGTTGAAGTCTAGTCTTTTGTCCCGGTCTTCTCGGGCGTTTCGACTCGCTTGCCGTTTTCCCTGCCCTTTGTGAAAGAAGGTTATCTTAATTATGGTGACGTTGATAAATGAACTCTGCTGCAGTTTAGATTTGCGCTAGCGTAAAAGTCTAAACAGAAATGGCGGCTGCAGGGTGACGGCGGTTGAACTCTGCGGACCGACTGTTTATCCTCAGAACGCTAGAGCCCTTATCTTTCAGGCCTCGTCATTTACGCTGCTTGGCATTCTTCCTGAGTCTCTATCAGCCTCAAAGGCATCGTATCTTAATAAACAGGAAACAATAAACGCTGAAGTGCCTTTTCATAGCGACGGTTCAGAGCGACTCGAGGCTAATCAGAGAGGTGTGATGCCTTGTTTGACAAGAAGGATGCTACGTGGCCCAGCTGTAAAGCAGGAAATGTGTGCTTTTGGTATACATTCAGTCTCTTCAGATCGTCTTCTTCCTGTAAACATTATGAGATCATGTCAGCGTCCTCAAGGCTAAGGTTCCTGACAAGGTTGGAACACTGAAGATCATGTTTTGTTTTTTGCGCAGTTAGAAGCCTAAATTCATGACATTTGAGACAAGAAAACTCCAAGACCCGTTGGAATCCGATGTTATTTTATATTATTTTATCCAAGGGAGTTTTTCCAGAGCCCAAAACCACTAACAGAAATCAACAAAACGACAACAAAACATTTTCCACTGGAGCAATCACCATGACAACGTCATTATTTTTTGGTTCAAGATCCAAGAAGTATTTGCGTTACTGCAAACATTTAGCCACATAAAATCCCACAATGCAATGCTCACCCTGCTTGTGGTTTATCTTTATATGCACAGAACACCCATCATGCACTGGTGTTGTTTTTTATTTGTTTGATTAACTGTTTGATTGAGCAGTTTATATCATCTGCAGTGAAACTTTTACATTTTGGCAAAAATAAGAAAAAAAAAATGTAAGTCAACAAAATAATGTATAAAAAGAATTTAAATTAATTTGAAAGATAAAATTTAAGTGTAAAAAGATTTACCACAAAATTACAAGAAAATGTCATTAGAAATTAATTAAACAAATAATTGTAAATAAACTTTTATTTTTTTTATTATGAATGAAAGATTCATTTTCCAGATTTTTAAATCTGTATTGCAGAAAATAATAAACTATAAATAAAAAATTATGTTGCAAGAATTCTATTCTATAAAGAATTTTGAGAATTTAAAGCAGAAAATGCAAAAATAAATGGAAATCAAAATCTTTTTTTGAATAATTAAAAAGAAATAGTATGACATCACATGTTTTGTGTGATGTAGTTTCCATAACCAATCAGCAGCGAATAATGCTGCTAGCCCCGCCCAAAAAATCCGGTTAATCTCTGTTGATGTTGACTACAAACTGTTTCTCTAGAACCTTTAGCACTGGACTGATGGCTGATGGGAAAATCTCTGAAGCCAAACATTTTGACACTTTAATCTTTTTTTTTTTTTGTTCCTCTCAATATTTTCGATTTCTTTATATCCGTGACAAACCGTGCCCAGAACACACACGGTGGATTTGACACAATTTCCTAAAGACGATGTACTTACACTCTTTATGAGCTTATTTCTGCCGGCGGCGATGAGATTTAATGAGTTTCGAGATTCCAGCAGATATATCGAGTTACGGCGAAGAAACACACAGCTCGTCAGTTCCCACATTGCTGCAGCTGTCTCACACACACACACACACACACACACAAACACACACACACACACACACACACACACAAACACACACACACTTATTGTATTGTGCTTCACAGAGGGAAAAAAAAGAAGAGGTTTCCTGGGCAGCAGCTGAACTCTGAAATCCTATTACAGACGCTTTTTTATACAGTTTATTTGCAAACAAGTGTGTCTTTGTACAACATGGCCTTAATAAAACAGCATCACCTGATTTTCCCGACGTTCCTGACGACATCACGGGTGGACGGTCCGAGTGTCATTCACAGTCTTTCACCGCCATTTATTAACTTTTATTCTTTATCCAACAGCCTAATCTAATCAAAACTGACATCTGTTTGTGAGTCTGTGTACGATGTTCGACTTTGTGTGTATGTGTTTGTTGGTTTTTTTTGTTTCTGCTGGATGGGGATCTCCCTGGAAGGAAGGAAACGCATGCACATTAATGAGGATGTGTATTTCCCCAGTTTGGAAAGCTATTATAAACCCTGCCAAGGGTATAAACATTAAAAGATAAGGTGGATCTTTAATGTTAACACACGTGTGGAAGGAGTGTGTTTACACAGCTGACTGAGCACTTCCTGAGGAAATGGACGGTTCCTCATGAAAATGCAGCAGAATTGGACTTTTTTTCCCCCCAAATAGTGAGTTTCTAATGATAAAGGGGGTGCAAATAATTTACCAAGCAAAAGCTAAGATAGCAAATGAAATATAATACATGAAGTGAAAGCTATCAATAGTGAGTGAAAGGTAATCTAGTGTGTGGTTGGTAATCTCGTGGGTGAATGGAAGGTAATCTAGTGGGAGAAAGGTAATCTAGTGAGTGGAAGGTCATCTAGTTAGAGAAATGTAATCTGGTGTGTTGAATGTAAACTAGTGGGTGAGTGGAAGGTACTCTAGTGAAAGATAATCTTGTGAGTGGAAGGTAATCTAGTGGGAGAGTGGAAGGTAATCTAGTAGGAGAAAGGTAATCTGGTGAGTGGAAGATAATCTAGTGGGAGAAAGGTAATCTGGTAAGTGGAAGGCAATCAAGTAAGTGGAAGGCAATCTAGTGGGTGAGTGCAAGATAATCTAGTGGAAGCAAGGTAATCTAGTGAGTTGAAGGTTATCTAGTAAAGGTAATCTGGGGAGTAGAAAGTAATCTAGTGAGTGAAGACTAATCTGGTAATTGAAAATTGCAACATCTGGATGAATTTATGTGTTTATTGTTAACATTTTATGGCGGTGAATTGTGGTGCAAATATACTAGTATAGGTTAGCTATGTTATCTTTCAATCACTCCTTTTTGCTCACTAGTTTACCATGTTAGGTTTTAGTTTCTAGATTAGCATTAAGTCAAGGCTTTCAGAAGAAAAACTATAAGCCCACTATACATATACATATACATAAACATATACATGTTATAAGTTTGCTAGAATCAAATTCAAACAAGTGACAGATTAGCTTTCACGCACTAGGCTACTTTACTGTAAATACACTTGCTACTTCTTTTACTCACTAGATTACATATCACTCACTACTTTAAGTTCCATTTGCAAGATTGTCTTTTATTCTCTACATCATCTTTCACTCAGTAGTTTAGTTTTCCACTTTTAAATATGGCGTTGTCAGCATTGTCTTTCTGTTTCAAGGCCCATTTCAATAGATGACCAAGTTCTGCGGGTGAGAACCATCCGGTAGTGGCAGCAGCTGGAGAATCTCAGTACGAGTGGGTGGAAAAAGAAAAAGAAAAAACCCTCCCAAAAGCTCCACCTCTTTGATCAGATTATTTTTGCTCTCCAGTTTACATCAACATTGCCAGGAGCAACAGCTTAATACAGTTGCCACATTGTACACGCAAAACAAAACAACCCAAACATTTACCCATTTAATCCCACATAGTACAATTATCATTCACGTAGAAGGATATCTGAGAACAAACATGCTCTTTTAATGACTTAATCTTTCACATACATTCATACTCGCTAGCACTGAAGCTGGAAAAAAAGCTGTTTTTATTGAATGTTGCTGAAGTAAATACTCCCCTGCTCGTGCCCTTCAATTTTTTTAACCCTGGTCTTGGAAGATTGCCTGTCTCATTAGCATACTTTATTAATGGCAACTGAGCAAGCTACGCTAAACCTGTTTTTGTGTGTGTAAATGATTTCTAATCAGATGAAAGCTCTGTTATAAAGAACTGCTCTCTCTGGGTTTTAAAAAAAAAAAAAGCGAAGAAGCTAATGTTCATTTCACAGGAAGATTAATCGAGCCTTCACAGCACCTTTGATACTCCCTTTCCAATTCAGGTGCCTTCCTGCAGGCAGATAAGAACTGTACCGAAGACGAGAGAAGGAGCAGCGAGTGATAAGATAAGGGATCAGCCCCAGGTTGATGATGGCGATTCATTTTCTCCTGTTTTGTGTTTGGAAAGAGGGAGTGGTGTGAGGTTGAAGCTGTTGAAACTGGATCTTTTGACCAAAAAAAAAAAAAGGAAGGAGGGGTCCAGAGGTTGGGAGGAAGGTTGGCGTACTCTGTGCATCTGGTAGTGGGATCCTGTTATTGTTTTTAGGGAAGGAAGGCTCCAGCTCCATGGGTCCTTGACCAATTAGTCACTCCAGCATGGAAACAGAATTAGGATGAGGCTGTTTTGTCCACTTTGTGTGGAGAAATCTGTTCTGAACAGGAAACAGTTATGTCCTCCGATGTTGGACATATTAATGTCGTTTGCTATTAGGTTAATCGCCATCAGATTGCTCAGAATGCGTTTTATTTGATCAATAAAAGTTAATAGCGCCTTAGGTTTAAGCCTTATATTTGCCAAACTTGTTTATAACTGGGCTTTAAAAACAGTACCCTGTTATTTTTCTTGTAGGTCTTTACAACTCTTTCATGAAAGCGAGTAATACATTAGGTTGCTGTTGTGAAACTGAGAACACAAATAAAGATTAGATTTAAAAGAAAAGCTGCTAAATGCATTTGACCCACTGACCATGGAGGACCACCTTGGGCAAACATAGCTGGTATGTGAGTCTTGTGTGACTCTGGGAACGCCGTATATATTTTCAACTTTCCTCCTCCTCTTTCAAACCTAAATCAATTCCACTCCCTGTGTTGAATTCGCACAAAATTGCACAATTCAGAGCTACTTTCCTTCATATGATGATTCTACTGTGTAGATAAAGGTGTGCATTTCTTTCCTTGGAAGCTTGACAGAAAGGAATGGCGCCTTGTGCTTAGGTAGTATCAAGTTCCCTACAACTTCCAGAAAAATGGGAACTGTCAGCGTATTGGGCCAAGACGTGAATGGCAGCTTGGCTTTCCCACCTAGCTGAGCAGCTGCTCCAGGCTGGAAAAGTAACCAGATCAACAAACCCAATCTGGCGAGCATCTCCCACTTTCAGCTAATGTTACATTCACAGGCAAGAAATTATTAACTTGTAGGATCTAATTTCTGTAGTTCTGCCATTTTTAGGATTTAGTCTGGCTAAGAAATTTCCTGAAAAATTGGACAGTATCATTAATATCTTGGAATATTACACACCTCAGATGGTTAGAACAACATGGTACCAATAGGGATAATTTGGGATGACCTAGAGTCTGAAGGGATAGGTTAGGATCCCTTCGAATCAATAGTGGGGTTTTAGAATAACCCTCGACCCAGTAGCGATGTTTTGGTACTTCTTGGACCCACAGAGAATAGTTTAGGATTATTTGTACCCAGAAGATTTCGTTTGGAAGGGCTTGCTTCCAGCAGATGGTTTGGAATGACTTGAATGCAATAGGGTATAACTTGGAATCAGGAACAGGGATAACTTTGGACGATCTGCAATAGATCAGAACCAACACAAATAGTTTAGGACCCAGTAGAGATCATTCAAGATGACTTCAACCCAAAGTTCAGGATTACATAGACCAAAGGGGATAGATTGGAAGGGCTTGGTCAAAGCAATAGAAATGTTTGCGAGGATTTGGTTCAATAGGCTCATCTGCGATAGGTTGAGATACCTTTGACCCGGTAGAGATGTTTAAGATGTTTTGAACTTGATAGAGATGGTATGCAACTTGGACTTCATAGGGATAGTTTGGGATGACTTGGACTTGTTAGGGATTGTTTGGAATGACTTGATGGGATGCTTTGGGATGATGCTGACTTGATAAGATTTGTTTTGGATGGCCCAGAGCCAGTAGTGATAGTTCGATGTTTCTTGTTTTGGAATGAGTTGGACATTAAAGGGACACTTTGGAGAATGTGGAGTAGATTAGTTAGGGATCGCTTGAATTTGGACCCAATAATGATGGTTAGGAAAGAACTGTAACAAATACGGATAAGATGGTTTCAGTAGGCATATTTTAGGATAGCTTGAACCAGGTCATTATGATTTGGATGTTTTAGGATTCTTTGGCTTCAGTGGATCCAGTAGAAATGTTTTATGATGACTTGGGCCTGAGAGAGATGGTACCTCGGATAACCCGGAGGCAGAAGGGATCGGTTTGGTTTGTTTGACTTGGACGCAGTGGAGATTTCGGATGTACATTTTCTCTGACCAATTATCTATAATTTACTAATGACAGCGTTTAGCATTTTTTCCCCTGACCCCTAATTAGAGTGAGCATGTTTGTGATAGTTTTCCTGACACCCCACAACTGACCCTGTGACCATGACATACCAGAACCAATTGGTATGTCCTGACATTCTAATATACGTTCATGTGGAAAAAAAGTCACATTATACAACCATACATATGTCAACAACTCGAATGAGCCGTTCTGTCAACCTGACACCAGAACACTGTCATAAAAGTAGTTCAGTGTGCCAGCTGACTCATGACGGCGTCTCATGAACACCATTAAATATTTTACACCAAATTCTACCATCTATACTGTTTTAATTCATTACATTCTCTTCATACCAAGCATACAATATATGAAGTTTTGTCATGTTATAATAATATCTGAAAGCATAGTGTAAAATATAGTCCGTTGCAGAAATCCCACAATCCCACAGTAAATCCAAATGATGTCTTTTTTAACACATACACATTCCTTTAACCCCGTGTGCTGTTTGCTTAGCTGCAGCTTGTCTTGTACATCGTATTTTCTCCAGTGAAGTGCATAAAGCTCAGGAAACACAGGTCACACAGCAGATGTGCCTTCAACATCAGGTTTAAACACACTCGCTTACACAACGCAACAGAATCAAAGAGAAAATGTGCTAAACTCTGGATTTTAAACTTACAATGCAGGAAAATAGGAGACCATGTGACTAATAAGATGCAGATTGTACTGGGAATAATCCCTAAACAACGTTTGTGTGACGAATTATATCACAACATTCGTGTCAGTGGCCATATTCACCACTAGGGGGCAGTGAAAGAGCTCATCAACATCTTTGATGAGAACAATGATTTTTTTCTTTCATTTCTTGAAATATAAGCAGTTATTTATTTATAGTATTATTTAATAGGAGGAGGATTAAATTTCAGGTCTGAAGAGAACGAGAGCGATAATTAAGTGTCAGTTAAGGGTCTGGTGATGCAAGAAACGTATTCAAGCAATTAATATATACGATTAAAGTTCAGGAGCTACAAAAATAGAAGATAGAAACAGTGTGAAAGGAGCAAAATAATCATAACACGGTTGTGCTGTTAAAGAAGAACGACAGGAAGAATGACAGGCTTATTGTGTCATGGATTATTGTCTATTTTTATTTTTGTTATTGTCTTTTAGTGCAAGTGAAATGATGTTAATTATTTATGGCACTTTATACAACTTATCCATCTACAGTTACATGTATTGTTATAGAACGTCCATGAAACATGCTAGATCCTGTTATCGCTTATGCTACGTCTTCTCAGCATCTTTCTCTTGACAAAAAAGTTTCTGATTTTCTTTAATGATAATAAATTGTTGCTTCTTTCACAAAGGAACTAAGAAACGTTTGAAAACAGTAGCTGAGGCAAACTAAAAGCAGGTTCATTGCTAAACTCTGAAACATAAGCTAGCATGATTTGAACTAGATTGCTAAGTGTACGATTTACAAAATGCTGTGACACCTTATGGCAATGTTTTAGAGATAATACAGTGATGATTGAAACTATGAGTATACATTTTTTTTATTTCTTTTGTGTACAAGTCCACACTATCAGAAACTAGACTTTGTAAAGTAATTGTATTTTGTCTGGGCCAAAGAAGGCCCCCGGTTGGTCCCCCAGTCCCCTGTTTGATCCCGCCAGGAGGCTGATCCCGATTGACCCTTACACAAGCACCCACTCATCAGGGATCAAGGGTGGGTGAAAAGGAAAAAGCTGATCTGGCAACCCAGCTGATCCAGAACGCCTTTTCCCCCACATTAGCAAGGATCATGGCTACAAATGAGACCTTGTGTTGTTAATGGGGGTCAAAAGACATGGACATTGGAGACGGGGGAACACCCTAGGGTCCGAGCGCTGATCATAGAATACAGAGGTTCCTTTTAGCGGCGTTTCAGGACTTCGCCTGGAAATGTGCAGCAGATGGCTCGGGCTGTCGTCCATCTGAGTCACCCAGGGTTGTGTTCACGTTTTCCGAAGTTTATTTTTGCTGGCTGAAAAAATCCTATCAGTTTGATGTGGAAAAAAAAACATTGATGAAAAGTTTTAGGAGAACGTTGTGGAAAGGTTATCACAGAGTGGATTCATTGAGTAACGTGTTGTTCGGCTTGTTCGCTAATTATTATGTATTATTACAGGGAACATACTGATACGTCTGTCCTGACCTGCTCACCATGTTTACGTGTTGAAACCTGTTGAGAATACAAATTCCCACACAAGGCTTTCTTTAAAAGAGTCCTTAAAAATGGATTGGCTTTGATATTAGTGTTTGTAGATGTTACATTTGTAGTATTTGGCAGACATCTCTTATACAACTTAGCAATTCAGGGTTAAGGACCTTGATCAAGGGCCCAGGAGTGACAGCTTGGTGGAATTGGGATTCAAGCTTAGAACCTTTTGAGTAGTAGTCCAACACCTTAACCATTAAGCTACCACATCCCTCATGTGGGAGGGAGACTGTTGGTATAAAAATATATAGTTATGGAGGCCTATAAACATAAATATTAAATCCAGCACCTACATTAAGGTTCTTAAACCCCCATAACCCACCCTTAAGAAAAACTACTCCAAAATTTTCTTAGCGTCACAACCTGTAACTGTAACTGACTTGATTGTGATTTATGAAGCATGGTGGTGGTAGCATCATGTCCAGAGTTACTTACAGCCCTTATTTATTTATTTATTTGTTTGTTTATTTATAAAAACATGGATGGATCTTTTGACAGAACTTTGTCAAAACTTTTTTCCCCTCCAAAGAAATTAATTTTTTCTTTTTTGCTTGCTCCTCAGGCTTCATGATGCTGTTTGTTTAGGTATGTTCTTGAGAAAACTTTTTTTAAGTTCAGATTTATTTATTTTGAGAGCTCACAACACTTTAACCGCATACAGAACAACTCCATTCAAATAATTATATGACTCCTGGGGGACATATAAGGGTTTCACCTGAAATGGGGGTGAATACTTATGCAAGCCCAATATTTGCTGTTTTTTTGTAAATAATTTTGCTATTTATTTGAAGTTTTCCCTCCATTTTTATATTATGGTTATTCTGTGCAAATTCATTTCTACTGCTGAAAAGTTCAAGGGGGGGGGGGTCAATACTTAATACCGTGCAAGGCACGGTTAAAGCTTTAATACACAAGACTGCTAAGATTTTACTGGTTGTATTGTTTCATTTTTAAAAGCGTGATTCAATCTGAAGTCTGAAGTAGAGAGCAAAACATGAGAGTTTAAAAAATCACAGCCTCGCTGCCAACTTGGCACTTTCAGATTAATAATATTTCAGCTTGAACGAATCCATGACTTTTTATATTTAATGCAGACCAGAGCCAATTCCTGAATCTGTTTCAGTGGAATTCACTTAATGGAATATAAAAGAGGCAGTAAAATGATCTGCTTTCTTTTTTTCCTTTCTAAACGACTGCCAGCGTAGCATGTAGCATGTTACGTCTTGTCGATCTGAGGTAATAAAGTCACTGTGAAGACTCGGGGTGGGCAGAAGTAAGAGTTCTGGGAAGTTAAGGCGTGACTAATGAAATATACCAGGTGAACATTAGCTAGCTAACACACACTTAAAAGTTAGCCAACTAGCATAACAACAACAAATCAATTCATTTTCACTAACAAACCTAACACTAATCTAACCTGCTTCACCAGCGCTTCAGCCAGCTAGTCAATTTAGCTACTTTTTTGTTTCTTTTTAGCTAGCTTGATCATTTCTGAAATAGTTTACCTTTTCTGAGTACATTTCTAACCGGACAGCTAAGTTTCTACAGGATTATTAGTACAGTTTTATTAGCAGTTAGCTCATAAGTTTGACTGAATTTGAGCTAACAGCAAACTCCGCCTACTTTATTTGTTTTGCCAGTTTGATCAGTTTAAACACATTGAATCTATACAGGTTTATTTTCAAGCGCTTGTTCTAGTATGTCAGCATTTCTGCGCTATATCAAGCAACACCACGTTGACAAGAAACAGAATTTTATCGCTTCATCACGCTGATTATCTTCCGTTCTATTTTTCCTCGCTTATTTTAAAGTGTTCTACAGATAAAGGAATAAACAGCCTTCGTATCTACGTTTTGTGCAGGGGCAGCCTTAAAAATAGTAACATAGAACAAAAAAGGTTCCTCAGAAACAGGATGTTGCAATGGAAGAGGTCACCACGAGACAATGCTATATTCGATTCCTGGAAAACTGCCATCTGAGAGAATCCCTTAGATCCTGCGCTGTAGGTTGAGGTCTCGCGACATGTTGCTGAAACACCAGATGAAGAGGTTCTGGAGGTTGTGCGGTGCTCGAAAGAGGCCATTTCCTTCTGTGTGTTTTGGCTTTCCGGAACGTTCAGCATCCTGCTTAGCTGATAATACGTCATAATAGCAAAGCCGCAAAACCATTAGCGCTGTAGGTCTGTTTGTCTCATGAGAGCTGAGGATAAAATCTAGAGAAGAAGTCTGCAGAGAGCTGAGGGGTAAATCTAGAACCATGAGGTGTTCTGTTCTAGCAAGGGAACCCTAATTAGCGATCTGTACAGAACCTTTACTGCACAAATTTCCCCAATTCTGTAATAATCTGTAAAAATGCTGCTTTAATTTCTGTAGATTTCTATAAAATATGGAGCGACTCGAGAACCCTTAAACGTTCTACGAGTCACCTTTTCTGAAATCTTTCAAAAGATCTCTACAGAAACTGTAAATATTTACTTGAAGGAACAAACTGAAGAACCGTTCGACGCTCGAGAAATTCTTATAGTGTCACATCTCGGGAAAAACCGGAGTAAATCCAGAACCCTAAGAGGGTACTATAGGGTTCTAGACACACCCTCTGTGATATTAATACCCTAGATAGGGATTTAAAATGTTTACAAAACATCCTGGAGATAACACACTGGAAGAAACAATATTTTGTTCTCTGGAGCTATTTCTATGATCATTAAGTGATCTTTAGCTTGTTCTATTAAGGGAACTTTCTAGGGTTCTTTATAGAACCCTGTGTATTGGCATTAAAGGGAAAGAAAAGGGAAAGAAGACTGGACAAGTCAGTGATCGAGGAAGTGAGGACGCGTTAGAGAAGATATTAATAAACTATTAATAGAGTGCTAATAGAGTACAGTGTGCTAAGATGTATCGCAGAACCGTGATGTGTTTTTTTGGTTGCTTCTCGGGTCATGGGTCATTTTTTTTTAATGGTCACATCAGTAATTTAGATCTAATTTGGACGGAATCCAGTGAGGGAGTGACGGAAGTGCAGAGCTGTAAAAGACAGCAAGAGAAAAAAAAAGTGAGACAGAGAGAAAGAGAGAGGGTGTGTGTGTGTATGTGTGTGTGTGTGTGTGTGTGTGCGCTCTTCGCTCTGCCCCACTTCCTCTCCTGACAAACGGCATTACTCAGCTAACACTTACTCATTTACTGTAAAAAAGCGTAGAGAAAGCAAAATCTCAATGTATTTGAAAGGGTGAGCTCCAGTGTGTCTGTGTGTGTGTGTGTGTGTGTCGGGTGTGTTTAGTGGGTGTGTGTTGTGTTGTTGTGCTTTTCTTGCTGGACATTGTACCTATCAGAAGGCAGGGCTGAAAAAGGAGAGGAAAAGCAGTTTCTTCTTAACTCTGGACAGGGTGAGTCAGTGTGTCTTTGCTCCACACACACACACACATACAGAGCACATACAGATTTTCTTCTCTTTTTTTTTATGACATATATAAATGTGTCTTCACGTCTTCTACAGCTTGACAAGTTCTACATGTGCGCTCCTTCGCTCTCGCTCCTCCTTCCACTGTTTCAGCATTTGAACTTTTTTTTTTTTTCCAGCTCCGTTTTCATTTCTCCGGCTCACTTTTTTACCAAAAGAAGGAAGATTAGATTTTTTTTTTTTTTTTTTTTTACGACAGGAGATTCTCTTGAGATTCAGCTGAACATCTGCTTGGATTGTGTGCTGAATGAACTTGATGCTTTCTGTCTTAACTCCTTAGTTTCCTGAGCCGCTTGGTTTGGCGCTCGTTTTTGACTCCTCCCACTTTTACAAAATTCATTCTGATCTATAAAAAGAATTTAAAATGAATTATTGGTCAAATATTAATAATATAGTGTCAGTCTAAGAACTATTATTGTGTATTATTTTAATATTATATATATATATATATATATATTACATTTTTGATGCTTTAATTTCAACTTTGAACAGATTTCTGTGGAAATTGGCGGAAATTTCGATTCGTTTTCGAGTGGTTTTTTTTTTTTTGGGGACGATTGTGCAGCTACATTTCACAGGTTTGTTTTGACACGCTGTTCATCGTTTCCATAGTAACCATGGAACAGTAGTGAGATTTTCTGTAAATTAATCATTTTTTATTAAATTTATTGAACATTTTTGGAAGGAGTCTCCAGTGTCAGTGCTGTCTAAATTTTTTAATAGATTTTTTTTTTTTTTTTTTTTTTTTAATTTTTTGCAATTTTTCTGTAAAATAATGCCAAGCTGCTGGCATTTCATTAAGCCTGACGTGACACCGTTCTTTAATAATCAAAATATTGTAATAATTTCAGTAATAAACACTAATTTGTCATCGATGCTTAACATTTAACATCCCATAACATCCTGGTTTGTTTCTGTTGAAGTTTATATTAGAAATCGGTGTTAAATTCTCCTCAGTCTGATCTCCGGCTCGGTTCTGTGGGTTAACCTTTGATCCGTGAGACGTTTATACACGCAAACAGCCGACTAATGAAGCGAGCTTCACTCTGTGGCCTTTCAGTGCCTCTGGAGTGTGTAAATGTCACCAGAGCAGAAGCAGAACACCAGTTTTCAGTGTTTGAGATGTTTTTTCGGAGTTCCTGAATTCCGACCATGAACTTCCTCTTGTTCGGTTCATTTCCTGACAGAGAAATGAGTTTTTAGGGTTTTTTCCCTCCTTTTTAGTCATTTTATAATTTCTATAGATTTGCGTCATGATGCTGTCTAGAAAGCGGAAGGCGGCTTGAAAGCAAAAGTTGTGAGATAAAATAGTTAAAGTTATGGTTACCATAACCACAGAAATACAGAAATAGCATTCAGAGCTCACATGTGACCCAGTTTAAGAGACAAAAATGATAATGATGATTATTATTATTGATTATCCATTAAGGATTATCATAAAGCACTCACTGGTCATTCAGTTCCTCCTGGTCTTCCCTCATCTAGAGTGTGAAAGCCAGTTCACGGTTTCATATCTGTCTGATTAAGCAGAAGTGGGATGTTTTCTTCTGAGCAAGCGTGCATTTTTGCTATGAGACACACCTCAGTGTCTCCTATGTAGGTTGCGGTGGTCAGTATGCGACGCTCTGAGATGCAAAGCAGACGTTTACTCAGTGATTTTAAAGGTTGTGAAGCTGGTCTGTTTCAGTGAGGGGTGATTTGTGTGCAGATCTGGCAACCCTGACTCATGTAACTCGGATAATATTGGAGAAAAAGAATGTAATAATTTTAATTTAGTGCTGCGGGACAGGAAGTAAATTGAACTGGCTGAAAAATTGAATTGAGTGTGGCACTGAACTGGTTAAAAAAAATGCCATCAGGAAGAGAGAGAGAGAGAGAGAGAGAGAGAGAGAGAGAGAGAGAGAGAGAGAGAGGCCCGCATCTCAGTGAGCTGAATGTGGTCATACACAATCACACGCACACACACACGCGCACACACACACACACACACACACACACACACACACACACACACACACCACCTACATAACTGACATCCTCCACACGTATCACTTAAGGTAAAGAACAAATATCTTTCATTTCTCTTTCTCTCTTTTCCCCCGTTTCTTTCATGATGACGGATTTTATGAAATATCAAATCTTTGCTTGTTTCTTTTTCTTTTTTTCTTTTTTTTTTGCAAGAACTTTACACTTCCTCAAAGTTGCGCGAGTGTCGTTCTCCTTTCGTCTGCACGTGTAACAAAGACCTAGACCGTCGTTATTATTCCTCGTGCGTCGCACAAAAAAAAAACGTGCAAAGTCCTTTCTGCGTCTCAGCATGAATCTGGCGTTGAATCTCAGGGGCCTTTCTGGAAAACCAACAGGAGGAGGAGGAGGAGGAGGAGAAGGAGGATGTTCTTCTTCCTCTTCTTCTTGCTATAGGGTGAAACCAGCATCCTTACATGGCTGCACTCTGATGCGGCATCTCTCCTCCAGATCATATAAGGACTGTAGATGTTTAGACGCAGAACGTTATGTTGCTGAAGCTGCGCAGATCAACCTCATGTTTAAACACTTGCAAAGCAGACAGGATATTTATCCCCTCCTTCTCCTCCTCCTCCTCACCACACACACACACACACACACACACTTGACTCGTCAGTGCAGGATTTTTCCCACATTTCCACGGTTGCCTGGTCAGAGGCTCGTTACTGAATCTCCAAAGTAACATGGAGAACATCACACACTCGTCTTCATGCGTCTGAAGCTGTAGACTTTTAAAGGAGGAGCATCTGTTAGTCCTCAAACCGTATCAGCCTTCAGAAATCTACTAAACAATATGTGAATTATGGCTGAAAATAATCTCAGGTATTTGTCAGATGACTAGCATTTTCTTGTTGGATGCTAATACAATAATAATATGTAAAATTAAATAATCTGTTTTACTTCTGGTCATTAATATCCAGAATTAATGTTAGGATGTTTTTTTGCAAGCTTTACCTCAGGCTTTTAGTGGGGCATTGGTGGTAGGTTTCTCGCCTATCATGCGGAAGGCCCGGGTTGGATTCCCAGCCAATGCCTCAATCCCAGCCACTGGATGCAGTGCCGATCCCAAGCCCGGAAAAATGGGAGGGTTGCGTCAGGAAGGGCATCCGGTGTAAAACATTTGTCAAGTTGTTGTGCGGACCAGTTGGTCCGCTGTGGCGACCCCGAACAGGGAGCAGCCGAAAGCAATCTCAGGCTTTTAGCAATTTGTTCAGAGTGTGTTGCTGCTAGCAAGGATCTTTTGCTAGCATAAACTGTTGCTAGTTCCTATTAAGAACTATTATATAGTTTTAAGATAAATATTAGCATATAATATTAGAAGTTCCTGAATTTTCTTTCCACTACTTGTTGATTTAGTCAAGGGATAAAAAGAGTCATGATTTTACTAAAGCGTTAAATGATTTTTTGAAGTTTATGAACAGAAACATGTGGAATAGATCAGAAGTAGGAATTTTGAATAGTAACTAGCATTAGCGCCGATGATTAACCCGACAAAAAAATACCTCGAGTTTGAAGTCGAGTCAGAATTTGATGTTTTTTTATGGGGTATAAAAAAACGTTAGAAAAATTTTATACATTAAATTAGATTTAATAAATACATTAAATGAAAATATTAATTGGAGTTTCATTAAAGCTGTATTAGTTAAGTGTCTACAAAAAAAACACAAAAAAGGAAGAAAGAAATTAGTTAAAAATGTAATAATTTCATTTTAGTCAATTATTATTTGTGATGTAATAATTACTGAAAATATTTAGTGAAAAAATATGCATTAATAAGTAAAAAAAAAAGTTAAAGAAAAATATTAAAAATATTTAAAAAAAATTTAATATTATTAAAGAAAAATATAAATCATATAAAAAGAGAAAATTCTAGAAAAATGCTTTCTCATAGTTTCGCTATCAGAACTTTCCACTCACTATCACAGAACCTTCGCTTCTGATCTAAACCTTCTCTACATGTCCAGATCATCAGCTCCATCATCTACAGACAGAGCGTCTGATTTCTTGGCTCTGATCTCCAGCTGATTGACTAATCCAAACCTTTCTCCAGAAAGTTCCTCACGGACTTGAGAAGGTCTTTAAAGGAATTGTGTTTTGATACCGACTGCTTTTGTAGGACAATTCCTCATTCTTCTGGCTCTGTGTTCATCAGGGGAGTGTGAGAGAAGAGAAGAGAGGAGAGGAGAGGAAAAGAAGGGATAGCGTGGGGGAGGAGTGGTGTGGAGTGGTGGAGAGGAGAAGAGAAAGAGAAGTCCTCTTTTGGATTAGTGTGAGCTGCTTGGCAATCTGCATGTGAATGAGTGTGAACAGCTTTAGCCGTTAACCCCCTCCTTTTCTCTCTCTCTCTTGTCTCTCTCTCTCTCTCTCTCCCCTCTGTCTCTCTCTCTCTCTCTCACACACATACACACACTCATGCTCAGAGAGAGAGAGAGAGAGCAGGAGGTTCATTAGCAGACTGATTTAACACTTGGTGCACCTCCTTGGAGCAGGACGCCGAAGGTTTTTGTGCAGAAACAGGACGAGGAAAAGTTTGGGAAAGTGTGTGTGGAGTTCCTGTAGTGTGTGTGTGTGTGTGTGATTCTTGAGGAGTGGATTTGTGAATGAGGGAAGGTAAGAATCTTGCATGTTGTAGTGAAATTTCTGTCTGTTTTCTGAGGTTTTACTTATAGCTGAGAATGCTGATAACAATGCAACAACAACAACAACACACACACACATACACACAAAACTCTCTCACATTCTCTCTCTCTCTCGCTCTCTCAGGGGGAGGGGTGGTCTTCTCTAAGCATTAGTTTTGTTTAGATTTTTATCACGTTGTTGTTGTTGTTTTTTTTCTTTTTGTTTTGCAGTTTAAAAATACTGATATTCCAGAGCTGTAAACACTGCTAGCTTCCCTGCTGAGCATTATGGGTAATTTCCTATGTGTATCTTACAAATCAGATGCAGTTAATTCATGGGAGATGGACTAAAACTCAGCAGAAAGGATAAACACTTTTCCGAGTCGTTAGAGACTCAGTTCATCGCTTTTGTGATGAAAGAAGTTTATTTGGTTGCGATTTAATCAACAAGATACATGATTCAATCCTGGGCTGGATTGTAGCATCAGTGGGACATCAAATTGGCACGTTTTAACAAAAAAATTGAATAAATCATGCATCAAGTTGCATGATATTTATGCACCAGGTTGAAATTTATCCTTTGTGGAACTTTCCGAGGTAAAAAAAAAAAAGAAGAATCTGTTCTCTGAGGAAATTTTTTCCCCTGAGAGAAAGACTTTTATGTATTAGCATAAAAAGTGGTGTTAGCATAGCATCAGAAGAAAGAGAATTCCACCAGAATCGTCTTCCATTGTTTGTACTCAGGCGAGCATGACTCTGTGTGCTAGTTCAGTTCAGTACCGTTTTGTTTGATAAGCATGTTTAACAATACACGTTGTCACAAAGCGGCTTTACAGAGATCCGGATGTAGATTTAGATCGCTAATAAACAACCCGAGACAACGTGAGGAAGAAACGCTGAGAGGAACCTGATTCAAAAAGGGAACCCGGATACCAGGAGTAGAAATCATTAGAAATCGTGTACAGACTTTGACTTCACCTGGTGCACATAGTGGGGAAAAAACAAAAAGTGTGCGTCTTTTGTTAGCAACAAGCTAGCCAGCTAAATGTAACGAGTGATGTTTACTTTCCTCATCAGCACTACAGATTTAACAAACAAACCTGTCTGTATGTTAATCGAAGTCATTTAAAGGTACTGCTTTTGCTGCATTCAAATAAAAAGGTTGTAAGTCGTAATTTCCCACTTCTGGCTATCAAGAACCATCCGAATTCCTACTCAGGAGTTCAGTAAGTGACTTTACAAATCAGCTTGTAATTCCTGACATCCAGCAAAGAATAAACCAAAGAAAAACGCCAGTTTCCAAAGTAGGAATTTCAAGCTCAGGACCATTTTTCTTTTCTTTTTTTCCCAGTTACAATTTTTTTTATCGAATGCAGCATAAGTATGAACTGATACTGAAAGTCCTGTGATGAGAAACCTCGAGACTTTCAGGAAGTGGAAATCTTTAGTGTATCCACGTCGGACCATCTGTACCTGCTGAGTAACTTTCCGACCTCGGACTAAGAAATGGCAAAACTTTCTATTTTTGACTCGGAATTTTGTCTCGGGACGTCAGGAAGGAAAGTCAACACAGAACATCAACATGGCTGCTCATGATAGCTATGTTTCCATCCAGGTTGTGAATTTAACTGAGCAGCCAGGGGGTTTAGGGTAACTGATTCTCTTGAAACTGGAAGTGAACTCAAATATAAGCAGCCATCTTTGATATGAAGCCTCCTGTTAGGTTCAGGAGTCGTAGCAAAAGTTTAATGTTCTGCTTACGTCCTGAACTGTGAAACAGAGACACATCAATCCGACTGTCACACCTCTATTTACGGCCTTGTATCATCAAGGTGGTTTCTTCCAGTTATCCAGGATAAATGGTCTGATAAAGAGCTGCTTTTAAGCGTCCACCTCCGACTGCTGCTATCAGACCAGATAGAATCTCCAGATAGCGAGCGGACTTCGATAGAAAAGGCTTTATTTTTTACAGTATGATCAGATGTTTAAGATGACGTGGTCTTATTTATGAATAAATAAATAAATAAATAGATGTTACTGAGATTAAGCTTAGGGTCTGACTATTAATCAGGCGATTATTTTTATGTTTCTTTTATTTTATTAGAATTGTGATTGTATCAATAGAAGGTCCTCACAAAGATAATAAGCTAATAAGTGTGTAACGTTTTCTGGCCTGATTTTTGGTTGCAAATATTGTAATGTATCATAAAGTTGAATATCTCTTTATAGTTTGGTACAAATAGCAGAATCGTTACATAAATATTGTGGAAAAGTGATGCTGAAAACCAAATTTTCATCTCAACGTAGCTAAATGTAGAAGCTACAGTAACATACAGCGTAATTCTCTGTTATTACTTGAGCCAATTGCCCAATCGAAATGTAAATAGGAATAGGAAATTTTAATAACAAAATGTATTACAATTTTATTATTTTATTAATAAATAGTCTGTCTAATAATCTGTTACCTGGAAGAATAAGCAAAGTATAAGTCTGATTAGCATAACATTAACACTTAGTTGGTTGACTAATATAGCTGCAACAAAAGGAAACAATTCAATCTTACAAAACGTTCATATTTAGTGATTAAAATAACTGATATGCAGAAGAGTTTGTATGCTGCATGTTAACTTTCCAAGCTAACGTCAACTACTTGACCTTGCTTCTGTAATTACATACTTTATCACGTTTACGTTTTGTGTCCTTTAAAACACAGCTACTGATTTTGATTAAAAGTCCTGAAAGTTTTTCAGATGTTTGGATGTAAACATGTGCTACATAGTTCCCGGATCATTCCCGCTGTGTTTGTCACCACACTGTGTTTGTCATCCTCGTGGCATGTGTATGATTTGTGTCGGTCCTCGGAAAGAAGAGCGTCCGGCGGCTGATTAAACACAGACGCAGGCCTGCACTTCTTCGGTTCCATTGTTCACTTTTCTCTTTAATTGCTCGGTTGCTCTTTCTTCGAGCAGTCGTTCACATCGTGTCAGTCTGTTTGGCTTTCTCATGCATCTGGAAGACAAGGCCGTCCCTCTGTTCCCACAAACCCGCCTTTCCGAGACGATCTGTGTTTGTTTGAGACGATCTATTCTTCTATATTCCTGCCATGCTACATTTGCCTCCTCTTTCTTCTTTCTGCGATTGGGACACACAATTGGTGTTAAGTTTGTTAATCTAAATCGGAATCAAGTGTGTCTATTTGAACTCAAACAGATCTTGAGATTCATAATTTAAAGTTTATTTGGGACACTTTTGCTAGGTTACCCTTCCTAATCCTTTTGTTTTGTCATCAAAATTATTGCCTTCAAGATTTAACTCTGAAAGGCGAAATGAAAGAAAATATTGACAACGGTTTCTTTCAGCGACATGATGTATTTTCGAGCAAAGGCGTATATTTGAGCAGGTGGGACTTTATCTATTCAGGGTTTTATCTATTTGAGCAGTTTGTGGACAATCATTCGCACTCATCTTACTTAAGATTTCACTTCTAGTAAGAAATTGTTTATATAATCACCTATTTACCTTGTGTTAACGGGTAATTAAGGTTAGGCGGATATTGTCGGCGTATGTTGGTTAACTTGGTAATATGGGAACTTATGCAGATTTGACGCCTATCTGGAAGTTTTCACCCTGATACCTATATAGACATGACCTCAGATACAGTGTAGGCTGAAGGTGTCTAGGCGGCTGCACTTTGTTTCTGATGAACCCGGCGTGTCCCCAGGGAAGGGCAAGAATTAATTTGTCAGTCATCTTTTATCCACTTTATCATGCTCGAGGCTGTGTGTGGATCCTATCCTGCTAGCGGACATGTGGTAGAAACTCAAAACAGACAGTATCCTAAGATGGGGTAGAACCTGGGAGAGTGTATCAAGTGGTCTAACTGAGTTGATCAAGGGTACTTACTTATAGTATGGGCAATTTGGGTATGAAACTTTCTGTTCTAACCTGTCTTTCTCTGTATCCCTGAAACTGAAAAGATTCAGTTAGATCTGTACAGCAGATTCTAGCTTGCAGGTTGTTTCCTGTTTATCAGCTTTACACCATGCTTGAGTGAGCATGCTGCTATTGATGACTCTCTATTTCCGGGCCATTATGAAACATCATATGCACCACTGTACTCTAGCCATGTGTGACTCAGGACAGGCCTATATGACTCCTCTGGTATTGCATTAGCCAGAATCCCGAACACAAAAGAGACTAGATGTGTGTGAAGGCTTGTGTGCACAGAATGAGCAAATTCTTATCAAGGAAGTGAACAACATCCTCACTTCCTCATTGCCCCAGGCACAAACACGTCAACACTCTTCCAGCATAATGCATTTCTCAGTCAGAGATAGAGATGTTAGTGCATTTAACGAGCAGCAGGACTGTGCCTGGGGGTAGACCATTACAATACAGCAGATAATCTTCATGTTTCGAACTTAAGTTTAGACCTGGAGAGTCCAGTAGACGGCTGGTGGGAGGTGCAAGCACTTTCCTGAAGATTGTTTAGTTTGTGTCTACGGTACGTATGAATGCTTGTTCATTCATTGTTCTAATCAGGGCTTGTCTAAACAACTGGTTTTAATTGGGTCATATCCAGTATATTGCTTATTGCTTAGTTTCTCAAATAACAAGATAAGCAGCTAGTTCGTAAAAGTTGTCTTGTTAGAGGAAGCTTCGTGTAACTTTGGCATGATTATTGTGGTCAAGTCAAGTAGTGTTGTAGTGCCTCACTTCCAGTGCTTCCTGAATTATCAGTTGCATGTGCATGTCGTAGGCAAAGCCAAGCTAAAAAAAAAAATGTTTTATTTTTTGTTCTCATGTGGGAAGGTGGTATGCAATCAGACACAAATGACCACAGGTTTACACAGCCACGCTCACAAAACTCTGTAAAAAGTTAAGCTATCAGGGTGCTTAGGTGTGGACTCAGCAGCATCAGATCTACATTTCCTGGAAGACTGTCAGATTATCCTCCATGTCCTGTCATACTTTCATGCACATTAAAGCACAGCTATACAGCTTGTCTGTAGGTTAAAGAGCAGCTGTGATCTGAGGTCATGCTGGTTTCATGACTTGGATAAAAGCTTGAAGGTTTAGACCGTCTAACCACATCGTCTCTGCGTGTAATTCAAAACAAAACTATATTATGTAAGCACCCTGCCAGTATGGCATGGCTATATGGTGATATAATGAAGGATTTGTTTTGGACAGCTACAGCATGCTGACTTTAGGGCTTCTTAGCAGGATGATGGTTGCCTTGCTAATCCTCTTAGCACACCAGGGACTCTTGAGATTTTGAGACTTTATTGTTATGGATAAATGTTAGTGCTGCAATTCTAACTCATCTTCTATGATGGCTAATTGAAAAAAAATGGTCACTGCTAATTCTATACGTTTGTTAGCTTCTAGCCATGTATACCTTTAAGATAATCTGGTTTCTCTTAGCTAACCTCAGTTGACCTAGCAATCCTCTTATCTCACTGAACACTTTTCTTGCACACACACAGTTACTTTTTTTTGCCCAACCTCCCCTCCCCAGAAGCAATGGCTAAGTCAGCCTAGCCACCCGATTAGCTTCAGCGCTTCAGAAGACGAGCTCTCAAGAGTACTCTGCTTGTACTGTTCTCTATGTCAGTGATCTCTCAAGTGCACTCAATTGAGCTGAACAAACTCCAGCTCAAACCACAGAAAACATTTTTTTGATCGATTCCTGCTGCCTTGCTGTGCAAAGTTCACTGCACATACCGGCTGATTTTCATGCTAGCCCCCTGAGATCTGTGAAAAGTGCAACTTTGCAGAAACTGAGTACGCTTTCAGATTCTGCTTTCTGTGTCCGAAGTTGGCCTCAGTTAGATTGCACAAATGAAACACAATTTTAAAGGTTTTAGAAAACCGTAATGGTTCTAAATATTTGTCAAAAATACGCTATGGAGATTTGGATGCTAAAATAGTGATTAATGTGAGCTAATTTATTGCCAGCTAGTGTAGCTGGCTAGTGGAACATGAACATTTTGATTTCACTCATGCATGTTGGTGATCCTTGTGAAGACGATTTTAGCAAAACGTTATGCTAACATATATGACGCCTTTTCTCCGATCGCAGAGACTGTGCAGGAGCTGGACTTGGAGCTGGAACAGCCCGTCCGGATGGAGGAGGAGAGGGATGTTAAGCTTGAGCTGGAGGAGAAACATGAGGTTGAGAAGGAAAGCCTTTTCCTTGTTGAGCCCAACACGCAGGGCGTCATCAGAGGCAGTGACCTCTTCGGCTACGTAGGCATCGAGGCCGTGTTGGATCAGATGAGGCGCAAGACCATGAAGTCTGGCTTTGAGTTCAACATCATGGTGGTTGGTGAGTAACGTACATCACATGCAATGTGCCACATGGGACTAGTGGGATTTATGCAAATGAGGTATTATGACCTCATAACTTCAATTTGCATATGAAGCTAGTGTGAATTACTGTGATATTGCAATCACCTCAAAACCTCGACACATGCTAGGATGTGATTTGCTGAGTCATAGCTTCCTGCTAGTGATGAATACAAGCTTTCCAGAATAGTGTGGAAAAATCTGGCATCTGGGGCTCAGTGTAGGACTTTTTACAGACTTGCGAAATCTCTGATTAGCTTTTTAAACATAATTCCAAGACAAAATTAGCAGCACAGGACCACAAAGGCAACATTGCGGTGTGGTGTTTTTGTGAGCACAAAAGTGACACGTGGTTCAGAGTAACACTGAGGTATAAGAGTCTCAGATGTTGGCAGGAAGGCTGCGGCATGCTGGAAGGGAAATTCAGCGGCAGGTGTACAGGAAACGCCGGCTCGGCGTGTGTAAAGCAAGAGTCTAGAGCTCAGCTCTTTTCACAACCCCGACATTAATGGCGATTAGACATGAAGGAGTCGATTCAAGCCTGTTAAAGCTCTTGTTGTTGGTTTCTGGAGGAAAGATTTCTTCTCCAGAAAGATGTTCACTCCATGTTGGTGTAATTAAAGATTTCGTTGCATTAGATAAATGAGTGTGTGGGGAAATTTTAAAGTTTCTACCCGATGAATCAGACCGGTTTCCTCAGAACGTCTGAAGAAACTTTAGAGCAGCTGATTCACCCTGATTCCAGCATCCGTGTAGTTTTTGTCTTCAGCTTTCCAGATCATTTGTATTTTTATTTGAAACTTCAGTTAAAGTCTGTGAAGCATAAAAGTCATTCATTTCTGTCCATTTTCACACGTTTCTGTAACCAGTGCACACTAATAATAGTACTAATTTCCTCAACAAAAAAAAAAAGCTCTTTAGCGCTACTTACAGTAATTTACTGAATTTGAATAAACACTAGATCAGTTCCAGACTGTGGCAAAAAAAAAAAAAAAAGTTTTATTTATTTAATTTAATTTAATTAACTCTAATCTTCAAACACATGAAAACTGATACGAATTATAGGTAGAGTATTTTAATTTGTTAATTATTTTATTTTTTTTAAATTTAATTTTCAGGGGGGCACTGTGGCTTGGTGGTTAGCACGTTTGCCTCACACCTCCAGGGTTGGGGGTTCGATTCACACCTCATGCCATGTGTATGTGGAGTTTGCATGTTCTCCCCGTGCCTCGGGGGTTTCCTCCCCCGGTCCAAAGACATGCATTGTAGGTTGATTGGCATCTCTAAATTGTCCGTAGTGTGTGAGTGAATGAGAGTATGTGTGTGCCCTGTGATGGGTTGTCCAGGGTGTATCCTACCTTGATGCCCAATGACGCCTGAGAGAGGCACAGGCTCCCCGTGACCCGAGAATAGATCGGATAAGCGGTAGACAATGAATGAATTTAATTTTCATTTAAAAAATTTTTCTCTACTTTCGAGGGTTTCTAGGGATTCTTACCAAATGAACAAAAGTTAGGGTTTGGGAGTTAGGGTTCATTTAAAATTAAAAACAGAACTTCCTGTTTAGGTCACATCCATTTCGAAATACTCGTCTGCGGGTATCTGTAGCACTAAATAAATACGTGTACAGATAGTGTACTGCTGCTATGTTGAACTATTGCTATTTTGCAAGCCATTTTCTCTAACTTGGACAGTGCGTCAAGTTAAATCCATCTTATCTAATTATTTATTTATTTATTTTTGGAGCTTTTGTTCTGTCTCTTTTGCTTTGTATCCAATAAATGTTAGTAGCTAGACTTGTGTTACTTCTCGGAGATGTTTTTCCTCTCAGCTTGGCTTCTTGACCAAACATTTTCTCTCTCACTCTGAAACTCCGAGACATAACCTGAGCTGTTTAACTGAACGCCTTCCCTGTTTGAGATCACCACGCTATCCGCCCCCAGCCAATCAGAGCTCAGGAACCTCCCTGGTGTGTGTGTGTGTGTGTGTGTGTGTATGTGTGTCTAACCTAATTAAATGCCGTGTGGTATTGTTGTGCTGTCCCGGACGTCCAGCACCCGGGATTTATGATGGGATCAGTGTAGCAAATTCAAGTCCACTCTCTCTCTCTCTCTTTTCTCTCTCTCTCTCTCTCTCTCTCTCTCTCTCTCTCTCTCTCTCTCTCTTTCTCTCTCTCTTGCTCTCTCTGTCTGTCTCTCTCTCTTTCTCTTTCTCTCGCTCTCTCTGTCTGTCTCTCTCTCTCTCTCTGTCTCTCTCTCTCTCTGTCTCCCTCACTCTCTTTCTTTTTTTTCTTGGCCAGGGTTTTTCCTTGTGTTTTTCATTCTTCTGCTGCTCCTCTGGTGTGAAAATAAACAGACAGTTTGGCAAACCCTTAAATAGCACACAGAGACAAAACTCATCTTTCAGTCATTTTTCTAAAAAGTTTCATTTAAAAAAAAAAAAAAAAAAAAAAATATATATATATATTAAAACACCTTTTAAAAACTGAAGCTGTCTTTATGGTGGGTGCCAATAATTCTGGAGCCGACTGCATTTATGAATTTTTGTTTTTATTTTTTCTTTCTTTCACTAGAACATTTCTTTCTTTCTGTCTTCACTTGTTTATTTCTTCTGTAAACATTCTTTTCTCTACCTCTATTTTGTCTTTCTTTACTTTCTTTCTTTATTTATTCATTTATTTATTTCTTCAGTGAACATTATTTTCTCTACATCTATTTTGTCTTTCTTTCTTTCTTTCTTTCTTTCTTTCTTTCTTTCTTTCTTTATTCATTTATTTATTTCTTCAGTAAAAAATATTTTCTCTACCTCTATTTTGTTTTTTTTTTCTTTCTTTCTTTCTTTCTTTCTTTCTTTCTTTCTTTCTTTCTTTCTTTCTTCTTCTTCAGTAAACATGATTTTCTCTACCTCTATTTTGTCTTTCTTTCTTTCTTTCTTTCTTTCTTTCTTTCTTTCTTTCTGTTTTTCAGTAAACATGATTTTCTCTACCTCTATTTTGTCTTTCTTTCTTTCTTTCTTTCTTTCTTTCTTTCTTTCTTTCTTCAGTAAACATGATTTTCTCTACCTCTATTTTGTCTTTCTTTCTTTCTTTCTTTCTTTCTTTCTTTCTTTCTTTCTTTCTTTCTTCAGTAAACCATTATTTTCTTTTTTACCTTTTTTCTTTCTTTCTTTCTTTCTTTCTTTCTTTCTTTCCTTCTTTCTTTCTTTCTTTCTTTCTTTCTTTCTTTCTTCAGTATACATGATTTTCTCTACCTCTATTTTGTCTTTCTTTCTTTCTTTCTTTCTTTCTTTCTTTCTTTCTTTCTTTCTTTTCTTCAGTAAACATTATTTTCTCTACCTCTATTTTGTCTTTCTTTCTTTCTTTCTTTCTTTCTTTCTTTCTTCAGTATACATGATTTTCTCTACCTCTATTTTGTTTTTTTCTTTCTTTATTTATTTATTTACTTATTTCTTCAGTAAAAATTATTTTCTCTAAATCTATTTTGTTTTTTTTTCTTTCTTTCTTTCTTTATTCATTTATTTATTTATTAAGTAAGCATTATTTTCTCTACCTCTTTTTTGTCTTTCTTTATTTATTTATTTATTTATTTTTGTTTGTTTCATTGTTTGGTCAATTATTTCTTTTCCTTTCTTTCTCACAATCCTTTCTTTTTATTTCTCTCTCTTCTTCCTTTCCACGGTTCTAGATAATTCAGCAGAAGAACCTGTAAAGGTTCCACACTGCTACATGGTAGCAGGTCATTATTATCTTCTTCATGTTCATTTATTCTCCACAGGAACGAGCCCTCAGTGGAGTTTCACTTCTCTTTACAGACATCTACCATCTTTAACAAAACGACACGCCTCCTCTTTAACTGTGTCAGGGGTCTTTTTTTCCCCAAAAAAAACAAGAGTTGCTGTTGTGAAATGCTTTTAGAATAGCGTAGCATGTCTTTTGATACAGAATTCCCTTCAGAAAATTCCCACACAGCTTTCCAATCCCTCCAATCTGTCCATTTGCTTTGCTATACTGAAGTGTGATAGCTACAGCTTCGGCTGCTTGTTAGCACGATGCTACGCTTCATGCCTGCTGCTCTGGAGGCATATCAAAGGCAACTGTCTCCAATATCTCCCTCTTTTGCTTCTCCTTTTTTTTCCTCTTTTCACTCACTTTCCTTTTCAGTGCTTAGAAACAGCAGTTGAGCTCATACATTGACTCACACAGTCTCGGCTAGTCTCTGGAAATTATTCTCCACCTCATTTATCTCTCTCTGTCTTTTTCTCTCCTCAAAATAATGTTTTCTCCTGCTGTATTCCTGTTCTTTTGTCGCTAGCTAGTTAGCATAATGCAAATGAAGTCATGTGAGGTCTCACACCGTTTTCTTTCCTTTGTTGATGTTGTTAGCAGCCTTTTAGCATAATTCAATTATTCAGCAGCTCTCTGCTGTTTTGCTACTTTGCATTCAATGTTAGCTTGTTAGCATTTTTTTTCTCTTGTGTCACACAATCTTTTCCGGGATCTCTTCTTCTGTTAATTAGCATAATAGGGGCATTGGTGGCTCAGTGGTAGGTTTCTCGCCTATCATGCGGAAGGCCCGGGTTCGATTCCCAGCCAATGCCTCAACCCCAGCCACTGGATGCAGTGCCGGTCCCAAGTCCGGAATAATGGGAGGGTTGCGTCAGGAAGGGCATCCGGCGTAAAACATTTGCCAGGTTGTTGTGCGGACTAGTTGGTCTGCTGTGGCGACCCCGAACAGGGAGCAACCAAAAGCAACTTCTTCTTAGAGTTAGCATAATGCTAAGGAACTCATTCAGTCACATTCACGGCTAGCGGTGATAGCAGGGGTGTTATTTCTCAGGTTTTAGTGGCCTGTTAGCAGGATTAAGTAATGGGGTAGTGAAAGAGTTGCTGCAGGTAGCATGAGGTAAATGAAATGAATGGGCAGTTTGTTAACATCACCTTCACTGCCTTTTACAGCGTGATTTATTTTATTCTTAATTTTTTGTTCGACTGTTAGCACAAAGAAACTCACCCTGCTTGCTAATTAAACCCATTCTTTATTAGTAAGGCTAGCATTTCTTCCCAGCTCCGTTTAAGTGGCTAGAATACAAATGAACTTTTTCTGGGGTTAATTAATTAGCTACCTCAGGCTTGCGTTGGTTGTTAGCCATGTTAGCTTGTAGTTGTATTCTGTTTGTGATACATTAAAAAAAAAAACAATGCAGCTAGCATGATGGAAAATAGATGAGCAGTCATTGCTAGCTTTTCTTTTATGTTTTCATCATTTCTTGAGTCTGATAGCAAGACAAAAATGAGCTAAATCAGTATATGATGCTAAAACATTAGCATCAGACAAGCACTTCTTTTTTTTCCTCTTTAAATTTGCCATATTAGCAATGGTAAGTTTTGTGTGTGTGTGTGTGTGTGTGTGTGTGTGTGTGTGTGTGTTTGGTGCTTAAGAGTGCACTAAAGTAAACGATTGTTAGCTTTTTAAAAATATTGCCTCAGGTCTTGATAAAAATATAAATGAAATTCATGTGTCCTTCATGTGTTGTTTATACTAGCTCATTCAGTGCTAGTGTTTTTTTTTTCCTGTCAGTGATTTTCTTAAAGCATGTCTGTGTTAGCTATGTTAGCTATGTTAACGGTCCTTCTTCATATTACGCTTTTGTTATGTTCTTGTGGTGGAATATAAATGAACGAGTGACTGAAGTTAGTGTATTAAAGCTGCTTAGTCATGCTAGCGTCATTCTGATGGCTTGTACTCACCTGGAAATCTGAGAATTGTTGCTAAAAGGTTACAAATGAGTAATAAAGGGTCGTAGGGAAGGGGAAAAAGGAATCCATTTGTGATGAACAGAAATGCCAAAAGATTAAATTTAGCTTCCGTGCTAATACCCGCTTCCGTGCTAAAAAAAAACGGCTTTTTTCCTGAATGCTATCAATCCCACGTCGATTTTTTTTTTGGGGGGGGGGGTTGTCGTGGTGCGTCAGGTGTTAAATTGTTTTGAAGAGATACACTGTGAGGAGAAATACACACACACACACACACACACACACACACCACACACACACACACACACACACACACACGCAGGATGAGCTCAGCATGTGGCTGAGTGGATAGAGAAAAGAGGAAATCTCATGTTTTTCTTGTACTTTCTCATTTTCCTGCCTCCATACACACACACACACACACACACACACACACACAGAAACACACACGTTAGTGTAGTACTACCGAGGCGGAGGGTCTCAGTAGATTACACTCCAAAGTGGAGGGCAGGACCTTTAACGTAGCCTCAGTTCTCAAGCTGCGAACTCTCCTTCGGTTTTCCCACAATCCCCAACCATCCCAGGCCATGCTGCTTTTCATGTGGAACATATTACTGAGGAAACGTGTCATATGAATAAACGACACGGTTAGAGAAACGATGCAAGAGACAGTTGTATCAAAAGACGTTTAAATGGAATCTACCTAAGGAGTGTTCAGTGCCGCTTCAATATAGAAAGAAAAAAAGCTTCTGTGGCATGAACAAACTTTAAATGTAAAAAGAAATGGATAAAAATTCCGCTAGCTTTACTCCGGAGTGATGTTACTTCCTGTTGGTTTCTGATCTCACGCATTGTTGAGTGATTGAAGAAGCACTTTTGTAATCTGTTCTTCACAGCATGAGGCGATGACGACGATGACGACGATGATGATAATGATGATTAAAGTGCTTTCATATGTCACTTACCCTCCGGCACGCACCCCCATGCTGAGAAATTATGACTGACCTTTTGTGACCTGTTTGTGGCGAATGTCGTACGCAAAACAGCGAGACAGGATTTGTCGTCGTGACGCAGTTGTTGCAGTGTTGCTGTCTGGTCTGGAACCTTCTAGTCTTTCCAGAACTTTCTGACGGATTCACGGCATCGTGGCGGTCAGGATGTTCTTAATTACTCAGCACAGACGAGGGCAATTTATCATCTTGAGGCATGAGGCATTGGGTTTTTGTTTTGTTTTTTTGCTCATGGAATGCTGGGAAGGATTTTAAAAAATTGAAAAATTTTTCTTTTTTTTACCGCATTTCTGTTTTGAACACTAGCGCACCTCTCGCATTTCCTGCAAGATTGTTTCCATTCATTATTACAGTGAGACACTGACTGGTCCTTCATCTTTACGAACATTCTTATATTCACAGAAGTTTATTTATTAAAATTAGATGTAAAACTATTTAGAATTTTTAAAAAAAAAAAATCCTACCATTTCACATGACAAAATTGCTTGCTAATAAGACCAACACATTGTCCTCTATATGTCTTATGTGTGTTTTTCTTGCTTGACCATCAGCATGTGACCTGACTGGCCGAGAGGTCTAAATTTAAAAAAAAGAAAAAAAAAAAAAAGAAAAAACCTTGACATTTTTTGGAAAATTTTTTAACCCAAAATGCTAATATTTTGGTTGAAGTTAGCTAGCTAATGTAAAGCTATCCAACGCTAGACAACTACTACTTCTTCTTTCTGCTTTTCCCTTCAGGGGTCACCACAGCAAGTCATCTCTCTCCACCTATCCCTATCCTCTGCATCCTCAACACTTGCACCCACTAGCTTCATATCCTCATTAATTCCATCCATATACCTCCTCTTTGGCCTTCCTCTTTGCCTCCTGCCTGGCAGCTCCATGTCCAACATTCTCCTACCAATATACTCACTCTCCCTCCTCTGAACATGTCCAAACCATCTTAATCTGTCCTCCCTAACTTTGTCCCCCAAACGTCTTCAGCTCTGCTACCTCTAGCTCTGACTCCTGTCTCTTCCTCAGTGACACTGTCTCTAAACCATACAGCATGGCCGGTCTCACCACTGTCCTGTACACCTTCCCCTTGATTCTCGCTGATATTTTCCTATCACACAGAACTCCCGACACCTTTCTCCACCCATTCCAACCTGCCTGCACTCGCTTCTTTACCTCTTTCCCACACTCTCCATTACTCTGGACTGTTGACCCCAAGTACTTAAACTCCTGTACCTTCTTCACCTCTTCACCCTGTAACCTTACTGTTCCACTTCCCTCCCTTTCATTCACACACATGTACTCAGTCTTACTACGACTGACTTTCATTCCTCTTCTCTCCAGCGCAAACCTCCACCTCTCCAGGTTTTCCTCCACCTGCTCCCTGCTCTCACTACAGATCACAATGTCATCTGCAAGCATCATTGTCCAAGGAGACTCCTGTCTGACCTCCTCTGACAACTGGTCCATCACTATAGCAAACAGGAAGGGGCTCAGAGCCGATCCCTGATGCAGTCCCACCTCCACTTTGAACTCCTCTGTCTGACCTACAGCACACCTCACCACTGTCCTGCTCCTCTCATACATGTCCTGCACCACTCTGACATACTTCTCTGCTACTCCTGACTTCCTCATACAGTACCACAGCTCTTCTCTTGGCACCCTGTCATACGATTTCTCCAAGTCTACGAACACACAGTGCAACTCCCTCTGACCATCCCTATACTTCTCCATCAAAATTCTCAGAGCAAAAATTGCATCTGTTGTGCTCTTTCTGGGCATGAAGCCATACTGCTGCTCACAAATTTCCACTACCTTCCTTAACCTAGCTTCCACTACTCTTTCTCATAGCTTCATTGTATGGCTCATCAACTTTCTCCCCCTATAGTTACTGCAACTCTGCACGTCACCCTTATTCTTAAAGATCGGCACTAAAAATTCTTCTCCATTCCTCAGGCATCCTCTCACTCTCTAAAACCCTGTTGAACAAACTAGTTAAAAATTCCACTGCTGCCTCTCCCAGACACTTCCAGACCTCCACCGGGATGTCGTCAGGACCAACTGCCTTTCCACTTTTCATCCTCTTCAAAGCCTTCCTGACGTCATCCTTTCTAATCTTATCTACTTTCTGTTCCACAGAGTTCACCCCTTCTACTCTTTTTTCCCTCTCATTTTCCTCATTCATCAGCTCCTCAAAGTATTCCTTCCATCTCCTCTGTACACTCTCCTCACTTGTGAGCACCCTTCCATCTCTATCCTTAATAACTCTAACTTGCTGCACATCCTTCCCATCTCGATCCCTCTGCCTAGCTAACCTGTACAAGTCCTTCTCTCCTTCTCTAGTGTCTAACCTAGTGTACAACTCGTCATATGCCTTCTGCTTGGCCTTAGACACCTCCCTCTTCACTCTGCGCTGTAATTCCTTGTATTCCTGTCTATTCTCTTCAGTCCTGTCCATGTCCCACTTCTTCTTGGCTATCCTCTTCCTCTGGATACTATCCTGAACTTCCTCATTCCACCACCAAGTCTCCTTATCTTCTTTCCTCCTTCCAGATGACACACCCAGCACCTTTCTCCCTGTCTCCCTGATCACTTCTGCTGTAGTTTCCCAGTCATCTGGCAGCACTACCTGACCACCCAGAGCCTGCCTCAACTTCTGTCTAAATTCCTCACAACATTCCTCCTTTTTCAGCTTCCACCACTTGGTTTTCTTCTCTATCTCTATCTTTGACCTCTTCGTCTTACAGACCATCAGAGTCATCCTACACACCACCATCCTATGCTGTCTGGCTACACTCTCTCCCACTACCACTTTACAGTCACTAATCTCTTTCAGATTGCCTCTTCTACATAGGATGTATTCTACCTGTGTGCTCCTACCTCCACTCTTGTAAGTCACTCTATGCTCCTCCCTTTTCTGAAAATAAGTGTTAACCACAGCCATGTCCATCCTCTTAGCAAAGTCCACTACCATCTGTCCTTCTAGGTTCCTTTCCTTAACTCCAAACTTGCCCATCACCTCCTTATCACCTCTGTTCCCCTCACCAACATGTCCATTAAAATCCGCTCCTATCACCACTCTCTCACCCGTGGGAATACTCTCCATCACCTCATCTAATTCACTCCAGAATCTCTCTTTCTCCTCTATCTCACAACCTACCTGTGGGGCATAACCACTAACAACATTCAACATCACCCCTTCAATCTCTAACTTCAGACTCATCACCCTGTCTGACACTCTCTTCACCTCCAGGACATTCCTCACAAACTCCTCCTTCAGGACCACACCTACCCCATTTCTCTTACTATCCACACCATAATAAAACAGCTTGAATCCTGCTCCTATACTACGAGCCTTGCTACCCTTCCACCTGGTCTCCTGTACACACAGTATATCCACCTTCCTTCTCTCCATCATATCAGCCAGCTCTCTACCTTTCCCTGTCATAGTACCAACATTCAGAGTTCCTATTCTCAGTCCTACACTCTTACCTTTCCTCTTCTCTCTCTGTCTGTGCACTCTCCTCCCTCCTCTACTTCTTCCACCAACAGTAGCCCAATTTCCACCGGCGCCCTGTAGGTCAACGGCGCCGATGGCGGTTGTTGTTAACCCGGGCCTCGACCGATCCGGTATGAAATTCGTACTGACGATTCGCATGGTTAAATTTGGCAATGTTTTACGCCGGATGCCCTTCCTGACGCAACCCTCTCTATTTATCCGGGCTTGGGACCGGCACAGAAGTCACTGGACTGTGACCCCCATGGCTAGATTATCCAACGCTAAACAACAATAACCATAAAAAATCATGTACACAACATGCTAGAAAAATATTATTTACATATATAACAAAAAGTGTCGGAAAACTTTCCGAGAATCTAGAATTTTATTTTTTTTTCTTAGAATGAAAAATGAACCAGATTTTTTTTTCCTTAGATTTGTTCTGAGACGTGACTTGTGACGTCACAACACGCATTCCTCTAACATTCACATGTGTAGAGCAGGAGTCCAGCTCTCACAGAAACTCTTTTAAATGTGTCATGCAATTTTACAAATTTTATTAGTTTTAGGTTAAAAAACACAAAAAAACACACACACACAAAAAAAACTACGCAAGTTGCATCAGAAATTTTGACAAACATTTCAAAAGTATTTTTGGCTGCAACAATCGCAAAAAAACACGAAATCCTAGACGGAATTTTGATTTCTAGAACATTCTGTCCCTCCTTAGCAGTGACCCAAGTCATGTTCTTTGGATTTCCTACCGATTATTAAACATTAAACTTAAACTTTAAAGGCGCAGAATGAAGCGATATTCTGGGGGAAAAAAGAAAAAGAAAACTTGTCAAAAACAAAGAAAAAAAAGAAAAACTTTGCTGGGTTCTCTTCTCATGAGGAGCTTTTTCAGATCCGGTGAGCTGCTTCTGAAGTGCAAGAGACGGTCTTGATAAGAATCTCTTGGCGGTAATAGCTTCCCTGCGTCCGTGAGCGCCAGCGTGAGTGAGTCATTAAGCGGAGGAGCTCCCTGTGGCTTTGTGCCGACCGGCGAGTTTTGGCCGTCCGCCAGATTAACCTCTCACGCGCTTTCGCTCGGAACTGACCTGTTACATCACCGACAGCTCGCAGGACGGGGGATTTACGTGAGTCTCTGATTGCCTCGGCGCTCTGCATGGCCGTGTTTTCATTACAGTGAGACGACCTTCGGTTTATCTGTGATAAAAAAAAAAGGGTTATGAAGTTATTAACTAGGCGTCTCCAGAAACGCCTACGCTTCCTTTTAGGTCAAAGGGCATCTTGTAAATGAACCATGTTCATCTGCTTTAAGGTGGAGGCCGTGACGGCATTCTGACATATCAGCATGGAAGTTATAAGAAAATCTATGTTTATAGTTCCAGCATTGATTTTGCGCTAATTTACAGCTACAGTGGAACCTTGGCATAGGAATTTAATTTGTTCTTAAGATGAAAATTTGTATTGAAACAAATGATCCCATAAGAAATAATGTAAATGCAGATAATTAGCCCAAAAATATGACCAGTATTACCAATACAAAGCATATGTAAACTTTATGGCTGCTTTGCAAGCCAAGCATTCCATGTCAAGGCTCCTCATCACAGGAAGTCGTGCCACTAAGCTTGGGCTAAAAATAGAACAGACCATCCACACCATCAATCTGTCAAAAATCACAAAAAAACGAAAAATCACCTAGCTTTTGAATGCATGCCGAAGGCAATGTCGGTATCGTGGGTTGACTCTTTCCAAACAGCTTTCACAGACTGGAAAAAAATTCGTAAAATTTGTACACTCGATTGGCTTCATTTGGCTTTCCACTGACGCTAACAAGTTTTGACCGACTCTCGGGATGGGTTGACTCCCAGCATTTGTTTGTATGCCGAAAATGCTTCGTATGCCAACGCAAATTTCTTTTGTAATTGTAAAGAGGTGGTGTTTTGGCATATGATGAATGGTTATGATTTTTTTCCCCGCCCAAACTTCCTCACATCAACACCCTGACCACTAAGTGTTTTATTTCTTTGTTATAAAAATATTCATTAAGTTAAATATTTCATGGTTTCTCTGAACAAGGTATTAAAGTAGGAAAGTGATTGGAAAGCTGCTTTGTGTCCTCTCTCGACAGGTCAGAGCGGCCTGGGAAAATCCACGCTGGTGAACACGCTGTTTAAATCCAAGGTCAGTCGTAAGTCCTGCACTCCCAATTACGAGGAGAAGATCTCCAAGACCGTCCACCTGCAATCAATCAGCCACAGTGAGTCTCTCTCTCTCTGTCTGTCTGTATCTCTCTCTCTCTCTCTCTCTCTCTCTCTCTCTCTCTCTCTATCTCTCTCTCCATCACAAAGATGAAAAAGTGGCTTTGTGTCATCTTTGTGATATTTTTTTTTTTATATGTGAGTGACCTCAGTTTGACCTTCTTGCTAGCATGGTGTGTATCTGTTCACAGGAAGGTCATGTGTCAGAGGGGAAATTGATTTATTTCACAACACCAAAGGCCAGCCCTTTTATTTCATCTTGTTACTCTCAGGTCTCAGGGATATATATCTCACCTCGTCGATATGATTAAAAAAACAATTTCTAAGAAATCGAACCGAATCACAAGGAATTCTGTTGCATTGGATTTGACTGATAACAAAACGAAGGGTTTTGTGGTGTTTGGCTTGGAGCCGAGCCAAACACCTGGGACGATGAGAAAGAGAGAGAGAGAGAAACAGACTGATAGAGAGATACAGATAGAGAGACAGACTGACAGAGAAAATGACAAACAGAGAGAGAGAGACAGACAGACAGAGAGATAGAGATCATGAGAAAGACAGAATGAGACAGAGACAGACAGAGAGAGAGATATCACGAGAGAGAGAGAGAGAGAGAGAGAGAGAGAGAGAGACAGAGAGAGAGGGAGATCATGAGAGAGACAGACAGAGAGAGAATGAGACAGAGAGAGACTGACAGACAGAGAGAGAGAGATAGAGAGATCACGAGAGAAACAGACAGACAGAGAGAAAGAGACAGAGAGACAGGCAGACAGACTGACAGAGAAAGAGAGAGACAGACAGAGATAGAGAGAATGAGACAGGCAGACAGACTGACAGAGAAAGAGACAGACAGAGAAAGAGAACAAGAGAGACAGACAGAGAGAATGAGACAGAAATAGACAGACAGACAGACAGAGAGAGAGACAGGCAGACAGACTGACAGAGAGAGAGTGAGAGAGAGAAAGAGAAAAATAAATGAGGCTCTGGCTCTGTGAAAGACAGAGCGCTGGATCGCATTTTTCATCCCACGGGTCAGAGGATGACTCTCGCTCTAACAGAGGACATCATTTATCTAAGATAACAACTGGTGTCTGGTGGAGCACGAGGCCGTGTCTTCTCTTACCTTCTCTCACAGTAGTTGAATAAAATCATTGACTCGCTGACACCAAACACCCCCTTAATTATGGAAGAAAACTAAAACACCCCTCAAACACCTGATCTCAGAAAGCCTCAAGCTAACACGGCTGCTCACACCATCAACACCAAGTAAATGAGCTTCTAGTGGTATTTACTTCAGATGAATCAACACAGATACATTAAGTTGTTAGAATCTGTAACTCTCACCATCTAGTTCGTTGTTTTGAGAAATTTAAATACTCTAGAAACTTTGCTTACTAATGCTAGCTGGATAGCTAGGATTTTAGCCTGAAGGCACCAAGCTAAAAAAATTGACCAATTCTACATAATTTCAGATTTCCTCACAGCTCAGTTAAGTTGAATGCAGTGATAACTTTTTTAGATCTAGCCTGTGAGACAGTGCTCATGCTAGCTCTTTTGCTATTTGATTCTAATTACAGAAGCTTTTATTAAAGCTTGTGCACACGGCACACTCATCTGATCTATAAAAACACTGCAGTTTGTTTTTACAAATCATTTCTAAAGTTGAATTAAAAGTTTAGACTTCCTTGAGTTTACCACAGCGCTGGTAATCCCAAAAAAAGTAAACTGTTTACATTACAGAACAGTCCTGTGAACGCAAAGAAAAGCACATACCTTCATAAATTTCACTTCTTGAGGCGCCGTCATGCTCAATTTAAAAGTGGTGTGAAAGGCAGATAGCGTAGCCTCCTTAGCCTACCTTTTAAATGGAAGTATTGTGTGCGTTCCTACAATAATTAGCGGTCTTGCGGTGTGATCTGTCTTTATATGACACTCGCTTTGCTGACAAGTGACTGAATAACACAATAGCGAGTCGTTTCAACGAGTCTGTGTTGGTTTTGAAATAACACAACATAGCAAGACAAGACAGAACTGAGCAAGTTGAGGTACATTTTAGCCTGGTAGCATTTCAAACTGTATCCACTAGCTGCAAACGAATGCAGAGCAGTGCATAAAAAGAAATTGGAATAAAATTAAACAGTAAAACATTTTATTCACTGGTAACATGTGCCTTATCTTAACAGGAAAATAAGGCTGAATTAAAAAATAAAAAGGAAGGAGCTATTTTTATAAAGGAGAAATAAATTACTTGTGTTGTTTGACAGGAATGTTAGCTCTAGGCTATGGTATTTACTTCACAGAGTGAAGCTTACACAAATAAAACACTTACCTGACAGGATTTCTGACAGGATTTTTTAAAAACATAAATATTCATAACATTTACTAAAAATGATAGCTGGCTAGTTAACACAAGCTAACCTGACAGGATTTCTGAGAGGATTTTTCTTTGTCATATTTGTAACATCATGTTTGCTTGCTAACGTATGCTAATTTGACAAGATATCTAAGAGTTCCCTACTAAAAAATAGAAAAAATTAGCTAATGATGCAGGATTTAGAAATTCTATTCATAATTTATTCATGAAATATAAATAAAATATATTCATGCTTTTTTATCTTTACAGAAGATGCTACTAGTTGTAAGATTAATCTTTTTATTATATAGCTTTATTAATCTTCATTATCAAAGATAGCTAGGTAGCCAACATAAGAAAACCTGAGGAGGATTTTTAAGTCCTGTTCATAAATTTGCTAAACAATTGTGACAGGATTTTTAAAAGATATGAAGGTTTATAAGTCTCAATGCGAATGCTCACTAGCTAGCTGGTTAATATGTGCTAACCTGACAGAATATTTCAGACAGGATTTTCAGGTGATAAACAGACCGATTCTCACTAAATGCTAGCTAGGTTTTCTTAATATGATTTCATATTAATCTTCACTGCTGATGCTAGTCTGCTAGCTGGTTAATATGAGCTAAGCTGACAGGATTCCTAATGAGCATTTATAATTTACAGCTTACAGATTTTCTGCTTTTTTTTTATTCCACTAGTAAATTCAGTGTAAAAATAAAGGGTAAATATTGTAGATGAGTTATAATTTTTTCCACAATGATGAATAATTTCGGGCTTCACTGTATATATATGCTGTATATATGCTGTATATTTAAGTCAGAATTTACCAGGGGTATGAATAATTTCGGGCTTCACCCCTGGCAAATTCTGACTTAAAGTTACTTTTATTCAACCAGCAAGTTTTTTTTTGACCGGAAATGACACAGGCTTCTCCCAAAAGATAAGACGATGTACAAGAGGCATCATTGTACACATATCATCATCATATATATGTGTATATATATATACTCCTGTTAAAAGAAAATTTAAAAATGTGTGTGCGTGTGAGTGTGTGTAGGTTGTATACGTGTGCTCGTGCTTCACGGCACGTTTCAGAGCATGTGAGGTTCAGGATATACGTCCTCCAGAGATCTCCCCTCACTTCAGGAGACACTCTTCACTGAATTCTCAGTCCAGCAAATCATAAACAGTGTAGTGATGGAAAAAAAAGGTTGTTATGTCTTTTTTTCTTTGTCAGCCTTCAGAAACTCAGGCCGGGACATCCTGACATCTAATGTAAATATTTACGTATATCAGGCCGGCGTGTCGTAAAAGCGCAGCTTGTTTTATGGCACTTAGCGATAAGTGAGAAAGAGGAGAGATATGTAAACAGCATCATGGTTGCTAGCACATTCTTTAAAAAGGTGTTTGTTAGGATGCTGTACCTTTCTTCCACGATGCAGATTTGTCCGTGTGGGGTTTAGGTTCGGAATATTTTAATCGGATTTGTTAAAACATTGTCGTTATCCGTTTATACGAGGAAACAAAGTCAGAGTTAAAAAGAATGGAACAGTTCAGTTGAATATGATTTAAATGAAGTTTAACTTGGGGGGGGCACGGTGGCTTGGTGGCTAGCACGTTTGCCTCACACCTCCAGGGTTGGGGGTTTGATTCCCGCCTCCGCCATGTGTGTGGAGTTTGCATGTTTTCCCCGTGCCTCGGGGGGTTTTCTCCACGTACTCTGGTTTCCTCCCCCGGTCGAAAGACATGCATTGTAAGTTGATTGGCATCTCTAAATTGCCCGTAGTGAGTGAATGAGAGTGTGTGTGTGTACCCTGCGATGGGTTGGCACTCCGTCCAGGGTGTATCCTGCCTTGATGCCCAATGATGCCTGAGATAGGCACAGGCTCCCTGTGACCCGAGAGTAGATCGGATAAGCGATAGACAATGAATGAATGAATGAAGTTTAACTTCATTTGAACTTCTCAAAAAGTTTTATTCAGCGTTGTTGATTTCTTGATTCTGATTGGTCAGAATTTTCTATTTTGATTGGTCAGAATTCTCAGTTTTTATTAGTCCAAATTCTTGATTTTGATTTGTCAGAATTCTCGATTTTTATTAGTCAGAATTCTCAATTTTTATTAGTCCAAATTCTTGATTTTGCTTGATTAACTGTTTATAAAACAAGTCTGGCAGTAGCGCTGTGTTGTATCATGGACGCACCACACAAACTAGCTGCTTTCATTTTGACTACAAGGAAATAACAGAATTAACATAAGTTATGGAAGGAATGTAAGTTACGGAAATAACGTGAGTTACAGAAATAATGTGTGTTCTGCACATGCGTTAATAGGAAAAATTTTGCCAAAAATGATAGTGTCTTTAAAACGTAGCTATCTTTTGTTTTTTCTTAAACGAAGCTATATCTTATATCAAACTGCAAGATGATTAGCGCAACTATCTACCTATTATTATGTTTGCTTTGTTTTCTAGCTAATTCCATTTTGTGGATTCGTTTGTTAGAAGCTTCATTCAAATCGAATTCCAAATTACCCAAACCCGACGGAAGCCGCTGAGGTTTAAGGGTCTGACATGAGGCGGGAACCTCATGTGAGCTACCAGTATAGATTTACATGTTTTTGAAAATTTCCATCTCTGGTTTTCAGCCATTGAAGAAAAAGGCGTGAAGATGAGGCTCACGGTTATCGACACGCCCGGATTCGGAGACCAGATCAACAACGAGAACTGGTGAGAGAAGCTTGATCTCTTCTGTGATTCAAACAGATGCTATAATACACCAAAAAATGACCCAATCATAGATCTAAAGAACATTTATGACATCCGTGTTGCTTCTCCTCAGCTGGGAGCCAATCGTCACATACATCAATGAGCAGTACGAGAAATATCTGAAGGAGGAGCTGCACGTCAACAGGAAGCGAAGGATCCCAGACACCCGTGTCCACTGCTGCGTCTACTTCCTGCCAGCCACGGGACACCGGTACATGTCACTTCCTGTCTATATTTACAGCTGGGAATGTTAAACCGCATGCCCAGGGGTTACGACTCCTTGCTTTGTAATAACGCTGATTTCAGACAGAATAAAGGAAACTTGAAGTAGGCCCTTGTGCCCTGATTGACCTTTTGACCTTATGGGAAACCCGAGAGCCGTAAATCGGCTTCAGCGTAGAGAGCAGGCTTGCGCTGAGACAACAGATCAACCTTCACGGTTCAAGGAGTCATAAATACCTGAATCCGCGTACAAATACTCCGAGCCTTGTTGAGCTGCTAGTCTTCCGTGCCTTCCAATATATCTTCAGTACATTTATGAGATGCTTCGTATTTCATTCGAAGCTACAGCTTAAGGTTAAAGGTTATGTTCAAGAGTGAATGAATTAGCCTGTGGTGTGATGCTAATCCGTGGCTATGCTAGCATTAATCAGCAATCAATAACCAGGCTTGGAATGAACTAGCTTCTCTTTGGCTAATTTGGCTAAGCTAGCATTAATCAGAAGTTCCCCTCAGGTTGCGTCCAATCGATGTGGAGTTTATGAAGCGGCTGGGGAAGATCGTGAGCATCGTACCTGTGATCGCCAAAGCTGACACGCTAACCATGGACGAGAGGCTAGAGTTCAAGCAAAGGGTGAGCAATGATTCTTTTTTATTTATAACAATCATTTTCATCAATTCAGCAAATATTACACGTTGAAGTCGCTTATTTATTTTAACACCAATTTATATGTTGCTTCATGTCAAATAAGACTAGTCGTTCAATTGGTTCAAAAGTAATGGCACCCTCTAAAAAGAGAAGAGTGCATTATGTGTTCAGGAGGTACTTTTTCACTTTAGTTGCCATTTTGTAGCTGTCATTGCCTTTTATGGAGTTTTGTGGGCGTGGTGGAATGTAAACCAGCTGTTCCAGTGAACATGTTTGGTAATTTATGTTTTATTTCTTTGCATATGAAGTAAAAGATGAGTAAACAAGGGCCATAGTGTGACTTGCTTGTATACACAGGTTGCTGTTTGAGGAAAATGTGTGTGTGTGTGTGTGTGTGTGTGTGTGTGTGTGTGTGTGTGTGTGTGTGTGTGTAAACATCTCAGTAAATCTGACCAGGATCTCCGTTGTCTCTTTGCAGATAAGGCAGGATCTTCAGACCCACGGGATCCAAGTGTATCCACAGAAGGAATATGACGAGGACACTGAGGATCGGATACTCAATGACAAGATCAGGGTAGGAGGAACTTTTTAATAACATGATTGTGGAAAATTGAAGGTCATGTGATCGAGAATTAAACAAAAAATCATCAACAAACAAAACAACATGTTCGGACGAGTGCTAGAGCGAATATATGTTAAACCTGTGCCACTGTCAGAGCTGCTGTTCTAGAACATTCCAACCAATCAGGACAAGGCTGCGTGACACACCTGAAATGGGTTATGATGAAATCTAAAAAATTTTAGTCAGGTTTATCACAGTTGAGGATATATACAGAGGAGATATTTCAACAACAGCTGATTTGTAGACTTAATTAATTAAATTTCAAAGCTTACTGGCCCAAATTGTAAACGTAAATCAATTTAATTAGCTCAATTTATTATATTTAAAAAAATATTGTCAATACAAATTGACTAAAAATGTTTACATTGATGAACTAAATAAAAATATTTTGAAATTTACTTAAAATGGAATGTTTTCTAATTGTATTTCTATGTCAGAAATCAAAAATATGTTAAACTTAAATTTGAAAATGAAGAAAAAACGTTTTGTTTCGTCAACTGTTTATTTCGTCAAAATTTCACGTTTCTGTATGTTAAAATCTTGACTATATTTACATTTTTAGATATTTCATCTAGCTTAGCATCTTTTCTCTGGATTCAGTGTTTACACTTTACTTTTGGTGAGTGAAGAACATCACAAGAATTACACTGTAAACTTCACTCTTTAAGCAGCTCTAGAAACTTAAAAAAAATACCTACTATACAAGAGTTCTGTTTTTAGCTTCATGCTAATTCTGTGCTGGGAAAAATGAACGTAGTTCTGCATCTGAGTAACATTTACAAGGGTAAAATGTTTGCGTTATGGTTAAAACGTGACTCAGTTTAGCGTCAGACTGATTACCGATGTGTGTTTTAGGAAAACATCCCGTTTGCGGTTGTGGGAACAGATAAAGAACACCAGGTGAATGGGAACAAGGTCCTGGGACGGAAAACCAAATGGGGAATCATCGAAGGTGAGTGTTTTTTCTTTAACTAGAATAATAATTGTGGAAATAATTATTATTATTAGCATGTAGTAGTTATTTTTGTCTTGTACGACGTCGCCATCTAGTGGCAGAGTTCAGCTATAGCAACAGTATTTATTTCCTTCATTCAACCCTGGGTATTGGGGTTTTTTTTCCCCCGCAGTTGAAAACGTTGAGCATTGTGAGTTTGCCAACTTGCGAGATCTTCTGATTAGGTAAGTTTCATTTTTTGGATCTTTACTATTTTCATGATCTTTCTATCTTCAAGGCTTTTTTTGTATTAAACATATGTGTTGAAAAATTCTGTAATTAAATACAATTCTATAGTACCAGCTTTTTCATAAGCAGGTCTATAGTTTTCTATAAAGAGATCTTTGATTGAAGTTTAGGGGCATGGTGGCTTAGTGGTTAGCACGTTTGCCTCACACCGCCAGGGTTGGGGGTTCGATTCCTGCCTCCGCCGTGTGTGTGTGGAGTTTGCATGTTCTCCCCGTGCCTCGGGGGTTTCCTCTGGGTTCTCCGGTTTCCTCCCCCGGTCCAAAGACATGCATGGTAGGTTGATTGGCATCTCTAAATTGTCCGTAGTGTGTGAATGAGAGTGTGTGTGTGTGCCCTGCGATAGGTTGGCACTCCGTCCAGGGTGTATCCTGCCTTGTTGCCCAATGACGCCTGAGATAGGCACAGGCTCCCCGTGACCTGAGAATAGTTTGGATAAGTGGTAGACAATGAATGATTGAAGTTTATGGAAGGAGTCTCCAGTGTTAGTGTCAGCATTTTGTAACAATCAGGATAGAGGAGTTTATCCTTTGCATTTTTTTTTTCCTTTTTTCCCTTTTATATCTTTAAGAGAGAAAAACAAAAGGCTGGTGAGAGATCAGATGTTTATAGCTGCTATATTGCAAAACAGAACAGGAACTAACTTTCATGTTTCATGGACATTCCACAATGTTCAACGTAACTATAAACGGATAAAAAAAGCACTATGATACACCATTTTTTAATAAGGAAAAATTATCATTGTTGGCTAACTTCCAAATAATGAACATAATTCTGTTTCATTTACACCACAGTCATTTGCTGACACACTTAAAGAACACCATGTGATGTTTTTTTATCGTCTTATAGCTACATTATAGCTGTGGAACGTCCATAAAGCAAGTTCTTGCCATGATAGCTTTAAAAAAAAAAAATAAATAAAAAAATACAGTTTGTTGTAATTCTGTGTTGTGATGAATAATATCTTAAATCGGTATAATAATAAACTTGCGCTATACAGTAAATGGAGATGTCATCTGGATTCAGGTGAAGGAAATTTATTTATTTATTTATTTGTGTGTTTGTTTATTTAAAATCTATACATTTATTTATTTGTTTGTTTTAAATCCATTTATTTGTTTGTTTATTTATTTAAAATCCATTTATTTGTTTGTTTATTTATATAAAATCCTAAATGTATTTATTTCTTTATTTATTTTAAATCCATTTATTTGTTTGATTGTTTTCTTTTTAAATCCACAAATGTATTTATTTATTTGTTTATTTCTTTGTTTGGTTTACATTTATTTGTTTGTTTGTTTATTTTAAATCAATTTATTTATTTATTTTTCTATGCTCGTTTTAAATCCATTTGTTTGTTTGTTTAATTTATTTATTTAAATTCCATAAATGTATTTATTTATTTGTTTGTTTCTGTTTCTTTGTTTGTTTTAAATCTATTTATTTATTTATTTATTTTGAATCCTCCACAGGTCCCACCTTCAAGACCTGAAGGACGTCACTCACTACATCCACTACGAGACGTACCGAGTGCGACGGCTAAATGAGAGCAACACCAGCGGATTCGGCCTCTCCGCTCTGACTGTGGAGAACGGTACAGCAGAGAAGAACGACACTGAGAGCCAGCTTTAAAAACACACACACACACACACACACACACCAAAATGATAACGAGAACATTTCTCTTCCAGATGTGAAGACATAAAGACATTTCTACATTTAAGCATCATATATGAGTCTATTTTTTAAAAGGAGTCTATATTATGGGTCAGATTTTTTGGGGGGGAAAAAAGTCAGAAAGACAGAAAAAGATATTGATGATGATGATGTGTGAGGAAGTACAATAGAAGTGAAATGCATGTAGACAAAAAGAGAGAGAAATGAGCAATTCTTTACCTCTATTTCTCTCGTCTCTTTTTTTTTTTTTTTTTTAAAGAAAAATAAGATTAGTAAAATAAAACTATTTTTGTTACCGCGCTTGCTTTTGGGAAGTGTGATTTTTTTTTTTTCTCGTAATTTTCTAACGGAGCTATTTTTTATTGCTTGTGAAAAAAAAACAAAAAACGCTGGAATGAGAAGAAAGCAATATCACCAAAATTTTTTTCTTTTTTTTTGAATCTTGAGCTGTTTAGTGTTTCTATAAGTCTCTTCTGTTCTTCAACAGTTTTAATGAAAAAAAAAACAAAAAAACAAAACAAATAGAACAATAATGATGTATTCACTGTTTTTTTTTTCATAAAAGGTACACATTTTTATACTCACTGTCCAAAATTGTGTTGTGTTTTTTAAGCTACTGTACATACCCATGTTGTTGTTGTTTTTTTAATCCAAAATCTTCTCTTTTTTGATAATAATGCAACATGTACTAACAGCTCTGTCATGTCCTGGTTAAAAATATTAATATTCATGTTAAACGTCATCGATTTATGATTAAATGATTGTCACTGTTGACTGCACATTGTGTTTATTTTCCATAAAAAAATACTGACATTAAATGTTTGATCATAAATTCGCCTTTTACACAATAAAAAAAAAATGATAGGAATTCAACGAAAGTGTAGTAAACAATACGTTAGTTAAAGTTAAAAGTTAACACAAGCTTTAGGGATTTCGGTTACACTTTGGCTAGACAAATTGGTGTTACTCAGACTGTTTACAAGAAAATCTAATTCATTCATAACTCGTTCAAAATTGCCCCTGAAATTTGGTCAAAAAAAAAAAAAGTTCATGAATTTATGTCAATTTACAGATAAGGACATTTTATCGTTAGTGACAAATAACTGCAAAGCTTTTACAGATAAAATTTCTTTCAATTAAACAGCGTTTTAAGTGGAATTTGAATATAAAAGCCGTTTCACAAATAAACAATGCCATTCCATTTAGCGCAAATGTAATGGCGCCCTTGAAAAGGAGGAGGAGTTCGGTAATGTGGGTTTATGCTAGCCGATTCGCCGCAGTGGCTGATCTACTTTATTGCAAGGTCAAGTTTCTTGCAATTATGCACCGTTTTAAGTGAAATTTGAAAATAAAAGTCGTTCCATATTAAAAAACGATTTCAAAACCACTAACTATGCCATTCCATTAGCACAAATGTAATGGCGCCCTTGAAAAGGAAGAGAAGTTCGGTAGTGTGGGTCTATGCTAGCCGATTCGCCGCAGTGGCTGAGCTGCTTTACTGGAAGATTTAGAGAAAACTCTTTCGCCCTTTAGATTCTGTTTAGTTTTAGTAATTTAGTTCATTCGGACGTTTTCACATCACTCAGAACCTGTTTTAGACACAAATTTAAAATGTTTGACACGTCGTTCTTTAATGAATAAAACATTGCAATGGAAATAGAGGAATAAATCGCTTAAGGCCATGCTGATATTGAAAAATAAACAACTTCAGGCTAGTACCAGTAGCATCGCTGTTATTACTACTGTCAAATTTGGTTAAAAACTTTTTTTATTTTATTTCAGAAAGCAAAAGATGAGAATGTAAAGACAGTATTGTGTGGTTGTGTGTGTATGTATTGTGTCAATCAATCACACAGAGCCGTTTTTCCTTTTGTACAACCTTTACTAAAACGGTGCAGACTGGAACCAAACCATTTTGGAAAAACGACAACGCATGTCTGACAAGGCACTGCAGCCATGAGAAACGTTTTTTTTTCTTTCACTACAGCATTATTTACAGGAAAAACCAAAAAAAAAGTATAATCATAACAATAAAGCCTAATCAAATGCTTCACGTTGATGACTGAGAGAAGTGGGATGCGGGAGAGCTGGTCCGTTTAAGGCAGACTTCATTTTCTTAGCCACAGTCACGCAATGGGGCGTTCACTCCGTGAGCAAAAAGCCAAGCTTTTGTCCGAGACCCTGTTAGAATGGTGGAGTTAGTAATCATGTGAGCGACACGTGTACGATGCAGAATATTCAGACGTGGGAGCGTAGAGCAGATCTGCTTCAAATGTTGGACTTCCATCATCACTGGAGGCTTGATCGATTAAAAAAATGTACAGCATCAGTCAGGTTTCTTATTTATAGAACAGGTTCATGCATCTGGAGCTTTTCAGTAAAAATTATGGCCGTGTCCCAAACACCAGAATTCAGCACTAGCTAGTGTACATACCATAAGATTGAACCTTGTGTCAGTATTTTCAAGGGATGCATCCATACAGCATTTTTTTTTTTTGGTATTTGGTTTTAAAAGTGGTCATGTGTTTATGCTAGTAAGCTCTTTTTTTCTAACATTAGCAAGTTCATTTAAACTGTGGTGAATTAGGTAGCAAGCTTGGATTAAGTAGAGTTTTAGTGGAGAAAAAATTGAAGCAAATAAGTAAGTAAATTTTTGTTTTGAATCTTTGTCTAGTGGCTATTCATCAAGAACAACATATTTGAGCCTTGTTCTTTTTTGTAAATTCTGTAAATATAAAAAAATATTCCTCACCTAGCTAGTGCACTGCTAGTGATAAACTAAATATAAAAAGTTTTATATTTAAGAGCTTTTCCTTGTATTTGTCAAATGGATGTCTAATACCAGTTTCGGTATTGATGCATCCCTAGTTCAAACTTCAACATACATAAGTGAAAGAAAATGACTGTTTATCTTCATTTATGAAGTTGAACATGTAACAGCAACATCAAGCAAGGTTCACACAGATTAGTGTGCTATTTTTGGAAATATTTGTGTTTAACCAGTTGTTTTTAGTAGGTGTAAATACCTACTACAATTTCACAAAAATAGAAAGAATTCTGGTCAGGCCATGCCCACAAGTGATTTTTCGCTTTCTTGTGTGAACATAGGATCAGGCTAGGTAGCTGTGTGTGTTCCCATAATGCATTGGGATTAATGCATTAGTTTTAACTTCAGTCAAGGTGCAAGCTGGATTGTGGAAGTAAACAAGGTGTAAAGTTAGTTAGAATTATAATTTAGCAGTTATTAAGTCATTTTACACATGTTCCTTCATTAACACAAGTATTAAAATGTCAAATTGTGAATGTTAGTATGTTAAGATTGAAAAAAGAAAGCAATATCATTTTTGTATGTATTATAAATATCCCCAAATAGCTTGTATTCAGTTTTAAAACCACCTTCAAAGTTTTTAATATCACAAAAACTGTGTTTCCAAACTTAAAAATGTAACTTTCATCATTATAACCTGTTATTCCTGATATCTGTTACATCTGTACCAAATTTTATCCTCAGTTCAGGTCTGGAGTCTGACAGGAATCAGGAAGAAAAATATTTTCATATAATTTATTCTGTTGATTTAAGCTCATGTTGTAGACTGCACTCTTATTAAAGGACACACCATCATTCCATATGTAGAATTTCAAAATTCTGTAACTTGCACATATATTGTAAAATTAGTGTACATATAGCCTTTTCCCATTCAAAAACCATGGGGGGCACAAACTTTTGCACCCAAATCAAAATAGTGGCAAATGGCTAGCTTTCTTGTGACCCATGCTATGATCAGATTATTAGAACATTAAAAATCTGTATTTATCTACATTGTAAATTTGTGTTTTTTAAATTTTATTTACTGTTATTTGTTAGCTTGAGCTCTGGTAAGCACTTGTAAGTTAAACGTTAGTGATTAATGATTTATATCAGAATTTGAGTGTGCATATTTGCATGTACAAAATAAGCAACACACTTTTTTCACTTTTTCCAAAACACACTTGATGCTATGCTTGCACGTAGCCCACGTTAGCATGTCGGTAAATATTGTAAATATCAGAACTGCTCTCTATAATCCACAGCTGATGCAATTCATCGCTTCAAGACATTAAACTGGGTGTGTTGTTGTTTGTTGTTGTTGTTCTGGTTTTTTTTTGCATATCAAGCTCAAAAACATTGATTCGGTGTATCCAAACAGATCTTAAGCCTTCCTTATATACATATCAGGGTCGAAATAAGAAAAGTTAATATTGAAGATTCTGCTAAACACCATCATTCCAAACTCTCGCTCCATAAAAACAGCTTGGTTCACAGCAAAAACTACATTTTTTTTTTACAAGTAATACAACATCTGCAAGATTTATATAACTTTCCTCAGCGATATATATTAATAAGTATCTCTGTGAATTTATTTTTATTGGATGGCAGAATGGAAGAACTTCCATGTTCTCATCTATACAGAGAGCTGGTGGATGTGTAAATACTGCAACATGGTTAAAATTAAAAAAAAACTTTAAAAATAAATAAATTCATACGAACCTCCGTTGCCAAATTTAACTTCAACTACTTTGCCGGCAAAACTTTTTCCAATTTCCAAAAAACTTCTTCCACCAGGTGTCAGCATAGCGCTTTCCTAAAAATAACTGCCAGCTATGATCCAAACAATAAAAAATAAATCGAAATCATTTAAAAAAATAAAAAAAGTTAAACCCTGCCGTCTCTTTAAGCAGCTCTTCATGTTCCCTGCTCTTTCATCATTGATTGGAATCAAACACACAAAAAAAAACCTCGTAGGCGATCTTCTTCACTTCAGTGAATAATATAAATGAATAAATAAATAAATATACGCATCCAGTTGATAAATTAACCTTAAGTAGTAAAATACATAAAAACATAAAATCTCAGAGCTTGAAAATGAATCAGGTTTTTAGTACGATCTGGCTTTAGAACCAGTGTTTGACCTTTGACCTTTGCCAAGGTGAGTCATCATAAAAGTACAAAGGTTTAAAAGGTTTCAGAGAAAGCAGTGACCTTGAGTGCCTGAAGCCTCGGGGTCACAGTGTCTTTTTTGTGAGTGTTTTGTTTTGGTTTTTTTTGTATTTTTTTTTTAAATAATCATCACATTTTGTGCAGAAAAATAATAAAGCTGTAGAATCATTTATTTAAACGTAATGTACTTCCTATGCTCCTCATCACTCAGCATATATTCTGATCAATAATAAATCAGTGAACGGAATAAAAGAAGGAGACGTGAGGAGAAGAGAAAGAAAGAAATGTGAAGAAAGATGCAGGTAAAAAAAAGAGAAATAATTTTAGGATAAAGTATTTTTAGGATAAAGTAAGAAAAAAGAAAGGAATTGAGACAAACTTTTTTTTTTAAGGAAATTAAAAAGGAAGAGAAAAATGGTTGAAAAGCAGAAAAAAGAAAATGAAGCAAATTTTTTTTTAAAAAAAAAAAAGAAAGGAAAACTAAAAATAACAGAAAAAGTGATCAAATTTGAAACAAAGACATAAACAAGTAGAAAGACAAGAAACAAATAAAAATAAAATAAAAAACCGTGTATAACAGAAAGAAAGAAAGAAAGAAAGAAAGAAAGAAAGAAAGAAAGAAAGAAAGAAAGATAAAGGAAAATTAAAACTAACTGAAAAACTGATTAAAAAAAACAAACACAAAAAAAACATAAATACAAAAAAAAACAAATAAAAATAAAATAAAAAACTGTGTATAACAGAAAGAAAGAAAGAAAGAAAGAAAGAAAGAAAGAAAGAAAGAAAGAAAGAAAGAAAGAAAGAAAGATAAAGGAAAATTAAAACTAACTGAAAAATTGATCAAAAAAAACAAACAAAAAAAACCATAAATAAGTAGAAAGAAAACAAGCAAAAATGAAATAAAAATGGAAAGAGAAAAAAGAAAAAGAAACAAATTGCCTGAGTGAGAAATAAAATTGAAAAAAAATCCAGAAAGAACTCTTCATTATTTGGCCACACGGCATCAGTGTAGCGCTCAGAGCTAAACCACACATCCATGCTGTTCATTCAGAAAAATAAATAAATAAATAAATAAATAAATAAAAACTGCCCTCGAACCTTTAGTTCCATTTCATTTCATTTCCTGACTCTGTTCTTATTAAAGTTATACAGGAACATCAGAGATGATTCAATCGCACAAAATGTCATCATGGTGGCGCAGAACAGGGTTTGAAAGCCAAGCTGGGTCGGGGGTACAAACTTGTTTAGCGTGTGTGTGTGTGTGTGTGTGCATGTGTACAGTATCTGTACCTGGTGATGGCCTGAGAGAGGCACTGACGCAGTGTAAACCGTCAAACCGGACTGAAAAACGAGCGTTTGAAAGCAGGCCTGTGGTTATTGATATCGAGTTATAAATATCTACAGTTTACACGTCGATTGGTACATTTGAGTAAATATTATTTTTGCGCTGAAAAAAACAAAACGAACAAAAAAACCTAAAAAGTCTAAAATGATTTTTAAAACTGCACCATGCATTTAGTTCAGTTTACAGTAGCAGCTGCATCGCAATGAGTCTTCGTCTTAGCGGAGGATCGATACTGAAAACCTGCGGCACTAAAAATCAACACCGGAATTCGTCAGTGAGACAAAAAAAAACATCCTTCAACAAATCTATGGTATTTTATTCCCAAACGTTTCCCGGTAGTCATTTCACAGTAATCCTCGTCAAAAATATCGACTTAAAAAAATAAGATTTCCAAAAGGAACACAAGAGGAACGGCATGACAACGAAGCGCGAGGAAGGAAGCGTGCAGCACTGACGCGGAAAAAAAATCTACGCGGCTGTTCACGGCTAATAATTTGAGTATTTTCAATTTTCTCAGAGGCGACTTTCACTAAACAGAGTGTAAATATAGCGACGAGGGAAAAGATTCTTTCACATTCTTTACTTTTTCCTAGCTTCCCCTTGTCTCGGTTTTCCGGAGCTTGTTTTTCACTCCAAAAAAAAAATGATCAAGATGAAAAAGTTTTATTTCACTTCATGGTTCGTGTTTGAAGGCTAATGGTTGTAATGGAAGCCTGACGCCTCAGATCGTGTCGCTCGCTTTCATGTCACTTTCCCACATTAGCCCAGGCCAACGAATACATCGGAAAGATCCGGAAGATTCCGACCAGCTTCCCGTTTTCCTCTTGCGCTGCCTCATCTTCGACTCCATCTTTTCCTTTTCCCGTCGATTTCCCCTCGTGGGTTTCAAGATGAGTTTGGGGGTTTAGTCATCAGTCTGGTTCGTTCGTCTGAAGAAGGAGGAAGGTTTTTTTTCAATGATGAGGAGGATGCAGGCTCTTCATCATCTCTACTCGATGACCATGCAGCGCGGCAGGTGCTGGGAGTAGTACTTAAAGAGCTCGGCCGTGGCGCCGGGGCAGTTGGTCAGCTCCAGTTCCTCCAGATCCTGCAACTGGATCAAGCCTGACAGGCCAGTGGTGGTCAGCAGGGGGCAGCCTGGTGCAGGAAATCATACACACACACACACACACATACACACACACGTGAGAACCACTTCCTGTCCTGAACTTCATGCTCATACCTTCCTGAAGGTAACTCATTACAGTGAATTCCTAGAAAAACTAATTAACAATAGCGAAAGAGAAGGAAAAGGAGAAGAAACAAAGACAAAGAAAAAAAAGAATAAAGATACAATCCAATAAAAAACGGAGAAAGCCGGAGCGAGAAAAAAGGAAGGAGAGAACGACTTATCAACAAAAAAATGCTAAAGAAAGAAAGAAAGAAAGAAAGAAAGCTTGGCAGATGTAAAGAGTGAAAATACCTGCTAGAGACAGAAGATGAAGACTCCTCATACCAAATAAGTGCTGCAAGCCAAAGTCCTGCACCTACACACACACACACACACAAACACACACACAAATACATTAATATTATTTGCTATAATCCATTTTTTAAAATTAAAAATCAGTTTTAATAGTGTAAAATATGTTTAAAACATGTTTCCAATTTATACTTTTATTGTACTTTTTAGTTAATTTTTTTTAACAATCAGAAAAAAAAGAATTAAAAATAAAACACTCTCACAAGATCATGCTTTCTTAACAAAAAATTAAACAATTAATAGATTTTTATTTTCTGAAAAGTGTTCCTTGGTGCTCCAGCAGGTAGATGCTTGGTTTTGTTCCTTTGTCTGGTTGAAAAATCTCCAGAAATAATGATTGTGTGTTTTCAAGCCTCCAGGGTGACTACCGATGAGCAAAATTTGGGGTTCAGTATGAAGGTAAGTGTTTTTCCTCTGAGGCTGAAGTGTTGCCACGTCATGAATCCATTTCTGAAATTCTAAATCGTTCATAGCGCTAGCCTGAAAAGTCCTAGCTTTAGTTTGGATGCATGAGACTCGATAAACTAATTTGTACTACCTGGCTGTTTTTTTTTATTTCTGATGAACAGATAAGGCAAAAATTTGTTGAAATTTGTCAATTTTAATTTTATCGTCAAATTTTATCCTCTTATCCTCCTTCTCGTCACATTGTGATGGCTAAACAGCGATTAAAGACAGCTAATACATGCAAACTGTTCTCCACTTCTAACACCTCCACTCAATCCTTTCCATCTTCACCACCCACATCCCTGGCTGCGTTTTTTGAAGCTAAAGTGGTGGGCATTAGCAGACAGTTCTTTATGCCACATACACCCACTCAACCTCTTTTTACTTCTTCAGCACATATGAGGCTCTGGAACCTAGGTTCTGGCCTGATCTTTATGGTCTGCTAGTGATAAAATGTGTGGTGTGGTGTGGTCTCAAGTCTAAAATCAGGCTTATTTATGGTTTGTGACTCCAAAGATGCAGATCTCTTTCAGAATGTACTGTATTTCCACCACACCACTGGTGTTGGACCTGGAATAAGGTCCAGATTAACCATGATCCTGATGTGGGTCAAGTGCTTACTGTAGATGAATGAATATGATCACCATCCATCCATCCATCCATCCAACCAACCAACCAACCAACCATCCATTCCTGTGATCATGGGGGTAGAAGTCACTGGGGCAGCAGTCTAAGCAGAGATACCCATACCTCCCTCTCTAACCACCTCTTCCAGCTCCTCCACAGGGATACCCAGGCACTCCCAGGCCAGACGAGAGATATAACTTCTCCATCAAGTCCTTGGTCTGCCCTGGTGTCTTCTCCGCATCAGACATGCCTCCCCAAGGAGGCATCCCGGTGGTATCCTAACCAGATCCTAACACTAATCCTAACCCTAATCCTAACCCAAACCTCCCCATCAGTTTCCATTTTAATATAGATTCACAGCGACTTTACTTCAATCTCCATTCAAACGTCCGAGCTCATCACCCCATATCTAAGCCCAAACCCAGACCTGGATTTTATTTTCATGCTTTTTGTAGTAGAAGTTCTAGTATTAAAATATTGTAGAACCCACACCGAACTTTCTTTAATCCCAAGGGTAAGTTTGTACGGTTTTATGTTAATTACCTGACAACACCAGCGTAAATAGAGGCTGCGAAGTGAGGACATGGTAGAGAGATACCCGAGGCCTGTGTCCGTAATCCTCACACACCTAAAGACAAAAATCACACAGTTGCTTCAGTCAGGTTGTGTCACTTAATCGCGCAAGTTTCCTTCATACACACTTCTTAAAAACATCTTCTGATTAATTATCTATCAATATATAATTTATATAATATCAGAAACATGAATTATAGATTACGTGACGTCTAGTTGTCCATATATATATATATATATATCTTAATATGCGTAAACGTAATAGATCATCCGCTCATAAATATTTTGTTTGTTGATCCAAAGAGCTTCGGAAGCAAACTGCTTATACATGAGTTTGGATGAATTAATATTTCATTTCTTTGTGTGTGTTGGTACGACATATTCTGCTAATGTGTAGCATGATGTACAACAATATTCAGCTTGTTTTGAAAATGTTTTAAGAATTTCTTTTTCATAAACGTTCTTTAATTTAAACCAGTTTGGATTCTTCCTCCCTTTTAGGACACAAACTAGCCGGAAAACAAATGTATAGCTTGTGTAGTTTGTAGCTTTATCTCTTGTTTGTGTTTTAATGTTTCTGAGTAGCTATAAATAGCTTCTAAAGCTAACTAGCTCCACACAAATGAAATAATTCTCTAATCTGAGTTGGTTCTAATGGTTGGTAAAATTGGTTTTTCTGCATTACATATTTTGTGCTTTCTGTTGTACTAGCATTGTCGGAAGATTAGCAAAAAGCAAGCTAACTACACTAGCTGTTTGAACTCGCCAGAGGAACTGATGATCGCTGCTACTTCCTTCCAAGCTTTCTTTTTCCTCATAACCTCTCTATAAATGTTTTAATGGCAACATACAATATATATAACTTGAATATAGAACTAGTTGCAGGTAGGAACCGAACCTGTGAGCAGGATTGAAGAAAAGTCCACATACGCCATAGGATGAGTCTGAGGAATCATGTGATGATTGTTTTGTATGGATTTGGAACATATTTGCCTACAATTGAGAAAATCTCAGTTCAACACGTACCGGTCGAGAACGAGTTCCTCAAGCTTGTGCAGATCACAGGCGATGTACTCGAGGGCAGCGTCTGTAATCCGTGGGCACCAGGAAAGATCAAGGCTACGCAGCTTGCGCAAGTTCTCGGCCACGAGCTCGACGCCGTCGTCAGTGATCTTGGAGCAGCCTGAGAGGCTGAGCGCGGTCAGGTTGGGCAAGCTGTGCACCATGTTCACCACGCCGTGGTTGGTGATCTCCCAGCAGGAGTGCAGGCGCAACGTACGCGTGGTGCAGCCCTGCTTAGCGGTGAAGTAGGCCATCGCCGTGTCGGTCACGTGGTATGCCTGCAGACTCAGCTCGCACAGATTGGGCAGGAGCTGCGAGATCGCTGCTACGGCGTCGTCGGCCACGTTGATGCAATCGCTGACGCTCAGCGACGTGAGCCGAGCGTTCAGACTCGACCACAGGCCCGCCTCGGTGAAGTCGTTACAGCCCGAAAGCTCCAGGTGTAGCAGCCCCTGCATCTGCTCCAACATCACCTGAGAAACGTGGAAGGAAATGTACAGGGATTAATCATGTGCACGCGGTCATCATTAATTTCACGTTAGAAGCGACCGCCAAGAGGGAACTTTTAATGTGGGTTTAATGTGTTTCTTGATTATAAACTCAACCGTGGACTAATCGGGAGCCTGGGCACTTGGAGAAAAGCCGATTTCATGCCTGGACTATTACGTTTTTCCCTTTTTTTTCTCGTTTCCCAGAGGACACCATGTTCCAAAGCCAGAGAAAGAAAATGATCATTGTTCTCTTGTATTTTGCTAAATAAACATTTTTATTTGGTTTAACCCATGCCTTTGTGAAGGCACCATGATGCTATAGGATTTAAAATTTATGATCTGTCTACACTGAAATGATTATAAATGAATTTTATTTTTATATTACGTAAAGAAAGAGATTAAATAGATAGTCATTTTTGTTTTACTGTTGAATTGTTTTAAATGAGTCTTAGAAGACTTTTTTTGGTAATGTAATATATTGCAGACCCATGCAAGGTTTCCAATACCAACATGAGGTTTTAGTGCTGTCTTCTTTTACTTTAAGAGCAAGTTCTAAACATTACACTTATTTTTCATAGATATGAATACTTAGAATGACCCGTCATTAAAGAAAAGAGCTAGTTATTGTACTCTATTACATTATAGCAGCTACAAGCGGCCTTTCCTTCACCTGTCTGTCTCAGAAAACCTACTTTCCGGATACATATATTTTTGTTGCGTTTAATATTACCTTACAGCTAACATCAATCCTAATTCCTGAAATCTGTCACCAAGCAGCAGCTTAACACGCTGTTATATCCCGCTTATGAGATTTATTTCTGCTCCATTGATTAAGATAAAGCAAAGGATTAACCCAAAGCTCCCGGTCATTTAGGTAAGTGGACCACGTCCAGGTGCTGATCAGTGGAACACTGCGAACGTTTGAGAGAAACGGGCACGGATAGCATCGCTAACAACTTGAGTGGTCGCCATGACTACAGCAGGCCAGGCCTCAAAATAGCAGCAGCTCTGAGGCGAGTAGGACGAGTGCAACCGCGGCTGCATGCTGGTTCAGAAAGTGGGATGATTTTTTAGTTCTTCAGCCTGTAGAGCAGATGTCAGATTACAAGCTCGTGAGCTTTATGAGCTTTCTGAGGCACATAGTAATGATACTTTACACTCAGATAACAGAACCTTGAATGACTAAATAAAAAATGGAACAAATAATTAATAAATAAATGCGTCAATTTATTGTGTGGCATTCTTAGATTCACAAACTTTTTGTCATCATGTGGTATTGCAGTAAAAAAAAAAAAAAAAAAATATTTACAGTACATGCTTGAGGGCAATTTATGTTCATGTATATTAATAATATTAATATTCTACATATTTAAAGTAATTAAATAAAAATAATCATAATAAATGAAGAAATTTGCTCCCTGTGCTTTATTCATTACCTCATATTTAATTTACCCAGATAAAAAGAAGAAGGAAATATCTAAGAGATCATGTAAGAGACGGATTATGACATCTTGTCTGTGTTTACCTCAAGCCCTGCATCTGTGATGGTGGAGCGCTTCAGGCTGAGTGACTTTACTCCCTTCTTGGACAGCGGGTAGTTGTCGATGAACTCGCAGATGTCCAGGTCGGAGACACCCACCAGGCAGAAGGAGTGGAAGCCACGTAAAGCGAAGGCCTGCAGGCTCACAAACTCCTTCTCGCCATTCGGCAGTGCGTTATACAGCTCTTTGGCGTGCAGGACAGGGGTCACGCCCTCCCAGAACTTGGGCTGGTACAGGACTTTACGCCACGTTTTACACACTTGGGCCAGAGCGCACTTCTCGGCCGTGGTGAAGTACCACAGCAGCCGGTTTAACACCTTCTCGTCCAGGGCCAGTTGCCTCTCTAGCTTGGCATACTGCCTGGCGTCGGCAGCCATGGGGAGCGCCTCTAAGTGGTAGGGCAGGCTCAGGGGCACCGAGGATGCCTGGCACAGACGGTTCTTGGCGGCCGGCGTGCCCTTGGTGATGCTGGCCGAGCCGAGGCCGTTGGGTTGGGGAGGCAGCTTGACCATGCCGTTCCGCGTCACACACGGAGACTTGAGCTCACTCGGAGTGGACATGTTCAGCTTTCAGAGCCTGCCAGAGAACAACACACTCATTATCATCATCTATACAGGAGGGCTTAAGATTGTCCCTTTCTGGTGTAAAAAAGATGGAGCACAAGATAAATCTTTACCATTTCATTCATATATTCAAACAAGGGATCTGTGATCAGGCTTAAAAAGTAAAAGAACCTAATATAAGAACTATCTATCTATCTATCTATCTATCTATCTATCTATCTATCTATCTATCTATCTATCTATCTATCTATCTATCTATCTGTCTTTCTGTTTGTCTGTTCATCTATCCATCCATCCATCCATAAATCCATCCATGAGTTCGTCTATCTCTCTGTCTGTCTGTCTATCTATCTGTCTGTCTGTTCTTCCATCCATCCACCCATGAGATCATCCATCCATCTATCTATCTATCTATCTATCTATCTATCTATCTATCTATCTATCTATCTATCTATCTATCTCCACCAGCAGAAATAGACCCTAACATTATTTATAATGTTATTTCTTCAGCATATATCCATCCATGTGTACCCCCCCCCCCCTTTATCTAATCATGAGGAATGATCCAGCCCTGCAGACTGAAGTGTAAAGCTGTTGAGTGTTGTCTCCTGCACACCCACGCCATGACATCATGCAGTTATTTATCTCAGTCCACCTTAAAATCCGAGCGCAGATGTGCGTGCTCAGTGTACTGATGCCAGCAGCGGAAAATGTCAATGAAGGTTGTTCACGTTCATCCGTTTTCCTGAATGAACCTCTCGAGAGGCTTTTACCCCGACAAGAGACGCAGAAAAACACGCTCTCGTTCGATTCAGCAGCCTTAAAGTCCATGTAGAAACGTCTAAATATAAAAGGCAGACCTGCCAGCACCTGCACACAAACACACTAACACTACAGCATCTGCATAACACATCCACACAACAGACATACAACTGTACTGCTTATGCAAGAAAGGCAGGCAATGCATGATGGGAAACGCCAAAGCTTAATGCCATGACTGCTTATGCAATCAGAAACGAGCAGGATGGAAAGTCCCAGGTTTAACAATGTTATTAAAGTAAAAAATGTGTGTTTATGCAGCTTTTTGTTTAAGTGTATTATGCGACTTGAGAAGATTAATATGCCGCAAAGAAAGGTGTTGTTTTTGAAAACAGAGGGATTCGATTTTGAATTCCATTGAAATATTAATTCTGACTCTTCCATTCTTTTTCCTAAAAGCAAATTTAATACACGGTATCATTAGCACCATTGAGTTATTATTGCACCTAGTGGTCAAACCCAGGAACTACAACAAGCTCTAATACAAACCCAATGAGGCAGGAATCTCGCTGCCCCTGATCTCACTCTATGGGACACTGTTTTTTATGTCAAACTGTCCTAGATTTAAAAATAAACAGCCTTTAGACTAAGATCTTGTTTTATATCAAGGGGGGAAAAAGAAGAAGGAAAGGAAAAGAAGGAAAGGAAAAGGGGAAAAAGGTTCAGTTCCTTCTGACCAATCAAATTTCAGAATGAAAGTCCATATGTTGACTTTTATTAACGGTAGCTGTTTCATCGTTACGTATCATTATCAGTTTCTTATAAAGATTAGTTTATAAATTGTGAAGCTGAATCCCGTTAGAATGACGTCAATTTTTATTTCAGCTGATAAAGAAGCTGGTCGTGACAAAATAGCTTCAGTGTAGCAGGCGATATATTTAAACGTAGCTAGTTTATCAATCGATTCGATTTTATTTGATTTATTTCCAGCAAAGAGTGTCAAGGCATTGGTGGCTCAGTGGTAGGTTTTTTGCCTACCATGTGGAAGGCCAGGGTTCAATTCCCAGCCAATGCCCAAACCCCAGCCCCTAGATGCAGTGCCAGTCCCAAGCCCAGAAAAAAATGGGAGGGTTGTGTCAGGAAGGGCATCCGGTGTAAAACCTGTGCCAAGTTGATGTGTGGGCCAGTTGGTCTGCTGTGGTGACCCAAACAGGGAGCAGCTGAAAGCATCTTCTATTTCCAACAAAGAATGTCACTAATTTCCCTCTATGTCAGACCTGCTGTTGTAATCCAAAAGACTCTCTTCTGCTCATCCTGCTTGTTAATATCTCATTGTTTTTAAAATGTATTTATTTACTTATCTATTTCTTTATTTTGTTTCTATTTTCCAGTCAAATTGTGTGCATAATATAATTTCCCCATTTTTTAATTCTAAATTCTTTTAAAAATAGTATTTTTTTCATTCCCCCATCCACCACCCACCCGAGTCAGGTGTTGGTGCTTTTTAACAACTAGCTGCTCCTCCATATTTTTTTTCATGAACAAAGACCTCATAGTCCTGCCTTCTTGCTTTCTGTTGGCTCGCAACACAGAGTCTGCAAATTCACAGGTCGGCAAGTTCATCGAGGCAAACTTGGCAAGACACGAATGTCCTGAATTTTGCATAAACACTTCATCTGATCCATTAATATTGGCGCCTCTGATAGGATATTATAGAAGGGTATCATTTGAAATTTCAGTCGGACTGCAGTGAAGCTAATGAGCCGAGGAAAAACCCTGCACCATCCTGTGCACCATGTCGCATAAACCCAGAAATCTCTCTTTTTAAAATGTCTCGTCAAGCAATAAATCAGCATCACCATCGGTCGGTACTCTCTGTACACATAAGTGGGCCAAAGAAGTGATCCATGGCAGCACGCCAGCCTCGTATCCATATGCCGTAGTGCTTACTGAGATTTTTTTCATTCTGGATGTGTGTTGTTGTTTTTTTAAGTAAGGTACCAGAGCAATTTCATAAAAAAAGGACTGCGAGATCAAAGCGAGACACACAATAAGAGCGTCTAAATCAGGGATTGTTAATTACTGTTCTCATGAAAGGAGATGAAATTAAAGCTTGTGTCTGTGTCACTCTGCTGTGTTCTCAGTGTGAAGCTGGAATGTTTATCTACAGGTGTGTATTAGATAACACTATATATATATATATATATATATATATATATATATATATATATATATATATATATATATATATACACACAGTGCTGTATATATACAGTTTTGCTTCATTTCCTGTAACCACAGCTAGGACAGTAGTGCAGCGCAGCTAATGTGCTACCATTACCATAGCAACAAATAAACAGAATGTCTATTTATATAAGAAAGAAAAAATGGCAAGGTGTGTTTAACGTGAAAGGAAGGCGCCTCCAGTAACACCCATTGCTCGTAGCATAACATGCTCACCATGTAATTTTCCAACACTAATATTAGGTTTTCTGTTGTTTTTTTTGTTTGTTTGTTTAAAAAAACAAAAAAAAACAACTTAATATTAGTGAATATATCTTTAATATTTATTAATTAATATTATTGATGAATTAATTACTCATTTTTTAAAATTTCATTCTATCCTGTGATTCAAAGATGATATACAGTTGAAAGCCTTAATGACAACAATTACAAAAAAAATCATTAAATATTATTAGATGTTAGAAAATAGTGTGAAGAAAATATGGAGCTCACATTCTAGAAATCTTAAATAGATCTATTTTGTACAATAATTTAAAAATTCTTATTAATTTTTTTTTTTTCATTACTTTAACATTTCTGGGAATATTTTTTCCTCCAAGTGAATATTATTTAGGTAAATAAAACAGAAATCCCTATTTTAATCCATTCACAATAAACTGAATCGAATTTCTGATCTGATTTCTGAGACACATTCTACCAAAACCTTCAGAAAGCACGATAAGCAGGTTGCAGGACTGCCATCCAGATGTACGTCCTCACATCCCGAGGCCTACAGACACCTCTTAAATAACTGGAAGTGCATTTACAAGCATGTAAATTGGATCAACATGCGCCCAGTGGTCTGTTTTTCCAAATAAAAAAGCTGGCCTAACATACAGACTTGAGGCATGCCGTGCTTCACGATGCTCGGATGTTACTGTAGAGTGTTGGGATGAAGTTGTTGTGTTAATTAAAGTGTTTTGGCAGTTAACACCGCTTTAGTGCGTAGTGTGGTGAAACTAATGACAGACGGAGATGGAAACTTTTGAAGGGGAAGCGTGTTAGATTACCGGGATGGAAAAAATGTGAGATTGTAATGAAGTCACTGAAACATTCTAACAAACTGTAAACTATGTTAGACAACTCAAAGAGAGAGAGAGAGAGAGAGAGAGAGAGAGAGAGAGAGAGAATTGCTGATGCTGTAAATAAATGTCAATTAATAAATCCTATCACAGGTTCGGGGTGTGTGTGTGCACAGGTGTGAGGTCATGTGACGTTTAATTCGTGCAAAGCCACCTAGTTACTGAACATAACAACGGCATGCTGTTTATTATTCATGTTTGCAGGTTGTCTTGCATTCGAACACAATGTCAAGCAAATCTTCGGCCACAACGCTTTTGGAATGCAAATGCGCTATGATATATTATGCCGTCCTTCTGGTTTGCTGCTTTTTTTAATTTATTTATTTAAATGCTGACTCAGCCGCACCCTGAACGCATTAACCATTATGTTACAGTCAAAATCGAGCATTTGTATTCAAGTAAGACTCTACAGCTTGAAATTTTTGTCTGTATTATGTGTTCTCATAGACTGTAGTAATAAAAAAAATAGCAAAACGCAGCAGAAATCATTTATTTTACTTTTCATGACCAGTGTATTCTCTTCAAAATCATTGGAGCTATTCTTTAAAGCTGGGACTTTAAGCTCCACCCACTTCCCGCAATCACATTAAACAAATTCATATAAACATCATATAACAGATATTTAAATTTATGACCTTATGATAAGGATATAATTCCTTTTTAACCACACAAATTTCTAGGTTTATTAAATGTTAGATTTAATACCGGAAAATATTTTTTAGAACAGTGCATGATGTTGAATAGACTATAAATTGTTTAAAAACTTTTTTTATTTGCTTAACAAACCTGAAAATTAGGTTGTTTTTTTTTTTGTTTTTTTTTTTAAATATAATTAAATCTAAATCTAAAATTATTATTATAAATAAATAAATAAATAAATAAATAAATTAATTAATAAATTAATAAACATTTAATAAATAAATAAATAAATAAATAAATAAATAAATAGATAAATAGATAAATAAATAAAAATTATTTTAGATTAAATCTAAATCTAAAATTATTATATCTAATTTTTTTGTACATAGATATACAAAATGTGACTCGCTTCCTGTCACATGAGCTTAAATGCTTATCTACATCCAGAATCAAATATTTTATATTTTTTAATAAGCAAGACTTAATATTCAAAGAAAGGTCCTGGGATAGTGGAATATTCTTGGTGGTTAATTAAAAGTTTCCATGGCGACTGCTGCTGTTCTGCAACGTCCCAATCCTGCTCATGTGTCCTACACTAAGGGCAGTTAGGACTAAGGGTAGAACGTAGCCAAATTGTCTGGATTAAATAAGAAAACACGGCACTGACACAATAAACAAGAAGCTTGAACACTGCTGCATGGACAGAACACGGCTCAGTGTGGGGGAAGGAAAGACAGAGAGCAGGGAATCATGGGATATGAACAGAGGCTTGTTGTGCTCATTCACTGTGAAATAGAAGCCTAATGATCATCAGATGTTGTTTTTTTAATAATAAAAAAAAGCCTGTAATTATAAAGGGGTATTTATTTAACATATGGAAGGAGTCTCCAGTGTAATTTTTATCATTAAAATGTATTCGGATCTCAATTTTATCATTAAAATGTATACAGATGTCAATTTTATATTTTAAATTTTATAATTGAGATTTTAATTATTTAAAGCATTAAAATTTAAGAATTTAAAGATTTAAAATGTTATAATAAAAATGTATACAGATCTTAATTTTATTATTAAAATTTTATAATTGAGATTTTAATTATTTAAAGCATAAAGATTTAAGATTTTATAATAAAAATTTATACCGATCTCAATTTTAGAATTAAAACGTATACAGATCTCAATTTTAGAATTAAAATTGGATCATTAAGATTTTTAAAGATTTCAGAGTTTATCATTTTAAATGCATTTATAATTCAAGAGATTCTTTTAAAAAAAAAAAAAAAAAAAAGAAGAAGCAGGGAAATATCGTTTATAACGAAAGTGAGAAAACTTATCACTGACCATAAACGTAGCTATAAACGGATAAAAAGCACGGTGTGTTGTGTTATCATCCTTATTTTGACTGAAATAATTCATTTCTACTTGACGTCATTATTTTGACTTGCAAAATTGTTTGATTTAATATCCTTATTTTAAAATATTGCCCGTTTTTCAAACTTAACATCTCTATTATTTCAAACAAATTTGCAAAATGAATTTGAAAGCGATATTTGGCTTATTTAATCTCTGGGAAATGGCATTTGGAAGAAGAATTCTCATCTAATATTTTATGAATGATTAGATTTTAAGGTGATGAATGTTAACTCACAGGATTGAGATCATGTTGAAATAATAAACAGGGGGAAAAAAATCCTACAATTCTGAATTGTTAAGTAAAAAAATCACATAATATCCTGAAATAATGAATTATTATGTAAGTGAAATGGAGACATTTCTGGAAAAAGGAAAAGGCGGTGCTAATTAGCACAGAATGAAAATATCTGTGTGAAATTTAATGATGATTTGTGAAAAAGTAAGTTGTGGCCTGTTTTCATGCTTGAACAGGAAGCTGACACGTTGTCTGGAGCAACAGATGGGGTCCAGACTGTAATCGTACACCTACAACGTGGCCTACATGGGAGGCGGACATAATAAATTAAGCATTGGGCGTTAAAGACAAAAAGAAAACCAACAAATGCACCTAAGGATATTTTAGTTTGTAACAAATCAAAGTCCAGCACCAGTCCAAGCGCAAACCGTGTGATAAACAACGTAAAGTAAAATTCGTTCTTTCCACTTTCTTAATGCTCAATTTATACAGACAGACAAAAATATTATTTTAATGAAGCACAAAAACTTTTCTCATTTTAAATAAATATCTAAATGTGTGTGTTGGTGATGGAAAAAAAAATAAAATAAAATAATGGTGTTAAAAAGCCTAAAATTATGTGGAAAAAATATTATTTTAATGGCAAAAATATTATTATTATTATTATTTTTTGCTAATTTAAAAATGTCTGCAACAGAAATACAAAAAAAAAATGTAAAAAAAAAAAGAAAAAAAAAAAAAGCACTTCGATATTTGTTTTTAAAATAACACCCTAAAGGACGGATGAGCCCTATTCTGATGGGATCGTATTTCTATTTAGATGATGGTGATAATTCCAGGTGCTAGATAAAATTCCATTGGAATTGTCCATATATTGGTGTTTTTCACGATTAAACACATCGCTCATTTTGCAGGATGCTGAATTTAGTCGTTTTGTCGGTATTACGTGTATAAAGCTATTTTATCTCCTTTTATGCCGTGATGTCAAAATAACAGCAACAGAAAAAACCCAGAAAAAAGATTATTAATTTTCTTTGCGTTTAGGTGTATAAAACATGATTTCATTAGCAAATCTGTGTCAATTTCACCTCTGTCAAGAAGAGTTTTATTTCAGAGGATATGTGCAAGACGAGCTAGAAATGGCTACATTCTTTCATAGGTAGACGGATCATCCTTTTGTTTGCTTTCAACAGAAAAGCATTTTTATAAAAACATAGCCATAAAAAGTGCTCCAGGCCACTAAGAGTCGACGTGTGCAAATGATACGTGGGATCTGTGGGATTTGTTTAAAAAAGAAAAGAAAGAAAACCATTAGCTAGACATTTGTTTGTTAATTTGTCAACCTGGAAATTTTGCTTAGATTTGTTTTGCTTTGCCTAAACAATGCGTTAGCTTCTGTAAGAGCTGTAGGATAAACAAATTAGGATAAAATTGTGCTCGTATGTAGAACACTGACGAAGGACCAAGGAACTCCTTGTGACTGATTGATGCAGGAGTGTTTTCAAGTTTGAAAGCAAATCAAACTAAAATGCAAACGAATCAATTTCTGACTGAATTAATATGTGTGAAAGGGCATATAATATATATATATATATATATATAGATATATATATATATATATATATATATATATATATATAGCACTATAGCATCAGTGAGTAATGATGTGACAGGATCTGTATTTATTTGGTGCTATGAATATTCACACTTGTATCTGTAGCCAGATTTAAAGCTGAAATAGACGTGACTTAAACAAAACCCCATTCATTCATTCATTCATTCATTCATTCATTCATTCATTCATTCATTCATTACCACTTATCCGATCTATTCTCGGGTCACGGGGAGCCTGTGCTCAGGTGTCTCAGGTGTCATTGGGCATCAAGGCAGATTACACCCTGGACGGAGTGCCAACCCATCGCAGGGTACACACACTCACGCAATCACACACTACGGACAATTTAGAGATTCCAATCAACCTACCACGCATGTCTGTGGACCGAGGGAGGAAACCGGAGCACCCGGAGGAAACCCCCAAGGCACGGGGAGAACATGCAAACTCCACCCACACGGCAGAGGTGGGAATCGATCCCCCAACCCTGGAGGTGTGAGGCAAACGTGCTAACCACCGAGCCACCGTGCCCCCCAAACCCCAGAGATGTTGATCTCAATTTTCCTAATCAAGCTCACGCAGGTTATCGTCATCATCCATGATATTTTCTAACTAAACTAGTATCTGAATTGAAACAATGCTAACTCTGTACAGGCAGGTACTAAGGATAAATAAACCACACGGTTCACACGGTCTTCATATCTGACCGCTCGTCTGCATAAAAGTTGCGTCCCAAGTCCCGGGTCAACCAGGCGCTCTGTCCATCATTCTGGCAAGCTTTCTTAAAACAGAAAAAAAAACAAAAAAAACCCAACAAACACAATTCTATCCGTATCTGTATCCGTTCAGAACACGTTATGGCTTCGTTTCTGAAAAAAAAAAACCCCAAAAAAAAACCTATCTGTATTCTGCTACATCCACTTCATGAAACGTCACTGCAATGATGGTGACCAAGTCCCTTCCTGTTCCTGAGCTCGAGCATGGGAAGGAATAGCGGGAGATGACGTCATAAAGAGCGTTCAGCTTCCCTTTTTTTTTTCTCTCGCTCCAATAGACGATCGATGATGCAGAGTTGATGCAAAAAAAAAAAAAAAAAAAAAAAAAAAAAAAAAAGACAAAGAGCCGAATAATGATGCGGTGCGCTATTTCTCCTTCCCTTTAACAGAAAGCTCGACCGGACTGACCTGCGTATAATGTAACATGATGTATAAAATAAACATGTCTCCCAGAAGATCACCGTTATTACCGGGAAACAGAAAGAGCCTCCATGCAAACGTTCACGGTTCATCCTTGCGTCATTCTGACACCACGTTCGTCCTTGTTGTTATTGTTGTTGTTGTTTTTCTTACTGTTGCTGTCATCGCAATGATGACAATGATGATGAGGATGATTATTATGGTTTATAACGCGTAATGATCTTACCTTATGATGTAGTATTTTTTTTTTTTTTTTTTTTTTTTTTTGCGCGAGGACTAATCCATGATGGGTGGGTGAAAGCCTTCCAGCTCGGCGCGTTCACGTCTCGGGGGCGCGCACGAGGGACGGGGAAATAAATAAATATGCGATAAGAGCGGCCCAGCCCGTCGCCGATCAATGATGCTACGACGTGTCGATGTTGCCATAGAGATCTGACGAACTCTTTACTGTTAGAATAACTGTCATTAGTAGGATTATTAAGTATTCTGATGATGATGATGATGATGATGATGATGATGATGATGATGATGATGATGATAATGAAAGATCACGCGAAAGCGCAAAAACCAAACAGCGCGATGATGGAGGCTAAAAATAACGGCATCTAGTGTCTATTCATTCTGTATGTGCACACAAAGCCTCTCTCTCTCTCTCTCTCTCTCTCTCTCTCTCTCCCTCCCTCTCTCTCTCTCTCTCTCTCATCCGTGCGCACAAAAACAGACCGATCCCATTTAAAGAGATACGAACAGCAATAATCAATAATGCATCATCCATTACACTCTGATGTTTACTTATATAAATCATTTGAATATAGATATAAATAGTTTCCCCTTTCTATCTATCTATCTATCTATCTATCTATCTATCTATCTATCTATCTATCTATCTATCTATCTATCTATCTATCTATCTAACACTGGGGACTGATGGAGGATTTTCAAAGCTTATTCTTCATAAGGTAAACAAAAACAACAGCAACATATCACTTCTTTTGACTCTAAACAAACAAATAAATAATTTGTTTCTTTCAATGCTTACTATGTTGTTTCTTGAGCATTGAAATGCATTAAGCTATTTATTATACTGCTAAATGCTTCATTCGGATTGGTCAGGAGGTGTTGACTCATTTTACTCATTATAAGATATCCTGGAGAAGTTTTAGGTAAACATTTGTTTATTTAACTCTTATGGAAGGAGTCTCTAGTGTCAGCGCTTTATGAGACAAAGGTAACATTTTCTTCTGCGTGTCCTGACTCCTTTCTATCAGAGCTAGCGTGAACGTTTTCAGCTATTTGTGCTGCAGAATTTCTTGTGAAGTATCGGACCAGCCGGCTGGCCTTCGCTCCCCACATCCGTCAGTGAGCCTTGGGTGTCTATGATGACCCTATAGCAGTTCAGAGGTTGTCTTTCTGTGGAGTACTTTTGCTAGCTACTAATTATTGCCTAACAGAACAACCAGTAAGACCTGTTGTTTTGGAGCCATCACAAAATGGCCATCGTTAAAGATGCACAGATCTTTACACTTGTTCATTTTTCCTGCTTTCAACAAATCAACTTTGAGAACCGACTAAACATGCTGCTTAATGTTAGTCTATATTATTACTACTAAGAGAAGTCGTTTTCGGCTGCTCCCTGTTCGGGGTCGCCACAGCGGACCAACTGGTCCGCACAACAACTTAGCAAATGTTTTACACTAGATGCCCTTCCCTGATGCAACCCTCCCATTTTTCCGGGCTTGGGACCGGCACTGCATCCAGTGGCTGGGGTTGAGGCATTGGCTGGGAATTGAACCCGGGCCTTCCGCATGATAGGCGAGAACCCTACCACTGAGCCACCAATGCCCCAGTCTATGTTTTTAAACTACTACTAATAATAAATAATGTATAATAACGGTGCTTTGGAACGTCCCTCAGTCCCCTAATATAGCTAATAAATACATAAATCATCACTATTTTAAACATATACTATTGTTCCCTTCTTCACTTGTAATAATATTTATATTACATACATATATAATATACATTACACATATTAATATACATGAATAATGCTAGTCATAATTACAGAAGATGAACTCAACTCTCCTGCTCCACCTTTACCTCGTTATGCATGCAGTGCTCGTGCTCCTCCACAAAGAGGGAGCCGCTCTATTTATAGCTCGTCACCCGCACGCTTGCTCGCACCCACTCGCCCCCCAAACTCGTGCCTCCGCCTTTGGACAGCGCGTGCACAATGCACGCAGAAACCCTATATGTCTGTCAGAGAGCGCTGCGCGTTCATGAGAATAATGAATAATGAAGGGCTTTTCGGTGATGTTAGGAGTTAGGAGAGGGGTGCAGAGAGAAGTGCACCTTTTTAATAATGCATCAATGCTGTTTTGTGTGTGTGTGTGTGTGTGTGTGTTGGGGGGGTTGACTGGGGGTTGGTGGTGTCTCAAATTTCTAGAAAATGGGATTATGGGATAGTCTTTTATTACTGTTATTGATGCAGCAGGCAATGCAGGTTTGGCTCAAAAAATTCATTTCTTCATCCATCTATTCCTTTGGTATTAATATTTTTAAGCCTAACAACAATAAAATGCCATTTTTCCAACACCAAAGTGGCTTAACTTTTAATTTTATTTATGATTTAAATTTTTTTATTTGGTCGTTTATTAAAGATATTAAAGATATAAAACAATATTGGGTTTTTTTTTTTTCGAACAGATTTATTATTTATGTTTTAAAACAGGAACTACGCGAATGCTGTTTTTTTTTTATTTTTATTAAAATGTCTAAAAAAATATGAAAAGATATTTTCTTTTTTTCAGCCAGATCAAGTATTAATAATTTTTTTTTTTTTTTTTCAGTTTTTAGATTAGTTTTTATATTTTAGTTTTTAAAGAGTGGAACAAATTTATTATTATTTATATTATTTTTTAAAGAATGGAACAATACGAAGGTTATTTTTTTTTACATCAGTTGGGAGAAAAAAATCAGGTAGCTGTCTCTGTATTACAGCCGTGTGTTTTGTTTTGTGTTTTCTTTAAACGAATTCATATTTATTAGCTGGACCTGGTCATGGAAACAATTACACCATGTTAAAGAAAAGTTAATCTTCAATTAAATAAACATTAGAAGTGGATGTGAGGGAAGAAAAAAGGCCACAATACTGGATTTCATCAGTTGATGAACAAATCCTAGCCCTTTCTAATAAAGAGCTATTCTTTTTGAATAAATAAACAGAGAATTTTATGGTCCCTTTATAACTGTTGGGGGTTACAAGCCTTCTGTCTAAGTGGATATGTATATACATGAGGTGCAGAAGCCATTATTTCCCTGCTAATGTAGTGCACTTATAGCAAAAGTAGTGAGCCACTTGGGATTGGTCCTCAGCAAGAGTGGTGCCAGTGCGGGAGAGCCGGCATCACCCTCCCTACTCCCTATACATACACCACACAATGGCTCTCCTTATTATCAGCCCGGGTCCACAACAGTGCACAAATTAACAGCAGGTCTGGGGATCATCATAAACTTTACACCAGAACACAACACACACGTCGGGGTGAAACACCAGGCATTCAGGATTTTGCAGTTTAGCAAGAAAAGCATAAAGGTTTCATCCCAAATTTTCCACCTTTCACTCACACACTAAATGCAAAACTATATACAGATAATGAATGTGTGTGTGTGTGTGTGTGTGTGTGTGTGTGTGATCAGGCATTTTATTTTTGTCCTCGTGAGTGTGTTATCTAATGACAGCGCAAAGCCGGAGAATTATGCAAAAAACGCTGTGTAGAGAACTGAAAAGCATTTGCACCTGGCAGTGCTCTCCTACGTTTGGCAGTCAAATCAAACCACCAACCATACAAATGTGGCTGGTGTGTGCAGAGAAGATACAGGAGATGTGTGTCCATGTCTGGATTCTGATTGGCCAGAAGGAACAGTAGCGCATCTGCAAACCCAAGGCTTATATTAACACACATGCTCATAATGCATTCGTAAGGCATTATACGCATTGTTATAACTACTTACGAAAGCACATTGTAGCTATGTTTATTATGCATAATGTTTTGTTAACAGCTCGCATTATAAAAAATGTTTATGATGTTTATTGTAATCATAAACACCTTTGCATTGTGTGGTTTGACCGTATGAGACCTTGAATTTTTTATTTCATATTTCAACAGTACATAAGTAAGTAAGTGCTACAATATGTAACAAGAAACCTACATAACTTGCTAAATAAATAAATATATTATTGAACATCATACAAACAATTGAAATACTAAAACCTCACAATAGATACAAAGTGTAAATACACGACATGCATCATTTAAGAAACTTAAAACTTTACAGTATGCTGCAAAACCTACACAACACACTACCAAATAATATAACTTTACAAAATGCTTTAAAACTTAAACGAGAAGCATTAAATCATACAACAAAACTCATACTACAAAACCTTACCACTTTACAACATAGTAAAAAACATCGAATTTATATTTGACGCCATACTAATAAAAATTACAACATAGAAAACTTCTTACTTAGTACAAAATCTTAGTTTACAACATGCTCAAATGTTTACAACACATTACAGAAAATCTTTACAATGCTGTACAAAACTTAACATAACATACCAACAAAACCTCACAAAAGGACAGTGTACTAAAAACCTTTAAAAAAAAACTTTACAAAAAAACTACAAATCCTTTATAGCATACTACAAACATCATTGTACGAAATCTTTACAATGTTGTACAAAACAACTTTACAACATACTAACAAGCCTCAAAAAACTACAAAACCTTTATAACATACTACAAACCTCATAGTAGAAAATCTTTATAATGTTGTACAAATGTTAACTTTTCAACATGTTAACAAACCTTTAAAAAAATTGCAACGTACTAAAAAACTTTACAAAAAAAACTTTACAAAAAACTACAAAACCTTTATAACATACTACAAACCTCATAGTAGAAAATCTTTATAATGTTGTACAAATGTTAACTTTTCAACATGTTAACAAACCTTTAAAAAAATTGCAACGTACTAAAAAACTTTACAAAAAAAACTTTACAAAAAACTACAAAACCTTTATAACATACTACAAACCTCATAGTAGAAAATCTTTATAATGTTGTACAAATGTTAACTTTTCAACATGTTAACAAACCTAATGAAATTGCAACGTACTAAAAAACTTTACAAAAAAAACTTTACAAAAAACTACAAAACCTTTATAACATACTACAAACCTCATAGTAGAAAATCTTTTTTAATGCTTTTACAAATGTTAACTTTTCAACATGTTAACAAACCTAATGAAATTGCAACGTACTAAAAAACTTTACAAAAAAAACTTTACAAAAAACTACAAAACCTTTATAACACTAAACCCCAGTAAAAATTTTCATAACTTTCAAAAACTCTTTAAAATTAACAAACCAAAAAGCCTCAAAAAACAAAAAAAATTTACAAAAAATACAAACCTTTTAAAATACTAGAACCTTTACAAAATCTTGTTTTCAAAGAAAAAACTTTAACAAAACATACCAACCAAGTGTTTACAAAAATTACAAATTTCCAAAAACCCTTTTCAAAAAAATCTACAAAAAACCCTTTTCAAAAATCTACACCCAAAAACCCCCCATAATACAACATTTTTACAAAGTTGCACAAAACTCAACTTTTCAAAATACTAACAAACCTTACCTTTTGTAACACACTAAAAGCAGTTTACAACATGCTCAAAAATTTTCAACACATTACAGAAACTTTACAAAATAATATAAACCTCATAGTACCGAACCTTCAAAACTTACTAACAGCATACCAACAAACTTCACAAAATTACAATGTACTAAAAAAAAACGACAAAAAAAAACTGCATAACATACCACAAACCTCATACTACAAAACTTTACAATGTACTAACAAACCATCCAAAAAAACAACATAGTCCAAAACTTTCAACAATTAGATAATTCAATTTTAAATTTGTTTATATGAAAGGTCCACTGTACACAAGAATGAGCTGTTACTATGGAAACAATACCAGTGTGTTAGAGCGAGTGTGTTAATGTAAACCTGTGATATGAAACACAGTGACTTGGTTAAGTGTAGTGAGTGTGTTGATGCGAGTGACTGTTAGCACCAGGTCACCGTACACACACTGTGATGTAATTAAGCCTCATTAAGGCGACGGTGTGTGTTGTGGGGACCGTGCCCGATTTCGTGTGTGTGTGTGTGTGTGTGTGTGTGCGTGATGTAAGAGATGCTTTCAGTGCGACTTTCGGAACTTAAACGGCTCACCATGCTGCACTGCGGATGACTCAGCCACCGCCGTTACCACGGAAACCAGCCTCCCTTGCAATCAGTCTCTTGGTAACAGTGTTGTTGCCAAGTAACAGTGCGTGTGTGTGTGTGTGTGTGTCTTGAGTTACATTTAGATCTATATCTGATTACACAGTCATTTTGACATCCACTGCTTTCTGATTAGTCCATTTCAGGCGATAATTATAGAGCAGTTGAGGAAACGTAGAAAAACAGTTCCACGTGTGTCATGGGATCATTCTGGATTCCTGTCGGAGGCTCAGGTTTGTCTGTGGAATTCCGTCAGACTCAGAACTGAATTAGGAGCGAGCTTTGATTTAAGGAATTCATTAGTTAACACAGCAGTTAATCACATTATCCGCATGTGAGAACATACATATGTAAATGTACATAATTTCACACACACACACACACACACAGCACTCAGTTTATTAATTAACATTGACAGTGATATGCACTTATATAATCTATAATAAATGATACATGTTTATATATGATATAATGAAATATATTGATGAGAATTTTTTTTATTTATTATTAATTAGCTCCAACCCAAAACCTTGTCATTTACTTCTCCTATAGCTACCAGAAATAATAATAATAATAATAATAATAATAATAATAATAATTTCTTTATTTATATATTTTTTATTTTGCAATTAGATCACAGATTATCAGCAAAATA
>JAUCMX010000016.1:22424801-22449801 GCA_033459395.1 Hemibagrus guttatus | reverse complement strand
AACAAGACCCCGAGTTACTTTAATTCCTCCACTTGAGGGAGGAACCCCCCTCCAACCTGGAGGGGGCAAGCCACCTTTTTCCAGTTGAGAACCATGGCCTTGGATTTGGAGGTGCTGATCAATATACAATTATATATTAATTTCCTATTAAATAATATAAGTTAATATGCCATATGTATTATATATATATATATATATATATATATATATATATATATATATATATATATATATATAAATATAAAATTGTTCAGTCTCAGATTCCGTCTGCAAAATTCACCTAAACTTTAATGCACTAATGCTGAGGTTTATAGGTAAGATATTAGTGCGCAAGCGCAACAGGCAAATTAGATCTGACACGTTAAAGCAACAAATGATTTCACGTGGTCCGCCGTTTCTTCAGTTCCCCGCTCACAAATCTGAGACATAGTGCAAGTCCTCTGTTTAAAGATTGTGGGATAGTGTTATGAGATAATCAATAATGAAACCTGTTAATAAGTCCATAAGCAACGTTTTATAAAACTACACGTGCACACGACACAAACACCAAAGACGTGACGCAAGCAACTTGTGGCGTCGTAACGTCATGACAGACGCACTGCAGTGCAGTTGTTAACTTCAGCACTAGATGGCAGCAGAGGAAAGCGACTGAATTTCTGATTTTCTTTATATTCAGGGACCTGAAGTTCATAAAGACTTTATTCATAATGAATGATCTCTTTTATAGACTCTGTCTCGATCCAAACAACGTGAAATTGCGCTGAATTACAGACAGAAGTGTAGGGCAAAGAAGTGGATGAACTAAAAGCTCGCTGTTCATTTTAACAGTTTCATGCAAAAAGTATTTGAAAAATATATTCATTTTTTAGATGCTATGTAAAATTAGACTGAATTTGGATTTGCACATAATTTAAATATTACATATACTAGAAATAAGCAAAGAAAGAAAGAAAGAAAGGAACTCTTAATGCTTCGGCATACCAAGACATTTTAGACATTTTCATGCTCCCAACTTTGTGGGAACAGTTTGACCAGTGCACAAAGCAAGGTCCATAAAGACATGGATGAGCGAGTTTGGTGTGGAGGAATCTGACCTCTACCTGATAGAACACCTTTGGGATGAATCAGAGCGGAGACTGCGAGCCAGGCCTTCTCGTCCAACATCAGTGCCTGACCCCACAAATGTGCTTCTAGAGGAACGGTCAAAAACACACTCCTAAACCTTGTGGAAAGCCTTCCCAGAAGAGTTGAAGCTGTTCTAGCTGCAAAGGGCGGGACAACTCCATATTACATTCATGTGCATGTAAAGGCAGACGTCCCAAAACTTTTGCCAATATAGTGTAGTTTGCAACAACTTTATCCAACATTTATAATGTCAAATTGTCTAGAGAGCAACAGAAATGTATTTATTTCATTTTATCTGCCTTAAATTGACAAGCTTAAAGATCAGACGTTGGATTAAAGGGTTAACGAAGTAAGGATCAACTTAACTTACCAAATGAATCTAGTCTAAAAGATTAGTTTGAACTCGACACCATAAAGGGGGTTTACAGAAATCTAAGGGTTTGCAGTCTAAACGCTTCACATCTCTTAAAGTATTAAAGAAAAAAACCTGCCAAAAATTTTTTTTTTATAGTTCTGGAGGTTCTTTGTGTTGTTGCAGAGTCAGCCTTTGTCCTGATGAAATCTTCTCTCATAGTTGTTGATGAACGTACTTTACCTCTCTTTTTTTTAAACGTTTGGAAACGCTTTTTTTCAATTATTTAGTCAGGATTCAAGATCCTGATTGCTCAGTGTTTACCTTGACCTACCAAAAAAATAAAAAATAAATAAATAAATAAACTTATCAGTTAATCATCATACCAGTTATATTTTTGGATACTTGATGATTGTTAATGGAGGATTACATCTAAATTCTTCCACTTGCATCATTTTACTGCCTTGTGACTGGATTTTCTTTCACTTCTGAGCACCAGCACTTACTCCAACCCCCATGCTGAGCTCTCACAGAGGCAAATTCGTGATTCTCTGTTCTTCCTCCAGCACAGCTCCTCTCCATTTAGTGGAAATGTGCTTCGAGGAGCATTCATAACAGCTCAGTGCTTGATAAAAGCAACCACCTGATGAATAAACGGAGACACATTGAGGTGACTTTTGAGGCGAAGGCACTTAAGTATGAAGGGTACAATAATGTAAATAGAGGAGAGAGAAGATATCATTAGTGGTGAAAAAGGAGTCTTCTGGGTGCTGATAGTCATCCACTTGAGACAAGTTTCTTGAAACCGTCAAGCATTTCACAAACCTATTTCCTGCGAGTTAATATGGTGCTGAAAAAAAGTTCAGTTGTGGTGCAGTTGATTTTGGCAGGTTGTTAACGCTATTAACTTCAGCCTCAGGAAGAAAATCGGAGTTTATGCGATAATGTCTACCTGTTACCTTTCACAGCTGCCTCTGCATGCAATTTATTAGTAAATTATATAACATAATATAAAACACTTTGGTATTACCCTTAGCTAGACTTGCCTCATGTTTAATTGACTTCTCTTGATTGATTTTCTTTTAATCACTGGCGGATATTTTGATCATCGCTAACTCTCAGACTTTTGCCTACTTAATATTAATGTAAGGAGTCTCCAGCGTCAGCAATTTGTTCTTCCTGACTTTTTCCAAACAGATGGGTTCGTGACAATTTTTTTGTTTTGTGAAAGAGAGAAAGATAAAGATAGGGAGATAGAGGCTAGTGAGGGAATGACCATTTATAGCTACTATAACTTCACTGATAACAGGAATGAATTTTGTCTTCGAGGACAATCAGCAACTAAAAATGGATAAAACATTGTGTTTGATCCTTCACAAGCTCTGATTTCAGAGTTAACAATTTATCTCCTCTTCATCACAACACTCTGTCGCTGATTGTTTTCCTAAAACAGTACGTCATGCATCGTTAGCATCTGTTCCTTCCAGCAATATTCTGCAGCCCTGTTCTCTTTATAGGAATAGTGTTGCCTTTTCTGTCATGTTCTCGAAGAAATCTCTTCTTATTGATCCAAATGGATCAACCACCACCCCCCAAGCCACCCCCAAGCCACCCCCCCCGCAGCTAGTGCTTTAACACACACACAAACTGATGTTCTAAATATAGGCAGCCTAAAAGACTGTGACTAAATGAGAACTTAATATCGGTGCCATATGGATAACAGCACAAAGATAGAGACTAAAGAGATTAATCTGGTGGCTGAAATGAATAGCATTCATTAGATTGGCCAGCTGTTGGAGATCCGCCTAAATAATCATTATAGCATTACTCGGAGCTTGGGGAATATTATTTTAAGCTCTGCCTAAAGTGCTGCAATAGTCTGGAACTCATGAGGCTCCTTTTAAAGGTTAAGTAGCCTCATGGTGGCTGCAGCACAGTAACTGGCTGAGTGAAAAGCAGAACAAAATAACCTTCATGTAGCCGGTAAATCGCACAGCTCGTAAATTTCTGAATTAGAACCATAACGCTAGGGAATATCTAAATCAAAGAGCCAGTGAAGCTCTGAACCTCTGAATCATGGAGTCAGTGGATCTCTGGATCTGGATTAAGGAGCCAGTGAATCTCTGAATCTGGATTAAGGAGCCAGTGCATCTCTGGATCTCAATTATTCACCGATGAATCTCTGAATCAGAATCATGAGTCAGTGAATCTCTGAATCTGAATCATGGAGCCAGTGAATCTTTGAATCTGAAATCATGGAGCCAGTAAATCTCTGAATCTGAAATCATGGAGTGACTGAATCTCAGAATTGGAATCATGGAGTAAGTGCATCTTAGAATCTGAATCACAGAGCCAGTGAATCTCTGAATCTGAATCATGGAGCCTGTGAATCTTAGCATCTGAATTAAGGAACTAGTGGATCTCTGAAATATGGAACTAGAACATTTCTGAATCTGAGTATTGAAGCCAGTAAACTTTTTAATCTGAATTATGGAGCCAGTGTATATGACAACATCCCTTACATTTAATGAACACTGTTCATTATTTATAATTGTACTTTTTGACAAATTGCTGTGGTATAGCACTTCAGGACGTGATGTAATTGGAACAATAATGCGATTTAGGTTGTAACTGTAACTCCACTTCTTCACACCACCGTTGATTTTTTTTTTTTTAGTATAACATCATGGTATTTTATTTGCTACACTTAAATATTTAAAGCAGGATTTTGTTGGACTGAAATCCTAAATGAGATTAATAACTAGGTGGAAATAAAATGAAATGGATGAATAAAAATGATCCGGATATGAATCATGAGTCTGAGTCGCTAATGAATCTTTCAATCTGGATCATTCAACCGTTTAGTCTATGGATCTGATGAAAGAACCAATGAGAGAAGCAATGAGAGCCAATAATGACCATGATGATTGAGGTTAATTCAGTGTGTAATCATGCAGTGTTGTGCATTACACCCAGTGACAGGCAATACAGCTGGCTAACAACTCATCAATAAGTAATGCTTCGGTGAGCAAAGACACTTCATGTGGAAAATGTGTGACATCGTTCCCTATTAACTTGAATTCCATTATTGAATGCCTTCCTGACATCGTCAAAGGGTGAACTGAAGACATGAGGAAAGAAACACTGAAGCAGTTAAAGAGATGACCAGAGCCTTCTGAATCATGGAGCAAGTGAATATGTGGCTCTGAATCAGTGAATCTCCGAATCTGTATTATGGTGCCAATAAATCTGTGAGTCTAAATCATATCACTAGTGAATCTCTGACTCTGAATTATGTTGCCAATGATTCTCTGAGTGTGAATTAAAGAGCTAGGGAATTTAGGTGGCACCACTGAATTTCTGAATCTGAATCATAGAGTCAGTGCATCTCTGACTCTGAATTATGGAACCGATGAATCTCTGAATCTCATTTATGGCAGCAGTGAAACTGAATCTGAATCTGAATCATGGAGCCAGCGAACCTCTGAATCTCATTTATGAACCAATGAATCTCTGAATCTAAATTATGGAGCAGGTGAATCTCTGAATCTGAATCACAGAGTCAGTTAATCTCTGAATCTGAATTATGGAGCAGTTGAATCACTGAATCTGAATCACAGAGTCAGTTAATCTCTGAATCTGAATTATGGAGCAGTTGAATCACTGAATCTGAATCACAGAGTCAGTTAATCTCTGAATCTGAATGATGAAGCAGATGAATCACTGAATCTGAATCACAGAGTCAATTAATCTCTGAATCTCAATTATTCACCAATAAATATCTGAATCTGAATCACAGAGTCAGTTAATCTCTGAATCTGAATTATGGAGCAGTTGAATCACTGAATCTGAATCACAAAGTCAGTTAATCTCTGAATCTGAATTATGGCGCAGGTGAATCTCTGAATCTGAATCACAGAGTCAGTTAATCTCTAAATCTGAATGATGAAGCAGATGAATCACTGAATCTGAATCACAGAGTCAATTAATCTCTGAATCTCAATTATTCACCAATAAATATCTGAATCTGAATCACAGAGTCAGTTAATCTCTGAATCTGAATTATGGAGCAGTTGAATCACTGAATCTGAATCACAAAGTCAGTTAATCTCTGAATCTGAATTATGGCGCAGGTGAATCTCTGAATCTGAATCACAAAGTCAGTTAATCTCTAAATCTGAATGGTGGAGCAGGTGAATCTCTGAATCTGTATCACAGAGTCATTTAATCCCTGAATCTGAATGATGGAGCAGGTGAATCTCTGAATCTGTATTAAATCCAACAGAAGCGCCTGAGCAATTTATTATCCATTAGCAGGCAGAAAGTCATCTCATCTATTGACATTCTGATCCATGGTGTCACATCATTGCTCTGTGGGGTCAAAGTTCAGCTGACTGTGATAACGTCCGGTCTGCTAAAAATGCTTTATAATCAGAACACAGCTTAACTGCAGCGTGACTGGCAATGATGGCCCATGACATGGCAACCTTTAACGTGCCTTTTTCTGTCTCACTTCTTCTGACATTTGAGCTTTTACAGAATACTAAACACATTGTGGTCCTTTTTTTTTGTGGAGATACCAACCTACAACCTATTTTTAAAGCATAAAAAGCTAATATTATTCCACCTGGACCTCATTAGGTAAAAAGTGACTTTTGTGTGTCTTTTTCATACAATTTGTGTTTGTATATTTTTTGAGCAGCAAAATTTTTGTTACTGTTTTCCCCTTCACATCTTGTTGCCATGGTGACAATACACCATTGTCCTGTCACTGGTTTGTTGCCTGACTGTGTTCACCTCTTCTGTGTTTATTTCTAATTGCTTTGTCTTTTTATACCCCTTTGTGACGGTCTGTTTTTATCAAATTTAACAATTTTATACGCTTTATTATGATTTCCTTCCAAAATGTAAAAGTCCTGGCCTTACTTTTCATGCTTCCTTGTTTCAAATTTTCCTGGGTTTAAAGTCTTGCCTGTTTAACCTTGTTTCTGATTATGGGTTATAACTCGTCCTACCTGTGTTTTTGGATTATGATTTGTTTTGATTTGTTCAAAATAAAACCCACACACAATGGAAAGTTCTGGAAAAGTTTAAAACAGAACTTAAAAAGGCAACAAATATGGCACAAAAACGACTTAATGACGTTGTTGGAGTAGGCCATGCACCAAAAGTCAGTAACAGGGTAAATAAATAGGCAGATGAGGCAGAAAAGCAACCAAGAGACCGAGAATAACTAACACCATGCTCCCAACATCATGCTTCATAAATCACAGTTCCACTCTGCTGCTGTCAGGCACAGGCTTAAAACCTAGATAGATATCGTAAACTTAAAGTATTCACCTTGACGTAAGGATGCTTTACTTTAAACATCTAGCACTGTTTGTCTAATTATTATTAGTATCCTGCTAGATTAGTTTAGCCAATCTGTAAGTGGATTTCTAAGTAAGAATGACGTATATTAATACAAAATACATGGCCGACATCATCCGAGAAGAGCTTAGCATGCGTTTCACAGCGTTAGCATCCCAAGCCTGGGTGTTGTGAGGAACTTGGCAGGATCTTGGCACCGGGGGCGGTGTTTATGTGGTACACTTGGCCCCTGCAGATTGGCTCTATTATTATTATTATTATTATTATTATTATTATTATTATTATTATTATTATTATTATTAAACTCGCAAACTATGCTGCTGATCAACCATCAGGGAAATCGGTAGTTATGTGTACGCAGATCAGATGACAGAAATGTTAATGTTACTTACACACAGTCTCACTCCTCTATTTACACAGTCATCCATTTTTCATGAGCTCCTCAGACTCCTTAAACTCTATCGTTGTGATGGATAGGAATTTGTTCCCGGGATAATTAAACAGTAATTAACACACACTTTTAATGCTGGAGGCTCGTCCTTACCTGGCACACTCGGGACGCGATATGGTGCTGCAGCTGTTTCCTCCACCATTTATGTGATTCACACACTCCAACACACACACACACACCGAACAGAGTGTATGAAAACCTGTCCACAGCAGGAATTTTTCCTTCACCCAGCCTTCCTGAGATCAGAGTGACGAAAAACCTAATTAGTCCTGACTGGTGGGCATCGATTCATTTATTTCTGGAGGATTCTGGTTTTATTTATCAAACCCTAATCAGTTTGTGTGCTGAATTTGATTAACACTAATCATACAAGCTTGAGTTTTATATTATTCACACCGGAGGCTCGCGTTTGTCATGCATAAATGAAAGCGGCGTGATACCTCGGAGACCGAGACGTCCAGGAAACTGATAAACAACCAATAAAGCTGCTGCGGGGAAAGGGGGAATAACATCTAAGTATTTTTGCATTGGAAAAAAAAAAGAATTATAGAGTAAATTGGCTTTAGAGGAATAGGAATATTAGAAATGTGCCATAAACTCCCAAAAAGAACAATACAGAAAATATAAAAATTATATAATTATTTATTTTTTTTTAATTTTTTAAATTTTTTTATTTATTTAATTATATCATTGCTGTAGTATGTTTTTTAATTTTATTATTTATTTTATTATTTTTTTTTAATTTATTTTATTATTTTTTTTACATTTAAGTTCAAAAGTATGAGGACTCCAGGGTAGAAGTAAAACCCAACAAGATTGTAAAGTCATTAATGTTTTGCTGGGTCTTGTTTTTTTTTAAATGGGAGATGAGAAAGGAATGCTGGGAGATTCCATCAAGGCCGTGTGTCTATTATCGAGCAAATTCATCCCAACTGATTGTGAACCAAGCTCGGAGGCATCAGCGAACACTTCAGCATAATTAACAAATAACAAATGAGCCAGTGTGTGCGGTCAGCTGTCATTTGGAGGTCAGAGGGTAATCGATCTGAGTGAGTGGACTGGATGTGTAGTGGAGACTAGAGTGAAGGCGTCCATTCAGTTCGCGCTAATAAAGATATCGATCTTGTGTCAGTGCTGGAAACGAACGTATTGTTGGAACCGTCCTTGTACGTCGCTTCCGAGCTGCCGCTGACTTCAATGAATTGTTTTTTTTTCCCCTCTCATTAGTCCGGGTTTTGTTAATGAAAGCGTACATGCATCAGGAAGGAAGACTTAGGTTCATGATGATGATGATGATGATGATGATGATGATGATGTCATCAATGTCCCTATAGCCTCAATAATTAATGAAACATAAGCACGAAAAAAGTAATAATATTTTTCCTTGCTGTCAAATGTATTATAATGTAACATAAAAAAGCATTAAAAAAAAAGAGACTAATTTGAAGATGAATCAAATTGCATTTTGACAATATATTGATTCATATTATATGGAAATATTGCTACAGATTAATTACTGATTTAATTGAAAAAAAAAGGAATACTCAGAATCGCATAAAAATAGCACTTGATGCAGCACATCCTAGTATTTTTTATTTTTTATCTTTTGAAATTAATGAAGCATTTAAACACTAAATCAAGGTCCTGAACTCATATGTGCACAAGATCTTTTTTTTTTTTTTAATGAAGTAATATTTCCATTTTTTAAACTTTTCACTTCAAAACATTTAAACCATATGAAAAATTGTTTTTTTTGGGGTTTTTTTGCAACAAAATGTTTTGTACATCTATTAACATTATGTAACAAGTCAAATAAACCCAATGTCCAACTGTGTATTTTAAGAATTAAATTTAAAGTTAATGTATTTATGTATTCGGCTCTGTGTATATCCTCCCACCTGCCGAACGGCTAGCGGAACAGTTTGACCTCCGAGAGCCGTGCACGACCTTCCAGGATTGTCTGTTTCGAAAAATTTCACCTACCCACAATGTTTTAATGTGATAAAGAGGTCGAAGAAATGTGTGTCTGCAAGCAACAAGAACAATAAACAAAAAAAAAAAACATTTTTGTGCTAATAGGCTTATGTGCAGGCAATTTGTAAAGAATCCAAATGAACTTTAGTTAATTGTCACAGAATGGAACTGTTATGATTTTCCCTTCATTAGGACTCTGTTGTTAAATGCCAACTCTTTATTGGTTCATCTCCAGGACAGAAATTGAGCTCATGAACCCTACGTCCCACGCGGTCAGATTAATAAAGGTCTTTTCAGTACGTGAAACTCAAAATGAGCAAGTTTCTGTCTGCGCTGAGAGATCATCCTTCTCCAGTTTTTCATCGGAACGATTCTTTCGGTTTGTGGCTTGCCGAGGTGACCCTTGTCGAACGAAAGAATTGTTACTCTTCTTCACTTTAAGCTGTGGATAAAGTCTCTGACAGTTTCACGGTTCACACGCAGGACAAACGCTGAGACGGCGCTTTTTAAAAACGCCTATTTTTCTACTTCAGTCTCTTCAGCTGCTCAAATGAGGAATACATCATACTGGGGGTCATGATGTTCTAGGAAAATAATCAATAACAGAGTGGTGTGATGAAGCAGAGTTGCTCTTACTACTGTATAATAGCATTTTTAGCATTAGCACTGCCAGTTTTTAGCTGGTTTTAGATGCATTTTAATTCAGTTCATCCGCAAAGCCGGTTCAGTTTCTTTTCCTGGACATCAGTTACAACAACATCAAGTGTTCGAATGTTAGAAAGTTAAAAAATTTGCACCTGTTGTCACACCTAACCAATTCATGTTGTTACTACGTAAGCACAATTTTTAAATTGGGGTTCTTTACTACTTTTTTTCTCCTTTTTTTTGGTTACACATTGCTAGTTGCCTTTGTCTTTTGTTACCCTACTGTGTTCACCTGTTCTGTGTTCAGCCCTTGATTTATTAATCTATTTAAATCCTGTTGTCATAGTATAGCATTCTTCTGAAATTTTTCAAAGAATAAATCCCCAATTACAAACAAATTAGCTTTCGAGGCCTGATAGGAATGGAGGAGATGAACTGATGAAAGGATAGATGAGAGTTTCAGTGTTTCAGGGTTAAGATGACACACGCTGCAGATCTTCTCCGTACGGCCGTAAAACATGACGACATCATGTGTCCTCATAAAGATCCATGGGCTGGTCCACTGTGTGTGTGTGTGTAAGTGTGTGTGTTGCTGCAGTGATTGAGAGCAACTGATGAAGCGAGAGGGAATGTAATCAAAGAAGCCCAAGAGGGTGTTAATCAGCCTGACAGCTTGGGAGGCATGACGGTACAAAATATACCACCATCTGTGTCACAGGTGCGCAAAGTATTGTTGGATTTTTGGCACAGGGGGGGCATAAACTTCTGAAGCAATCAGCTTGGGAAATAAGAAATGGACTGTTGTGCCATTTCAAAATGTTTTCAGAAAACTTCCTGGATTCAGGTGTAGACCAGAAGGGTGTTGAAGCTGCAAGCGGAAATTTTTAACACTAAACCAGACCTTCTAGACCAACGATTCTTGAGGATGTCGTTTCATAAAGTCATCCCTTTGAAGTTAAATGCACTTATACTGTATGTCATGATAAAATAGTATGATGACTCTGTCTTCAAATAATCAGTGACCGGTGTAAACTGGGCATTAGTCAGAGCTAAGAAACCAAGAATAATTCTGAACATGGTACTACCACCACCATGCTTCATAAACCCCATTAAATCCATTTCAACTCCAGGTTATAACACTAGAATATGTGGAAGAGTTGAACGGGGGTGAAAACTTTTGCAAGACGCTGAATATATTCGAGCAGGAATTCCAGCAGTTGATGTTAACCCAAGATTTTTTTGCTGAACCCAGGATCATCAACATTGGCGGCTTTTATGACTTCCAGTAAATTTTTGTGGGAATCACATGCCATAAATCCTTTTCAGAAATGAAACACACACACACACACATATGTATATTATTTGGCTATAGAGTACTGCAGATGAGAGAAAACATCCTCAGAGCTAGAAATCCTGGTAATATCAAATGATTCCAGAAGATATCATACTGGTTTATGAAAAAAAAAACCACAATCCTGAGCCGACCTTTCCACTAATATGGCATGATGGTGCGATATTTCATTTTGGGTGTGTATTCAACACATGGAGCTGAAGAAAAACCACAAAAAAATGAAACTCAATATATGTATTTTCATCAAATGGTTGTAATGCATACATAGATAAATAGATTCGAAAAAGCAGAAGAAGGTATTCGACGACTCGGAGTCTGACACCAAGATCATGAAAAGGATTTAAAAGTAAATAAATAAATAAATAAGATTGAATACACAAGCCTGGTCACTCAGCGCCGGTTCTGTAACGCAGATGAAAGTCACAAAGTCAATAACAGGCTAATCTAATCGACGTGTCGAGATGCTGGAACTATCGAGTCTTGGGTTGTTTTGTGGCTGTTAAACGCCACACGCTGTGCTTCTGTGAGGATCGAATGTAAACACCGGGCTACACGAAGGCATTTTCAGCGATGGAGAACATTCGAGATATATTTATGGATAGGTAGATAGAATAGCTAGCTAGCTAGCTTTTTGATAGATAGATAGATAGATAGATAGATAGATAGATAGATAGATAGATAGATAGATAGATAGATGGATGGATGCAGCGTCTGGCAGTGCTTATGGAGCCATTCCTCAGGTGTCTGCAGTACATTTTCTGAAAAGTCTGCCTAATTTGCATATTAAGAAAGTTTGCTGTTAGGCAGGGTGGATAGCCAATGTGTTGTTATTTCTGTGGCAGTGTTAGTGCACAACCTTTCATGCCCCACCCCTACTCTCACACAATCATCTTCCTTTTCAAATACGTGGAAAATTTCACCTTTGTTCATATAATCAAATATAAACTCCTTTTTTTTTGGCCCCGGAAAGTTCTAAATCCCCAAGACTCCATGCTGGAATATATTCAGAGAATAGAAAGGTATTTCTGAGAGCAGGAGCATCCGATCTCAGCACTGCTCCTCTCCCAGAGAATCCGTGTTGTCCGCCATGTCCACGGAAGCTGAAGGAGCACGCATTTTCCCCCGGCCGCTGCTATAGGTGCCGGCGTGAACGGTGCCATGAGCGCCACTATGGCCGGGGTACAGGTCCACCGAGCTGGAGATGGACTGCACAGAGCGTTCCGGGAAAAGTAGTGGAAGGCTTCTTGGTCGAGGAAGGCTTGTTCCTCACGGAGACCCTGCTCGAAGAGCTTGCGCTTGTGCCGGAATTCGATGACTGTCTTCGTGTAGGAGTTCAGCGTGGTGACCGAGGCAGCCATGCAGCAGGTGAAAGATCCCCAGGCCATGCTGAGAGAAAACAAAACAGAAAATTTAGTTAGTGTGGGAAGATTCATGAAAATATATTCTAGATAGTTTAGATAAAATGAAGAAACGAAGAATGAAATGAAGAATCTCTCAGGCTTTGGGTTCGAGACTTGGTTTTAAGCAGCATTAAGAATTTGCACAAGCGTGAATGTTACTCATGCTAGTCTTCCAAATTTGTGTTGTTTGTTCTCATAACCAAAACCAGGATCGGGTTTTTTTTTCTGCCTGAATTGTCAGTAATATAAAACCTGACAGTAAAACAACATCAGAAGAAATTCTTGCTTCACTCCCTTAAACATTTTGAGCAACAACAACTCCACACTTGAGAAATGGAAATCCGGAAAGTGCCGGAATAGCTTGTGAGGTTGAGAAAATTAACACAACACCCTGATGGATTTCAACCAGTCTGAACTGCAATTACCTTCTGACTCACAGGTTTCTAGCTTACTGCTTTCAAAGAGGCAGGGGGAAAAAAAACACATACATGAGAAAGAAGTGTGAGCAGGGGGGAAAAAAAAAAGACAAAAAACTCTAAAAGAAATTGGCCAGATGGCAAAAAAAAACAAATGAAGCAATTTCATCCTGGGCTAATGGATGGCAGTGGAGCATCTGTGGTAATTCAGCCAATGTAAATCCCACTTTCATGCCTGTCAGAACCCAGCGCGGGTCTCAAGAGCTCTTATCCAAGCACCAGAATAACACAAATCATTCGCACGATACGAACCTTTCATCGCTATATGAACAGAGAGACTAATACATACATACATATATACATTTTTTTTGCATTGATTTATTTCTTCCTTCGGTTTTTGCCATGTGTGGCATTGATCCGGGAAGTGCAAAACAGAATAACAAATCCAAAAACACCAGGACAAACCCGTTAAAGTCAGGTGTAGTTTGTGAATGGAATTCTTCCCTCTGATTGGACGAGACATCTGTCACGCAGGATATACAGGAAGTATGAAATTGTGTATATAACTTTATTTCTTGTACACGTATGGAGTTCTGCGTTCACTTTAAACCATTTTTCTTCAATAGTGCAACTTTAAATCAAACGTTTATATTTATAAGAAAATCTCATTTATTCAGAGCTACTTTGAGGAATGTGGCGTGGTTTTGGATGTACTGAGAGCGTATCATGGCGTAAAGATTAGTTTGTGATCTCTAAAAACACACCTGAAGAACGCAGGTATGTTTGGGGGGAAAAAAAACTATTACACCAATCCACTTTCTACTGCTGCAACCTGCTGGACTTCCTGTATATCCTGAGTGACAGATGTCTCCTCCAATCAGAGGTAAGAATTCCATTCACAAACTATACCTACCCTTTCCGGTTTGTCTAAATTGTTGTGTTTTCTGATTTTTTTTTTTTTTTTATGGTAATAAAAACATGAAGTTACAGATGACCATAAATTCCAGTTCAAGCTTTTTTTTTTTTTCCAAATTCTGAACATTTCATAATTGATTTTTTTTTTGTTTAAATTATAGAGAAAAAGGAAAGTGCATGTTGTTGTGCTCAGTGCTCGCACAAGTGAACTGCTCTCATTTATTATGCAATTTACAGCATTTTTCCTTCAATTTTAATCTTATAGACCTTTTAAGATGCTTGTTAACGCTTCATACTTTCATTCATTCATTCTCTGCCGCTTATCCGATCTACTCTCGGGTCACGGGGAGCCTGTGCCTATCTCAGGCGTCATTGGGCAACAAGGCAGGATACACCCTGGACGGAGTGCCAACCCATCACAGGGCACACACACACAATAGACAATTTAGAGATGCCAATTAACCTACAATGCATGTACCAGGGGAGGAAACCAGAGTACCCAGAGAAAACCTCCAAGGCACAGGGAGAACCTGCAAACTCCACACACACATGGCGGAGGTGGGAATCGACCCCCCAACCCTGGAGGTGTGAGGCAAGCGTGCTAACCACCAAGCCACCGTGTCCCCCCTCTCTTCATACTTTAAAAAAAAAGACTTTCTAAGACAATAACACCTTTACGTCCACTTGATATCGAATCTGTGAATATTAGCATGAATATTTTTTTTGTAGTCATAAAGAGATGAAGTGGAAAAAATATCAGAAAAGAAAAAAAAAAAACATTTAAATGACGTGAGTGTTTCATTCCGGGTCGTTGTTGTGAGGAAGGTGCTCGCTAATGAGAATGGATTTTCAGTGATGGAAGTCCATTAGAGCAAGATGTGCGTGAAGCAGAATCAGGTCCAAACACCCACACACTTCTGACTGCTCCTTCTTTAGCACAATTCATTAGCCCACATTTCCATTCAGCGTGTGGCACAAAATGCCTTTTACTCCTTTCACGCTGAGATGTTGGCACTAGTAGTAGACTGGAAACAAAACCAGAGAAACCAGGAGCGAGCTGACGACGACGGATTAAAGACAGCATCTTAAACGAGAGACATTGTTCTGATTCTTCAGAACCGAACGTATTACAAAGAGCAGTTCAAGAAATGCTTGGTCAGCTTTTCCTTCAAAACTCTTGGCATATTTAAAAATAAAAATAAAAATATTTTAAATAAAACACGCCAAGAGTTTTAATCCTTTTTTTTTTTTTTAAATATATGTTTAAAAGATTTTTAAAAATTCTTACCTGGGTAACATGTTGATAATTCATAAGAATGATTTAGTATCTCAAATAGAAACAAACAAACAAACAAACAAACAAACAAACAAACAAACAAATAAATAAATAAATAAATAAATAAATAAATAAATAAATGTGCTGGGTCAAGTGCTATTCTATAGACTGCTGATTAATAAAAAAAAAAATTTTTAAAGATTATTTTGTTACTAAATACAGCTTAATCTATTCATGGAGCAATATATCAGCAATATATAAAGCATTTTAGACTACTGGACTCTAGTTTATTGTTTAAAGCAATGCCCAAATTTTTAAGGAATGTCTCTATTTTCCATTAGCTATTTCCTTCTGTTTCCTTCTATGCCAGAGTTTTGCCTTAGATATAAAATTCAAAACTCTATCTTGGGGGCTTTTCTACTCTATAATAAAAAAAAACGAGCAAACCTTAAAGGCATACACACAAGTACAGAGACAGCTGAACCAACCGAAGCAGACGTTAGAAGACTTTTAACTTTCCCTGAGTAAATATTTGATCGCTAAATATATTTCTATGCTAGCAGTCGTTGTGTAATGCTACAAAGTAATACTGACCAGAAGGACCAGCTGTAGTCCCAGGTGTGCGGCCTCCAGTCTTCGGGTCCCAGACTGACTGTGATCTGGAAGACCTGGGTGTACATCATGTGAGCCACCATTCCCAAAAGCCCTTGAGAAGCAACATTCCAACACAGTGACACGTTATTAGAATGACTTTTTTTAAAGAATCAGCACTGAATTTAGTCCTAAAGGTGAGATTATAATGGATACAACAATATCCTTCTTTGTTTCGGTCCCAGTTTTCACTTAGCTTCGCAGTTATTTGCCCGAGTTTGCAAGGTTTATGAAGGTTTCTTTTCAGGTAAAAATGCTTCTCACCTCCAGAGATGGCGCTCTTGAGTCAGGATTTTATCAGATTTCTCACAATAAAGCAGCAAAATCGATCACTTGTTGCATATTCAGTGCATTTCATAGATAGTGTCCAGCTGGACTGTAGGTGTGATTTTACACTGGGGATTTCTCATGATTGGGAGGACTCAGGATTCGGAGGACGTGGGTGTGTGTATGTGCTCTATGTGAGAAGTGTGTGTGTGTGTGTGACTTCAGGTTTATTCAATATGCCAGAAGCCTACACAAAAGCAAGGCATTGATGAGTCACTGTAAAAACAGTATTTCTTAGAGGTTTTTCAGAAGATCACACAGGATCGTGTTTGAAAGGTAATTAGACGAAAAGAAAGTAGGCATTAGTGAAACAAAATATAATATTTTTTGTTTGTTTGTTTAATTATAGCTGCAACACAACTATAAAGCTGGAGAAAACAAACTGATCAGTGCAGCAAAATTTCAAATAATATAGCTGCACTATTAAAGGATGTCAAAATCTTGTGTGTATGAAATGTGGACTTTAGAGTTCGGTGCTCTTATAAGCATCTAATTAAAGATCTAGGTTGCAGTGAGACGTACAAGCCCAGAGTTGTGCTCCTCCGCAATAAGGCCAGTGCCTGCGTTACGTATATGGTCATGTGACTGAGAGAGCAGCGAATATGTAAGACGAATGCGGACCTCTGTATATGTTACAGGAAGTGAAGGTGAGCCAGCATACACTGTCTTCTCCTTCAGATGCTGATTGATGGTGCCAGCGTGAACCTCTTTAATCTGTGTCAGCTGGCTGAACCGAAGCTCTTCTCTGGGTCGGAGATCTCTCCCCGACCGGATGCTGCGTCTGGAATTAGTGAGCATTAAAGGCCCAAATGAACAGAGCTGGAGGCCAGCTGGCCAAATCGAATAATCTCAGTTCAAAAAGGAGCAGCTGTTCTTGGCAATCTGACCGTGAGGGATCAGGGAATGAGGCAACCACAGCTAAGATGCAGTCTAGCTTTTTTTTCAAGAGCTAAAAAAAATTCGGAAAAAAGGTGAGGCTTAAACACTATTCATTTGTAAACGGTCAGTTGGTTAGTTTTTTAACCTAATAGGGCTAACAAGCTAACAGGCTAAGAACTCATGAAATGTGTAGATGATGGATGGATGGATGGATGGATGGATGGATGGATGGATGGATGGAGGAATGAACTTTATTGACCTCCATTGGTAAAACAAGATATTTTGTATTTGGTTTGGCCCTCAGGAGAAACGTTGGTTTGCCCCTCTGAGGGGACCCTTAAAAAAACCCTTAACAAGCTAAGAACTCTTGTAATGTGTAGATGGATGGAAGGATTGATGGAAGAAGGGATGAAATTTATCGATCTCATTTGATGAAAGAAGATATTTTGCTCTTGGTTTGGCCCTCAGGAGGAATGTTGTGTTGCCTCTCTGAGGGAACCTTTGAAGAACCCCCCTTCATAAGCTAAGAACTGTAGATAGAAGGATAGATGGATAAATGGACGGATGGATGGATGGATGGAAAGAATCCCCCTTCATAAGCTAAGAACTGTAGATAGGAGGATAGATAGATAAATGGATGGATGGATGGATGGATGGATGGATGGATGGATGAACTTTATAGCTCTCCAATACTAAAAGTAGATGCTGTCTGTTCTTCAGTTTGTCATGTTCAGTTTATTTAAAATATCCAGCTAGCATGCACTTCAATGCACGTCAAAGTAGCTTTCATGGCCCGGAGCTGTAATGCGTAAGCAGGAAATGTTTAATAAGTTTTTCTGGGCTACCTGACAGCACCGTGAAGACAGCAGCGAACGCGTTCAGCTTCAAGCCATCGATCACGTTGCTGGAGTGAAAGAGCTCCAAGCACATTAGACTGAATCCAACCACCAGCAGCATGATGTATAACACCTCAGAGACCACTGACAACCAAAGGACACCTGTAACCCACACAAACACACACTAGTGAGCATTCCACCACTCTATAATAAATTTAGACGTTTCTGTTCACACACTCATGTCAGAGCAAAAGGTTCAGCCTTTGTTATTAGCGAACAAATTTACGTTTGACACTATGAGCTCAAAGGATATTTCCATTTTTTTTGAAAGACCACCGAGATGCTGGATACCTGCACATTTGTAGAGAGCTTAGATTCCACCATTTTTCCCTTCACATCGCAATGAAGTCCTGTTCTGTCTCCACCCCTAAACCTGACCTGGAGGTGTTTTGTTGCTCTATTGTGTTCACCTGTTCTGTGTTCAATTCTTAATCAGTTTCGTGTCCTAATATCTTGGGGAGGTTGTGTTACGGATTTTTTTCTTTTTACTTCTCCCTACTCTGAAACTTATCATACCACGCTTGTGGAGTTTAATACGAACTTGGGTATGATAAACCTAATTCCACTCTGCTTCGGTTAAGCTGGAAAGATTTTTGAGACAACATTACATTGCCCATCGCACCTCTGGCTTCCGCATGTTGAGAAATTGATTTTTTTTTCTAAGTGAGCTAGGAAAATCTCTTATCAGACAGCCCCAGGAGTGTTCTCAAAGTTATCGGCCCTCTACATTTGCTCATCACCTCAAAACATGGGCGGGAAGACAGTCAGATCTTTAGTCTTATTCAGATGATACTAAATTTATTTTGTGTGACTCAGACCAATATACCTGTATATATCTCAGTGTCTGATCATTCTACTCCTGTCTACATCAACAGATATTGGATTTTACATGCAAATTATGCCTCTAGAATAATATTTCCAGAGGAAATGTTTCCGTAAGTAACGATTAGCATAATTAATTAATAAGGTCCTTGATTAATTTGCTGTTATCATAATAAACTATTGTAGTGACAAAATTGTAAATAAATTATGACCCATTATGGTAACTAATTGTTCATAACTGCTTATTAACATCATTAATAATCAATTCTGTCCATATTTACTCACTTACTAATTTACTTATTTACTTAATTATTGCTCATCTTTAATTACCGCCTGTTAACGAGTTCAATTTGGGAATTAACAATGACAAATAGGCCACGGTTTAAGACTAGTATAACATTTAAAATAACCATCCTGAACTAATTAATTATAAAAAAAAATTAAAAAAAGCATGTCAATTAAAAAAAAAGCAATAAAAACATAAAAAGCAATGGTTGTGTGTTACTTAGGGATAAAAAAAAATTCCCTCTTAAAACTCTTTCACTGATTGTTCAGAAAGGTTTCTTTAAAAAAAACAAATGAATAGAAATCATAAAATCTCCTACACCGAGCATACCATTCCAGAAAAGTTTACAATACTGTCACAAAACGATCATAAACTGAATGCCCTCTATTTTTTTTTTTTTTACAGGTCTTTCCATTCCATCTTCACTAGAAGCTCTTAGATATGCAGCAACACACAAATACATACACAAAAGACTTTTCAGAGGATAATTAAGGAGTGACCTCATCCCATCCAAATAAGGCTTTGGTTCGGTTCTTATATTTGTTTACTTGGGTATCAGATCTTCTCATGCTTGCTCTGGGTTCAAATGGAAGTCTAGGAGAATTAGAAAAGCGGGAAAAGAGATCTGAGTGTTTAGATGTGATGAAAAAGCACTTGAGATGTGACACCCATGTGCAATATTTATGTCTGAAAGCAGTTATCTTCCACAGTTCAAGGTGGAGGTGATGGATCTTTTGAGAATCAAGCCTTTGTTCTTCAAAAGCTCGCAAAACAAAAGTTCAATCTTCCTTCAAAGCTTAGAGAGCTTCTTGAAGGCTTGAACATTTCTCTAGTAGAAAACGATAGAGAGAGAATGATAGAAACTAAACTCTTCTCTTAGAATGATCGAGACTGCCGAGAATGGAGAAAAACACTACTAAGAGAGATCGTTGATCAAAATGGGAATGGAAAATTGTAGTCTTCTGATACATATTACTATTTTTCTGTAATAAACTGTTACATATCTGCGCATAATCGCTGGTTGGAGCTGGATTTGGATTTAAAACCCAAATTGGGTGATTTTGAACAAAAAAAATTCAGAACAAATAAAATAATTTGAACCACCATAACCTTGAAAGGCAGTTACTAAGGATACTCTAAATACATTAAAATCCCTGTGGTCTTTCTTTGTCCTGTGACCTTTGTATCTGACCACTCACCAAACTAATACCGTGCCTCCTATTTGTGTCTCTATTTGTATTTGTTTGGAACACATTATCCATGCATCCATCCATCCATATTCTGTAGCACTTATCCTACACAGGGTCACAAAGCAGGGAGCCTGAAGCCTTCCTCAGGGAACTCGGGGCATGAGGTGAGGGATCGTGCTGATCAGCTTAGAAGGCATATCTTTGGACTGGTGGTGGAAACTGGAATACCTGGAGGAAACCCCAAAGCATGAGGAGAGTATGCAAGAATCAAACCATCTCATCCCAGCAGCACCCTGGACAGCGAACAAATCATCGACACCAGGACTGCACACGAGGCGAGGTCGGACCCACCTGCCTGTGGCTAGAGAATAATAATTTCGCCGAGCAACCCAGGCTTGTCCGGTCATTCAGGGATAGATAAGAGCCTCTGTAGGAAAGCATCAAGAAAATAAATGGGCTGCATGAGAGTGATACCATGTATTAACTTTTCTCTCTCCTGCTCTCTTACACACACTCTCAAATACATCACCAGCCTAGAACAGTCAGTCCCACCCTGCTACCTCTTTCTGAGCATGGATACCCCAACATTAAACCCTCAAAAATAAAATCCCCTCCAGGACTAACCTAATCTCCATGGCTCTTTACCACCTTAAAATATCCGCCTCTGCTTTTTGATATACAGTACGCATGAAGCTAAATGCTGACTGGGACTTTGACTTTATTCACCGTCAGCAGGTCCTCCTAGAACTTACCGTACCAGTTCCGACACTTCAGACTCATTTGTAATGTTTATATCTCTCATCTATCACTCCAGCTAGTTGCTGAGGTTCTGCATATTCTTATGGAGCCGTCAGAGCTGTCTGATCAAATATTCGTCGTAATAAATACGCCTCCATCTCAGTGCTTCCTCCTCCATCTTTCCACAGAACACTGGTTCTCCTCTGCAGCGCCACACATAATCAAGAGCTAACATCTTCTCGCCAGTGTTTTGTACTTAACATTTATAGAATTCTAGCAAACAAAACCTCATTTCCTGGGTTAGTGCTCACTTCCTGTGTTCCTCCTTAAGCTCTATCCTGAGCCAGGTACCTTGTATCTGATGTATTTAGGGTTCTGAAATGGTTCCCCAATGGTTCTTGGGATGGTTATTTTTACTATAGTCTTATCAAAGGTATCCTTCAAGAGTTCTTTGTACGACTAATTCTTATTCTACCTTCCAAAAAGGTTTCCTTGTGGGTTCTTTAGATGGCTAGCTTTTTTACAGCCCGAAAAATGGTTCCTCAAGTGTTCTTTAGATGGGCAATATTTCTACATTCATGAATAAGGTTTCCACAGTGGTCCTTTGCACGGCCAATGGTTCTATATTCTGTGGGCAAGGGTTCCTTTGAAGTCCTAAAAATGTCAAAATGGGTTTCTCAAGGGTTCTTCAGGTTGATATATTCTCCACAATCTTACAAAAATGCTTCCTCAGTAGTTCTTTAGGTGGTTAATGGTTCTGCACTCTTAAAAGGGATTCCTTGAGGGTTCAATCTTAGAAATGGATTTCTCAAAGGTTCATTGGAAGGCTAGGTTTCCTGCAATCTGCCAAAAAAAAAAAGTGTTCCTCATTGGTTCTTTTGGTTTCTCAAGAGTTCCCTGGAAGGCTAATTGTTCTACAGTCTTACTGAATTGTTCTTCAAAATTCCTCAATGATGGTTCTTTGGATGGCTGATTCTACAGAGGGTTCTAAAGAGTTCTTTGGATAAATAAGGGTCCTTCTAGCCATCTCTGATAGGGAAATGCTACCTTACTACTAATCAAACAAACCCTATAGTTCCCGATAGTTCCTATATAGTTGGGGGGCATCTTGAAGATACAACTTTTATCTCTGACTATTACAAAGCACTGACACTGAACACTTGTCCTTGTGATTAGCTCCTAAATGATAACGCATAGAAAAAGATCATGTTGTTTGGGCTCGGCTCAAACGCCGAGCCGTCTGAGGAGAAATCGTTTCACTGCGGTTTTCTTCTCCATCTTTCTTGCATGACTGACAGAGTTGCACACGATGGGATCAATTGGTTGCGATTAGTTGCAGTCATTTGACATGACCCATGGCTGGCTACCATAAATCTCTCACACACTCACACACACACACATGAAAACCTCTGCAAAGTAAGCTGGTTTTGAATTTATTTCTAGAGTAGTATTCGTCATAGTGGAGGACATTTTTAGCATAGAATCCAGCATTCAGTGGTCTTAAACGAGGCAAGGTCAGGTATGAGTCAGCATACTGTGAATTTTAAACTTGTAGGATGATATTTGTAAGAATATTTGTCTTCTTGGTGAAATGCATAGTGGAATAATTTATATCTAGTATATACAACATGACTGAAATAGAAAACAGTGTATATTATTCTCTACAAATTTCTGTCGAGCGTGATATCAGACGAGCCTCGACGATGCTCTAATGACCCTCATTACTCACCTCTCTCTGACGCTGGAGCCAGATCAATAAAACTCCTGCATTTCTCACCTGAAAAAAGAAGAAGAAACTCAAAGTAACCACAGTGTTAACATGTGTGCTCTAAGAACACCTAACTTCATCAGCCGGTCTTCATCGACCTCGGTTGCTTAGCTTAATCCTGAGAAACAAATAGAGCTCTTGTGTGTTATTGTCCAGAACAGCTGGACAGTTCCCTGCCAGGCCCAGAGAGGGCGCTGGCATGTGAATCTCGGAAGCCTGCTTGTTTGTGTGTATTTTGTGCCACGCCCTTCCTATTGTTCTCTTTCCTGTTGTCACCTGTTTCCTATTTGACCGTAATGTGTAGCCCTATAAATAGGGATCCTTGCGTATCTGTCTTCGTCTGTCATTGTTTAGTGTTCTTCATTTAAGTCATGCCTATGTTTAGTTTTGTGCCATGTTTTATACATCGCTTTTTGGTTTTGTTTTAGTTTCTGTTTAGTGTCATGTTATGTCTAGAGTTCGTCTTCCCCATGTCTTGTGTTTATGTAAATAAAGCAGCACTTCGTTGTATCCCGCGTATGGGTCTGTTTACTCCGCGGAGTGCCAGTGCACGTGCTACCACGGAGGTCCAGGTTCGAGCCCAGCACAGGGTGGGGGTGCCTGTAATTGATTGTAAGATTGATTACAAATCATTTATTCCTCTGATAGAACAGCACTTTATACTCGTTATTCATGTATAGTCACGTTGTGAAAGGTCCAAGAAACAAGCGTAAACAGTCCTGTCTTGAAGACGTTGTTGAAAAACGTACCCCTCCCACGTGAATTATATTTTTATTTACGTCTTGCCCCGCCCCGTCTTGTCATTGACTTAGCTTTCAGATTTGTCTCATGATTCTTCTGATCTGTTCTGTATTGTATAGTTTGCATAATTAAGTCGTTAAAGAACATAATTACGAGTGGAAAACTTTTTTTGAGCTCGGAGTTACCGAGTGTGTTAGGGGCGTGTCAATCAGAAAAAATGGCGGATGCAACATAGCTGAGGGTAAATTTGTTGCCTCATAAGCTGATTTCAGATATTTTTAGTTTGGTTTATGAGTTTGGCAAGTTATTGAAATACAAGTAAACTGATTCAAATTTAAGCATCTATGAGCACATATAATATGTAACGATAACGTTTAATTCTAGAAAATGAAGAACATCTGGTGTGTTTTCCTTTTTTTATGTTTTTAATCAAGAGACCCCCATCTCTCTCCAACCAAGATGAATTGAATGCACCTGATGTCGTAATTACGACTTGCCATCTCGTAAATAATAAACTTCCTACGAACTACGAACTATGTTCATCTACATTTTATTACTTCATTGCAGATAGTTTAGAGCAAAGGGATATGCGTTGTTACGTGTATGCAATAAATAATAACATTTATCTCAGGAAAAAAAGAAATCGGAATTACGCTTTAGCTGTAATTCTGTTACCGTTTCTGCAGACAAACCCAGAAGGCACAAACAAAAAAAAAGAGATAACTAGATTGGTTTTTGGCAAGCGCCCCGATCCTGTCTCAAGCTAGACTTCCAATTATATTTGTGAGAACGATGAAAAGGACTTTTTTTCTTCCCAGACCTTTTGATTCTAGAGTCGTAATCGAAAAGTCAGCTCATGGAGCCTGACTGAAACTGTGCAATCGCTCTCCGAGGACGAGGGACGAGGTCAAAACGAGGTCAAAACGAGTGTAGCGCTCCTCCTTCAGCGCTCCCCAGATCTACGATTCAGCGTAGATCTTTATTCGTCGTACAACATTGTGGAATATATGTGGAAGCTCATCTTCTAATGCATCGTTGTTACAAGGCACTCGTTACAAATTCGTCCAGAACGACTTGGCTGTCCTTGCGATGTTAAGAGAAGGAAGTATTTTATTTGTTTACATCACTCCGTTTGTGGAAGGAACACTTAAAACTTGGCGGCATGTCGATGAAAAAGTAGAAAAATAAAAAGCAAAAAAATGACTGAAAAAAATGAATTAAAATTAATTAATTAAATATAATTATTTAAAAAAAAAAAACAAATCATTTAAGGTGCAAGTCAGAGCTATGAAACGGAAATTAAAGGTTGTTCCGTTCGCTGATATATGATTTCACAAATATCGATCGCTGTTTTAGGAAAATTAAGTTAGAAAAACTACTACATAGAGAAAAACGGCAAAAAATGGTTCGAAATTCATTTTTGTGAA
>JAUCMX010000016.1:22357952-22419301 GCA_033459395.1 Hemibagrus guttatus | reverse complement strand
TCACTCTCTCTCTCTCTCTTTTTGCCTCTCCCTCCATCTCCCAGAAACTGTTTTGCTCTTTGCTGTGTCTTGAACCTTTTCACACGCTCTCTTTCTCTCCATCTTTCTTAAATCATATAATCAGTCTTCCTGTCAATTTCCATCGCTTTCATTAAATATTTCCTTTTTTTCTTAGCCTAAAGGGTTAAATGGTAGGATTTTAATATTTTAGGATCAAAAAAGTTGTTTTTTTCCCGCCTCATTTCAGTGAATAATATTGTCTCTAAGACTTTTAAGAAGCTCCTTTATCTTTATCATCACTTCACTTCTACGAGCCCACATAACCTGAAATTAGCTCCAAGCTGTTTTATTTTGTTCCTCGATTTCTGGTCCTGTCCATTTAAAGAAAACTGCAGATATCTAACCAGACTTCCAGCACTGGCCTATTCATAGCGTCTCATTACGATCACTGTTATAAAAAATGTGAAGCATTGCAAAAAGGATAGAGTTTGACCCCGGATGCCCTGCACTCCTCATTATCTCGTGGCCGTATACCAACGCTGGCGCTTGACAAGCATGTGGGCTGGAAGACAAAAAAACAGAGTAAACAAACAGCTTAAACTTATCTCACCAGCATTTCCATAAAGACAAAGCGTTATATATCGATTTGGAACGAAGCACTTCGTCTCACGCCGTCCTCCCACAACACAAATTTATCACCTTACCCTTAATGGTCACTTTCTGATCAATAAAAAGGCTCAGTCTATGACATACGCTGTGTGGGAAAGCAAACTACATCACCGCAGAACATCTGGTAATGGTGTAATAATAAACTTTCCGAGTATCAGTGACCTCGCTGACCCGATGTAAGGGATTTTATTTAATTACGAAACGCTTTCGTGTTCTGGATTCTGATTGGTCAGGAGGTGTGGTGTTGCAGCTCTGGCAGTCGTGCAGCTGAAACGCATTATTGCAAACGCATCTGTATTTGTTATATGTTACAGTGTTTCTATAGCAACACTGAAACAGGGAATTTTGTAGTGTAATAAAGAGTTTATAACTGCTGTTCATTGCTGATCTGGGGAATGTGAAGTTTCTCGTAAGACATGACAAGACATGACAACAGAGGTTGATAAAGGAATGACAACAGAAACATAAACAGATAAAACTCCACGGTTGGGGGTTCGATTCCTGGCTCCGTACCTCTGTGTGGGCGGAGCTTGAGTCTTCTTCTCGTGCTTCGCGGGCTTCCTCCAAATTTATCGTTCAGTAGAAAGCTGATCAGACACAGTGCGCTTCTCAGGAGAAATAAACGAGGCAGCTAGCAAATTGAACACACCGGGAAATGCAAGGTGACTGTTACGGCTGTCGCATCGTATGGTGTAATGTCTCTGTCCCACACACACACACACACACGCACTCAGACTAGCTAGTGGTCACACTGCAGGCTTGTTTTTCTGAGCTAAGTTTAGCAAAAGTCAACAAACACAAGGTTTTTCTGGTCAGAAATAACAAGTTTGGAGCTTAATTTAAACACTACAAATTGCTTACGTCCACCTATAGACATAGACGCTCTCTCTCTCTCTCTCTCTCTCTCTCTCTCTCTCTCTCTCTCTCTCTCTCTCTCTCTCTTTCTCTCTCTCTATTTCTCATTTTCTCACAGCAGACTATCAAATATAGAAGTCATCTGGAGTCAATGCCTCATCCAGGAGTCATTTTCACTACAATGTTCTCGGAAAGTGCATCAGCAAAATATAGGAAGTCGGTCATTTCTACAGCTTAATGACATTTATGCAAATTACTAAACCATGAATTTTTTTTTTTTTTCGGAAAACATTGATAAGCAAAGACATTCACAGTTTTTTTTTTCCATTTCAGGTTTTTTATTATAGCAAAGTCCTACAGTTTATTACTGTTCAGGGTCAAATATATTGTGTTACGGAGTCCAGAGCGAGCACGGCAGCAAGTTTATTTAATATTACTTCAACCTTATTGTCCCTTTCAGTAATACAATAATTCTTTGCGCCATGGATATTAATCCTGTAGATGTTTCTTTTTATTATTATTATTATTATGTTCTCCTGAATCCTGACCAGTCTTAAAAATCAATCACTTAAAGTTCATTTCCTTGTGTTTTCCAAATCATCCAATCTTTCATTTCCTTGTTTTGTTGGACAGTTTGAGTACGCTGAGGTTGTTTCATAAAAAATAAAAATAAAAACCTGAAAGTGTTTAAAGGTGCAACCAAAATCCCATGGACCAGTACCAGTTTCCTTAAATATCCTCAATTTGTCTCTGTTGTGTCTGTGACAGTGCTACCTGCAACCCCCACTCCAGGCCGGCAGAGGGAGCCCTCGCCAGAGTACTGAGCACTTCAGGGTCACGCCACTCACTTCCGTGTTACTTCCTACTTTCTGTGTATTTAACCATGCCCTTAACAGCAGACTGTGTGAAGTATTAGCTCTGCTACTTACCAAGCCATTGTTTGTTCTTTGCCATTGTTGTAGCTTCATGTGTTTTGACCTTGTTTCTCTCTGTTTTTGGATTACGATTTTGGCTTGTGTTTTTGGTTCTTTTGCCCCGTGGATTGCTTTCTTTGGTTTTTTGGACTACCTGCCTGCTTTGCTGTTCTTGACCCTGCCTGCTGATTTGGATTGTTTGTTTGTGTTCTTTTTTCAATAAACTCTGCATATGGATCCTATATTTTCCTTCCCAGACTCCATGTTGCAGAATACTTCGCCTGCTGTGGATCCAGCGGAGATGCTACAGTGTCCAGCTATGGTCACCCAGCAGGGAGAACTACTTGCAGCCTACAAGGAACACTGCATGCGTCCAACACAATCATCCAGCCCGGATGGCCCTCCCTGAGAGCCCGGGGCCTACCAGGACGATTCTACTAAATGTGCATTCCTTTTATCCCTACTCACCGACACGGCCCTAGATTGGGCAGCGGCAGTTTGGGACCAGGACATTCAGTTGTGCACTTATTTTACACAATTCTCACAGCTTATTCGTGAAGTCTTTGAGTACCCCACTGGAGGTCGCGAAGTATCAGCTTAGTTGCTTCAGCTATGTCAGGGTTCAGAATCAGTGGCCGATTATGCTGTAAAATTCTGGCCCTTGCTCCACAAAGTGGCTGAAATGACATTGCTCTGCAAGCCATTTTCAGGGAAGGTTTGAACCCTAGACTGCAGGCTGAGATGGCATGTAGGGGTGAGGATCAAACACTGATTTACTTTACATTACCCAGGTCATCCGTCTGGATAATCTGCTACGAGCCCACTATCCGATATCAAGCCTGCCAGGACCTGTGCAGCCAGGTAAAGCACAAGACCCCATGGAGGTTCATCACACCTGGGTTTACCCTTCTGTCTACATTCACAGCCTGACACTACCAGTGCGACAGCGCTTCACCAGTGAAAGTCATCACATCTCCACCCTGTTAGATTCAGGGTGCGTTGTAAACCTCATCCACTGCCAACTTGTGGAGAAACTCCAGTGACCCACTGTACCATGCGCAGCTGTTTATCTACACAGTAAATAAACAGCCCATTGGAGATGGATATAGAACTCATCAAACAGTTCCCATAATTGTTCAAGTTGGACTTTTCCATATTGAAGAATTAGTTCTCTTTAGTTAGTTCTCCTCTCCAGCTCCAGCTAACTGTGATTCTGGGATTTCCATGGTTAAGCACCCACAACCCTACCATATCATGGCGCACCAAGGAACTTACCCGTTGGTCACCCCATTGTATGGCTCACTGTCTGCGGATGGGCCACAACCTCCCATGCCACACTACCTCTGTGGAAAGCCCAGCACCTACTCACACCGTCAAAATTCCACAGGACTACCATGATCTCATGGAGGTGTTTAAAAAGGAGCAAATGACCAATCTACCTCCACATAGACAATGGGATTGTGCCATTGATCTCCTACCAAACACCTCACCCCCAAAAGACAGGATTTTATCCACTATCCCTCCCAGAGACACAGGCCATGGAGAACTATGTTGAAGATGCCCTGGCTGCCGGCTTCATACAACCTTCAACATCCCCATTGGAAGGATGGGGGATTATGGCCTTGTATTGACTACAGAGGACTGAATGCTATCACAGTTAAATACCCCTACCCACTTCCAGTGTTCCCCCCTGCCCTTGAACAGCTCAGGGAAGCCAAGATTTTCACAAAGCTGGATCTGTGTAGCGCTTAAAAACCTTGTCCAGATATAAGAGGGGATGAATGGAAAACGGCATTCCTCACTTCTCTTGGCCATTATGGATATCTTGTTATGCCATATGGGCTGACTGGACTGGAACACCTGCTGTGTTCCAGTCCTTCCTGATTGAGGTATTTCAAGACTTACTCTACAAGTGTGTCATCATCTACATAGATGATATATTGATTGACTCCCAGTGTCTGAAGACCAATGTCCACCACGTCTGCATGGTACTGAGCCGACTTCTAGAGCTGACCCCAACCTCCCGTTCGTAGTTGAAGTTGATGCCTCGTGCAGCGGAATCAGAGCTGTTCTGTCTCAATGGAATGCCTGGTAAACTGTTCCCCTGTGCATTCTATACCAGGAAGCTCACCATTGCAGAAGCAAACTATGACGTAGGAAATCAAGAGTTACTGTCAATCAGAAAGACACTGGGGGAGTGGAGGCACTGGCTCAAGGGGGCCTGCTGTCCTTTTCAGGTGATCACAGATCATAAAAATTTAGAGTAAATTAAAAAGACAAAACGTCTCAACCCACGCCAAGCCAGATGGGCTTTGTTTTTCACCAGATTTAACTTCACCATCACATACCGCCCCGGATCAAAACACAGCAAGGCTGATGTGCTCTCCCTCCGTCATGACCCAGTGAACAAAAGCCCTGGTCCAGAACCCATCCTGCCACCTGCCTTGGCCATAGCACCAGTACAATGGGACCTTATGAAAGAAATTCAATGAGCCCAGCCAACTGAAGTAGCCCCTCCAGAATGTCCTCCCACACATCAGTATGTGCCTACAAGCCTTCATCAGAGAACTATTCAATGGGTCTATACCACACCTAGCTCAGGTCACCCAGGGATAAATAGAACAACGCGAATGGTACAGAATGCCTTGCGGTGGCCATCTCTAACCACAGATGTCAAAAACTACATAAAGGCATGTACTGTCTTTGCTCAATCCTGAACTTCCCATAGTGCCCCTGGTCTCACATCGCCTTTGACTTTGTCACTGACTTACCAAACTCCCACGGTTTCACGACTATCCTAGTGGCCATTGATTGTTTCTCCAAGGCATGTAAGCTGATAAACTTGAAAGCTCTTCCCACAGCCATGGGAGCAGCCCAAACTGTTCAGCCATGTCTTCAGAAATATGGCCTCCCAGAAGACATTGTGTCCGATCGGGAGGTACAGTTCACTTCCCAAGTCTGGAGAGCATTTTCTGAAAGCTTAAACATTAACATAAGCTTAACATCAGGTTATCTCCCACAGTCGAATGGTCAGGTGGAGTGGTTGAACCAGGAACTAGGCTACTATCTACATGCATACTGCAGCTGGGAACAACAGTGATGTCCCTGCCCTGGGATGGGTCTGCTCAAAATTCACTGATCCAATCTTCCACCAGGCTCACCCCTTTTCAGTGTGTCCTTGGCTACCAGCCCCTGTTATTCCCCTAGTCTGGGGAACCCTCCAATGTGCCAACAGTGAATGGCTGGTTCCAGAGAACACCTCCAGAGGGCCATTAGGCGTCAGCAGGAGCAAGCTAACCGTCATAGACACCCACACCCACAGTATCGTCCAGGGCAGATGGTTTGGCTTTCAACAAAGAACCTACATCTTAAACTCCCCTATCAGAAGCTCAGTCCGAGATATATTGGACCCTTTAAAGTTCTCCGCCAGATCAACTCAGTCACAGCTGCTTGCTTCGAACTGTATCTCCCCATCCTTCCATGCCACTTCCAGGTCACGCCATTCACTTCCGGGTTACTTCCAATTTTCTGTGTATTTAATCAAGCTATCATCAGTAGACTGTGCTAAGTATTAGCTCTGCTATTTGCCAAGCCATTGCTTGTTCATTGCCATTGTTGTAGCTTCATGTGTTTTGACCTTTTTTCTCTCTGCTATTGGATTACGATTTTGGATTATGTTTTTGGTACTTTTGCCCTGCGGATTGCTTTGTTTGGTTTTTCGGACTATCTGCACTGCAACTCTGCATATGGCTCCTACATTATCGTTCCCAGACTCCATGTTGCAGTGTCTCTTCTGTTTATTTATGTATTTAAACATGTTTTTAAAGTATTTATTTATTTGTTTGTATTTAAATCATGTATTTGTTTGGTTGTTTATTAATTTTTTTATTTAAACACTTATTTATTTATTTATTTATTTATTTATTTATTTATTTATTAGAACACATTTTTAAACATTTGTTTGTTTGTTTGTTTCTATATTTAAGCATGTTTTTTAAATTATGTACTTGTTTGTTTGTTTATTTATTTATCTAAACACGTATTTTTTTATTAGAACACATTTTTAAACGTTTGTTTGTTTGTTTGTTTGTTTTGTTTTATGGAACATGTTTTTAGCCTTATGTTGGTTGAAAAAGTAAGTGTTTGATTTCAATTAATTGAATTATTTGAACAATTATTTAAACAATTGCTATTTTCAAATACAATGTACTCAGCCAACAACGATTGTGTTTTCATTCACGCTGTTAAGAAAAGAAAGAACATTAAATTACTACGAACAAGGACACACAATTGGTGATTGATGTGAAGTAGCACTCTTACAGATATCCCTGGTGTGTGTGTGTGTGTGTGTGTGTGTGTGTGTGTGTGTGTTTTCTGACCGCGCTGGTATCCACACCCCAGCTGCAGTACACAGGTCAAGGCTGATGTGAGTGTTTATAGATGAGATCATTGAAGCCTGTCCTTTATATGTGGAAATTGTTCTGCTTTTAACAGCAAGGGAGCCTATGTGTGTGTGTGTATGTATATATGAGTCGTTTGTCATACTGTCTCAGCAGCAGAAATGAATGTAGCCTGTGTTTGTGTAGAATGTTTCAGGCTTTTAGTGTTCTACACACACACACACACGCACATACACATACAGTTTACTGGCTTTATGATTCAGATTCAGCTGCAAACTGACTCTCTGATTCAGATTTAGAGGATAATTGGCATTGTGATTTAGGTTCAGAATCATATCGGCTCTATGATTCAGTTTCAGAGGCTAATTGCCTCTATGATTCAGGTCCAAAGGCTGACTAGCTCTGTGATTCAGATTTGCAGGTTATTTCACAATATGATTCAGATCCAGAAACTAACTGACTCTACAATTCTGATTCAGTGGCTCATTGGCTGCATGATTCAGATTCAGTGGCTCTTTGGCTCTGTGATTCAGATTCAGCAGCTCATTGGCTCCATGATTCAGATTCAGGTGCTCTTTGGCTCCATGATTCAAATTTAGTGGCTCATTGGCTCCATGATTCAGATTCAGTGGCTCATTGCTTCTAAGAGTCTGACTGAGTGTTTCATTGGATAAGTGATTCAGATTTGATTGTAAATTGACTCTATGATTTAGATCTAGAAGCTTACTGACTCTATGATATCGATTCTGAGGCTGACTGACTCTTGTGGATGATTCAGAATCAGAGCCACATTAGCTCTGTGGTTCATATACTGACTGTCTCGATGATTCAGATGCTTATTGACGCCATGATTCTGATTCAGAGGCTCATTGACTGTAAGGTTTATATTCAGGAACTAATTTGTTCTTTGATTCGGAGCTTTTTTATTTCATAACAATTAAAAATCGTTTTGAATCTTTTGAGTACTTGAGTGAGTGAGCAGGAATCAGATCCATTTTCTGGACCTAGTCATAGCTTGGGATTTTTTTCAAAATCATCAGTGTGATTTAAGCCCACAGCAATCCAGCTTGTGCAGTAAGGCATTGCAATGTGCCAATCACCTAAAAGGCCACTGAGTCCATTTTGTTACCTAATGAGGTCCAGGTGGATCAACTTTGAATTTAGGTCAGAGCAAGAAAAAACCCACACACTGGGAAGTCCATAATGCCTCAAATGTTATGAGAAGTTAGACAAAGGGCCACTGGCACACTGCAGGCACTCATGTCAGGTGCCAGAACTGCTGGTCACTATGGAGGGAAGCAGAAATGTAAGACTGATGAGTAACAAGAATTAGGTTTCTTAACCTGTAACCAGGCCTGAGCACCAGTGTGGTCCTTTAGATCACAGTATCAGGAGAAGATAAGATTCTGCCTGACAATGAAGAGTAAATTGATCAAACATTTCTAGGGGAATCCATGATTCTAATTCAGCTACTCAATGACAGTGATTCAGATCCAAAGGCTCATTAGTACTATGATTCTAATTCATTGGATCAGTGATTGAATTTCAGAATAATTTTGACTCTTTAATTCAGATTCAGAGCCTCATTAGACCTATGTTTCAAATACTCTTTGGCTCTATAATTCAGATTCAGAATATTTTGACTCTTTGATTCAGCTCCAGAGCCACATTAGACCTGGGATTTAAATGCTTTTTGGCTCTATAATTCAGATTCAGAATATTTTGACTCTTTGATTCAGCTCCAGAGCCACATTAGACCTGGGATTTAAATGCTTTTTGGCTCTATAATTCAGATTCAGAATATTTTGACTCTTTGATTCAGCTCCAGAGCCACATTAGACCTGGGATTTAAATGCTTTTTGGCTCTATAATTCAGATTCAGAATATTTTGACTCTTTGATTCAGGTTCAGCGCCTCATTACACATTCGATTCAAATACTCTTTGGCTCTGTGATTCATATTCAGAATATTTTGACTCTTTGATTCAGATTCAGCGCCTCATTAGACATGGGTTTCAAATACTCTTTGACTCTATGATTCAGATTCAGAATATTTTGACTCTTGATGTCAGATGATTCGTATTTAGTTCTATGATTTGGATTCAGATGTTTATTGGCGCTGTGATCTAGATTCAGAGGTCCGCTGGTTTTTATGTTTTGGATTTAGATGTTCATTGCTTCATTATTTGAAAGTCATCAGTTAACTCATTTAGAGGCTTATTTTTGCTTTTCTGGTTCATAGTTTGAGCTTGTTGGCTTTATGATTCACATTTAAAAACATGAAAAAGGATGTTCATGTCGAGATCTTGCTGTTGCTGGCGTTTATGTTCTATATCACATGGAAAAAACAGAAAGAAGAGCAATGAAGATCAAATTTGAGGTGATGAGAGAACCGGGGGAAAAAATGAGAAAGGACAGCAGAGAGGGAAAGACAAAGAAGAGGATGGAAGAAAAGAGGGGAGGACAGTGGTGAAGAGAACAGCTGCTGTCTTGTCTCCTTTAATAACCCCTGCGGATTGAAGGAGAGGTGCAGACAGCTGCTCGCGTGTCAGTTTCACTCTCTTTTAAAATAAAAAAAAGTTAGAGGGATAACTCCAGCTCTGTCACGAGTCAAGAATTGAGCTCAGACACTCACTCCTCTTCTGAAGCCACGGATGATCCGTTTTCCCAGCCTCTGATTGCCGCTTTCTCAACTTCGGCCTTCATAAGAAGTCCAGATGTGCCTTTATTTGGATCACTCCATATGGTGGATGAGACAATTGTGTCCTATTGTCAGTGAATCTGTCTGCTCTGATGGATGAGAGAGCTTCATGTTAATTTTATTTTGATGGAATTTGCTTGTGTATGCACCTCGCTAGCCGAATGCCTGAACCAAATTAGCATAGCATTAGCATAATAAAGTAGGCTAAGTAAAGAGTAACGCCTTCTGACCAATCAGATCCGAGAATTCAACAGCATTGTGATATAAACTTTCCCAACAGTTACCAGTAATACTTCTGCTCAGTACGGGGCATAAAGTTATGCGTGTGTGAATTTTTAAAAGACAAATATGACTCGGATGTATAAGCACTTGCTATCAGGTGCTGTCTGAAGACCGCTGTGATTCTGTCACAGCTGATGCTTTTGCTGCTTTACAGCTTGCAGATAATCAAATTTCCATTTTCCATGCTGTAGTTCTCGAGAAGGCGACTATATAACACCGACACATATCACCAAGCTCGCACGTAGCGCCGCATCTCGCCAGGCCTGGCTGCTTTATAACCCTGCGTATCAGGCGTGGCGTGAGAGAATTAGCTGCCAGGAGCTCATATTTGTTTCTGAAATAGAGCGAGGAGAGCCGGCCGAACAAACACCACAGAGGCATCCATCAGGTTCGAGTCGAGCGGGTGTAAATCTTCTTTTCTTTTTCCCCCCGGCCAGCCAAACAAGCCCATTGCAACACTATTGACTGGTTTACACACCCAAGGATTAAAAAAGAAGAGGAAGGGAAAGAGAGCTCAGTCCGTTTGATTGGTTTATCTTTGATACTATCTACGATTTTAGTGAAGGCAGCATCATAAGCCATGTATTACAAAAATCCAACTGCTGTATGATGCTTAGTAAAGCAGACCTGTTGATAAAAGGCTGATCCGAGCTGACAGGAAGTCTACGTATGCTCACATAATCACTCATTACAACCACTGTGAGCTGAAGAGCATCTGAAAACACACTGAGAACACCGGCTCATACTCCTGTCACGCAAAAATCTCACCTTCTCCGATAAATCTAGGTGTTTTTTCTTGCTACACAGACCGAAGGGTCAGAAATTCCGAGCACAATCATTTGAATGCCGTGGCCTTACTATTTATGGTTGCATTTGTGGCATGAATGTGGATCGTTTGGTTATAATATTTGTAGAAACCCATTTGCAGGACCTATGAAGATCTGAGGCTGTACAGACAGACTCCTAGACAGTATTAGTATTTTGTTCCTAATAAAGTGGCCACCGATCAGTTCACATTATGATGCATACTTTAAAATGTTTTTAAAAAGGCAGACGTAGCGCTTATTTGCTCAAGCGTTCTGACTGAAGATGTATTAAATATAAATATGTATAAAATGGCATGTGGCATGTTTATGACCTGCTTATGCAAGCCTTATGATGCAAGTGTAAAACCTGGCAGTTTGGTGCTGTTTTAAAACGTTGCATATTTATGCAAATGTAAGCAAAATTAAATAAATAAATAAATGTTAGCTGGACTAAATTAAATAAAACTAAGAAACCTTTCAGGCGTCTCCCTATTTTTTTTTTTTACAAAAATCAACATCCTCTAATTGACACTGAAGCGGTTGCAAACACTCTGGGATTTGACTTTGTAATGAAAGTGCCTGGGATCTCAGGCCAAATCCCACCCTGGAGTCATGTATCAAATCTTTTTTTTTTTTTCCTCCAGCTTTAAGCTTGAGATTTCTTTTTGACTTTAATTTGCTTCAATAAGTCATGTTTTATTCATTTCACTGAGATTGAATGCTATTGTTGCTCAGAATCGTCTAGGAGCACTTTGTTTGGCGCACCGCTTTTACGTGGATTGTATCGGATTCCTAAACCCTTAGAGCTGTGCTTAGAATTCTTGCGGCTGTATTAACGCGTGTGTTACGGCTCAGTAACGTCTAATGACGTCTGACGTGTTATAAGGAATGCACTGAAGACTCGTAAAGCCTCGTCATCAGACATTCAGCTCATAAAGTAAAAATAAATAAGCAAATAAGTGAAAATAAATGAAAAAAAATGACAAAAGGTTGTAGATTGCACATTTATGGATTGTATATGTTGTCTAATTAGACCTCTGTAAATAAATTAGACTATTTTTTAAATTAAATTTCTAAATGTATACGTTTTCAGCTCTGATCTAAAAATTAATATTCAAAAATAATATTTTAATAATAAATTATATTATTATTATTATTATTATTATTATTATTATTATTGTTATTATTATAAAAAAGTTCTACAAAATTAATTTTAAAAAATCTATTAAAAATAAATAAATAATAAAAAACCAACTCCCCCAAAATAAATAAAACAGTAATAATAATAATAATAATAATAATAATAATAATAATAATTACATTGTTTTTAAAAAACTCTAATGTAGTAAATTATTTGTTTTTGTTTGTTTGTTTGTTTGTTTGTTTGTTTGTTTGTTTCCCCACCAACCTTCTCAGGACAAATAACTTCTTTGTTTTGCAATATATGAATTTATTTTTAGACCCTTAACTAAGAAGAGCAACCCAAAAAAAAATGGAAGAAAAGAAACTGTAAGGGAAAATAATTTTAAAAAAACCCAAAAATAAATAAATAAAATAAAATTAAAATAAATAAATAAAGATGAAAAATCAATTGAAATTGAGATAAAAAAAAACAAACATTTAGTTCCTCAAATCTTGACTTGTTAGCTGTGAAAAAAAAATCTAAATCGAAGTAAAACCTTCTATAGAGAGTCGTATCGATGCGAATGATCCGCGTCTTCTCCCTTTTTATCTCGCCTCCTCCGTATGATGGCAGCGATATCTGGCTGTCTTGTCAGTTCCAATTACAGTTTCCTCTGCTTGGCTGAGGCTTAACCAGAAATCTTTACAAGCCTTCTGATGTCTCGTGAGAATTGCGAGCGGCCTTGCCTCGTCAGCCTTGACCTGGACTGCTGCTTGTAAAGGCTGATCGATGGGCACCAGGCCCAGACAGATGACCTCACCAAACAACGAAAAAGCAAAAAAAACGGGAATATGACACTGAAAGCAGGCAGGGGATCGATATTTAATTATTAACGCGTTTCACGCAAAAACGTATATTTCACGGCTTTGTTTACTAGATTTCATCCAGCTTAAAGGCATTTATGGTGTCAGGTGTCGAATTCATTCAGGAGGGTTTATGGGGAATGAATCAGGCAGGTGATGCAGGAAGACGTGATGAGTCGTGGGATTTGCTTGTGGCGGCGGATCGTATCGTTTTGATATATATACGTGGCATCATTTAACACTAATGACTTACGTCTCGATCGTAGCGTCTGGAGATCGTCTAAATCAAGCATAATGGTTCCGGCACAACCGACAAGACTTTGTTCTTAAATTTATTTATCTGCCTGAAGTCTGTGTGTCTCTCTTTACTGTGTCCTTGGCTGCGTCTCAGTCAGCTCTCCAGCTCGCAGGCTCGTGAATCAGACCTCGCCACTTTGGGACACCGATGACGCAATTTCCTCAGACTGTCTAATTTCCAGTTCCGTTTTTTTTTTTTGTGATTGTCGCAGCCCAAAATGCTTTAATGCGTTAATTTCTGCGATCGCAGAGGGAATTCATTTCATCACAAGTTTTATGCATCACATATAACCCCCAAGCAAGGTTGTAGGCTAACTAGTGTTTTTTTTTTTTAAATGTGACACTTAAAAGTCACTAGACTAAAAAAAAAAAAAAAAACATATATAGAACGTCGAATAAAGTTAAAATTGCTAAGTAAGCATTTTAGAGCGAGAGCAACCACGATAACAAGCTCCTTACATTTGTACACAAAGATAGCTGAGAGTTTGATTTGTCCGCCATTTTTTCCCCTGCTTCTCCTAGGGAACCTAGTGAGTGTGGGTGGATTCTCCCTGTTTTTTGCAGTGCATTGTGGGATTGTTTGTTGTTGACATGTTTTTAAGAAGCGTTTTGTAATATATTCTTTCGAAAAGTTTTCCAAGACACCAAAAGAGCTAGTGCTTCCACCGCACCGGACACACACACACACACACACACACACAGACCGTGTTTCAATAACGTGTGCAGCAAATAAACTAGCCGGTGACTCAGACTGTCTTCTGACACCGAGACTTAATGAAACACTCACTTTGACTCCGGAAAGGCGACATTAACACCTAGCGTGTGTCATTCTGAGGAGATTATTATCCCTGAAAAGTGTGCTTATATATGCCAGCGTCTGAGTATACATGAGCCGTCTCACACACACACACACACACACACACACACACACATGTAAACTCATCCTCAAGGCCCCCCTTGGCAGGAAACATCTGTTTGGCTCAGAGTTGCAGGTGCTAAAATGTGACATGGGCCACCTGGCGGTCTGCGGCATACACACACACACACACACACACACACACACACACACAATGGCCACCATATTGACTAACAATATTAAAACACCTGCTGGATCGACTCCGTTAGAGGACATTATCTATTGCTGCTATTCCAAATCGGCCTCATTTCCAGCACGGAAAACCCCGAGCAACAAGAGGACGCGTGACTGTTATTCGTTTCTTCACCGCATGATTGAAATGTAACGAAGAAATCCTGCGTGATGAATTAATTACAAATTACAGTCACTCACTTGGCCTTCTGTCGAGCTACAATCAACTTTCTGGCCTGTTTTAAAGGAGATGTTTATTCCTGTCACAGCCCTCTACTGCCTGTGAGGTGAATTACTGTGACATCACAACTCGGGTAAACAAATGCTTTGTCGCCTTGACAACCTCCGAGTGCTGATTACCAGCTAAATAGGTGAGCAGACCTGATTAAGTGAGACAGCTGTGTTCCCAATGTGGCTGAGGTGAGGTAAAACTTGTTAATGGGTTTGACGTGAATACTAATTAATAATAAATAATAAGTCTAGAGGAAGATCCTTAAATGAAGAGGAGTGGGCGGGTCAGTCAATCAGAATGAATGAATCAATCAGTTTTACTACATTACTGGTTTCGAAGCAGTGGTCCAGAAATGACATCACCTTTAAACCATGACCCTGCACTGAGCTGCCAGATTAAACACACAGTAAACAAGCAGGCGCTGGAAACGAGGGCAGAAGTGCAGAGATGCGTCCCGTGGGAGAGCAGATGGCTTTCTGGGTTCACACATGTCTCTAATGGCAGTGTCCATGATCTCAGCCTGTGATGATGCCCACATCCTGTGTAGGAGTCACTGATTCCTGGCCACCTGTGTAACCCACATGCTCTGATACTGGAATAGAGCGTTTCAGCGCCAAGACTGTATGCAACGGCGTACATGACCTCATCCTTCACTATATACCAGCATTCATGTGTTTGGAAAATCTGTAGTGCTTTTGAATCCTCGATTCTGATTGGTCAAAAGGTACTTTTTGGTTGTTTTTTTTTTTTTTGGAATAATATAATATAATAATAATTTTTGAATAAAATAATATATCTTTTTTTGATAATATGACATTATAATTCCATTTATTTATTTATTTTATTTTATTTTTATTTATTTTGTTTTTTGTTTTTTTTGATACTGGCATAAGATGACTCATCTAGATTAGTGGTTAAATTATTAACAAACAAACAAAAATCCATGCTTAAATGTTTAAAGTTTGACCTCAGAAGAGGGTTTTTTTAGAAACAATCCCTGACAAAAGAAGAACAACAAAAAGAATAAGGAAATTGCTTAAATAGTTTTGCCAATGCTAGCTTCTCAGGAGGAAGGTAGCGGTTTTTGTTGTTGTTGTTGTTGTTTTTGTTGCCTTCTTTTCCCCCAGAGATCAATAACAATTCAGAGAAAGAAGAAGAACCACCACGCTTTTCCGATTAAACCCCCCCCAGTATCCCGGTTTACGCTTACGCACGGCTCCCGTATGCCGCTCACACAGCTCAGCGTTCTCCCATCAGCATCTAATCGGCTTCTCCTCAGCTTGCGCTGTAATTAAAGAAGCCAGACGGAGACCAATAAAAGAGGATAAAGGCAAAGAAGTGTGCTCGGTCTCCAGGCCAGAGAACGTAATGAAAAGGCAGCATGCTAATCACTGAGGTGTGAAAGCATCTCCTGGCTGAGGCAGCGCCCCGAGCTCGTTGCCAAAAAAACTCCTGCTCGGGATCCGTGACTGGATTATGAAAGCGTGTGAATGTGTGACGAGGCGGACAGGTAGATGAAGAAGAAGTGTCCTTCGGCTAAATATGTTAATCAGCTAAAATGCAGCTTGATCTGATTCGAGATTTACAAATAATCTTCTGTCTTTCTCGTTGTGTTTTGTTTTGGTGGATAAATTCTGCATAATTGTAAACCAAAAAAGAGGGTGGAGTTACAGCGGTGTAGAAATCATTACTTAGTTGACGTCCAATCAAATGACCTCATCACAAAGTCTTTAAACCCAGCGTGTTGTTTATTTGTTTGTTTGTTTGTTTCACTACAGCGCTACTGAATACTCAATTCCGATTGGTCCAAATGTGTCGATTCATTTTTTTCCTAACAGCAGCTCTGACACGGAAAATTGCAGTGGCAAATCAGTTTGACTAATACGTTGTTGTTTCCATAGTAACAGCTCTTAAGGATAAACAGTCAGCGTCAACGTTTGTCACGACAGCAACCACGAAGGCCGGAAAAAAGTCCGAAAACGTGAAATCCGTGTGAGCGAGCTGTTACTATGGAAACAATAAGGTATTTGAATAAGCAGATGCTAGAAGAGGGTGATAGTGATAATTTAGTGGTTAAGATGTTGAAAGGTTGTGAGTTCAAATCCCACATCTACCAAGCTGCCTCTGCTGGGCCCCTGAGCAAGGTCCTTAACCCTCAGTTGTTCATTCATTCATTCACTGTCTACCGCTTATCTGAATTATTCTCGGGTCACGGGGAGCCTGTGCCTATCTCAGGTGTCATTGGGCATCAAGGCAGGATACACCCTGGACGGAGTGCCAACCCATTGCAGGGCACACACACACTCTCATTCACTCACTACGGACAATTTAGAGATGCCAATGAACCTACCACGCATGTTTTTGGCCTGGGGGAGGAAACCGGAGCACCCGGAGGAAACCCCCGAAGCACGGGGAGAACATGCAAACTCCACACACACACGGCGGAGGTGGGAATCGAACCCCCAACCCCCAAAATGAAAATGAGATTAATTGTAAGTCACTCTGGATAAGGGTGTCCGTTAAATGGCAGAGACAATCAGAATCGAGAATTCAACAGCGCTGTCGGAAACGATGGAAATAGCAACTGGTAAAGGATGTTGTTGTTGTTGCATTTGTTTTTGTTTTAATTTTTTATGCTGACTAATGGCACAGCCAGAAGAAATCGTATACTGGTGTCTGTCTGTGTCTGGCAGCCAGTTTAATGAACAGAGATTAATTTCTGCTGCTGCACGCTGCATGGAAACTTAATGTGCTGCATGGAACTGGAAGATGTTTACAACACACATCCTTGCCTTTCTCACTTCTACCAAGTGTCTGTGTGTGTGTCTATAAAGTGGCGAATGCTGACTGACGTGTATTTCGGTGGCTCAGGTTTTGTTTTCTATCTGTTCTTTCTTTACCAGGAAAACCTGTTGATTGAGCTCCACGGCCCCCTGCCTGGATTTAAAACTGAATCGATACACGCCATCTTCTGTGTTTCTTTCTGTAACTGGGAAAGGTCTGTTGAAATTGCATTAGCAGCATGGCTACGTCTGTCAGACTCGGGGTAGATCAGATCATCTTCTCTATGTGATATTGCCTGATTTATTGCAGGGTGCAAAAAAATCTGAGCCCATGATAGAGATTTCATTCTTTGTTGAATTGAATCCTATCATTTATTTATTTAAAGAATGATATGACTTACCAGGCTTGTGTTTCTACGCTTTTTGAGAGCTAGATTAACCTGAAATATACTGACTACCCTTTTAAATTGTTTTAAATTATTTTAGAGATAATGATTGAGAATTGCTGTCCTTACTGTAAATATATTACATTCATTCATTCATTGTCTACCGCTTATCCGATCTACACTCGGGTCACGGGGAGCCTGTGCCTATCTCAGGCGTCATTGGGCATCAAGGCAGGATACACCCTGGACGGAGTGCCAACCCATCGCAGGGCACACACACACTCTCATTCACTCACTACAGACAATTTAGAGATGCCAATCAACCTACAATGCATGTCTTTGGATTGGTGGAGGAAACCGGAGTACCCGGAGGAAACCCCCGAGGCACGGGGAGAACATGCAAACTCCACACACACATGGCGGAGGTGGGAATTGAACCCCCAACCCTGGAGGTGTGAGGCAAACATGCTAACCACTAAGCCACCGTGCCCCCTCAAATGTATTACAATTATTAATATTAATTTCCATACATGCTGTAACTCTGATCCACTGTATAAAACTCTGCTATTAACGTTGCTTTGTTACCTGACTGTGTTCACCTGTTCCGTGTCTTACCCTAAAATAGTTTGTCTAATCAAACTCAAACTTTGTCTAATCAAATTTTTCTCACGTTTATAAGTCTTGGGTCTTATTTATTTCTCCTGCTTTTAATGAATTTATCGAATGAATTCATTGTAGACTTAACACTAGTTCCTTCCTGCCGAAGTCTTTAAATATTCACTGATGAGGAAGGAATTAGTGTTAAGTCTATAATGAACTCAGAATTTACGCTGACCGAGTTTTTCCTCGCCAGCGTCGCCTCAGGCTTGCTCATTAAGGATAAATGTTAAACTTCATCTGTTTTATTCTATGTTTCTATATTTATGGAAAGCTGCTTTAAAAAAAAGTGTTCATCATTAAAAGCACCATAGATATAGTGTCGAACCTTTTCACTACGGATCTCAACCAAACTGTATTTCTCGCCGCTCTCCATCTATGTTCAGCTGTTTGTTTGAGGAATTATGCTGGATGACATCAGAACTCTGTTGCGTATTTTAGGTTTTTTTCAAGTCTGATTTAGAATGAGCTCCAAGCTAAACTTCAGGATTAACTGAGCATCTCTCTTTGAGCCTCCTGCTGTTCTGTGGCATCACTAAAGTTGGGTCATAATGAGAAACCGAGGCATCTCTTGCATATTCTGATTTTTCATTTGCACTGATTCGTATTGTTTTTCCAGCTGCTACCCGATACTGCAGATGTGGAGACGTTTGAAGGTGGAGCCAAACAAACCCCAACATTCAACTGACCAGACAAATCAAGAGCATAGGATCAGGATTGACCCGGAGGTTCCTACCACTATAAAGATTTTGAGCAAGTACCCCTTGTTGCCAAACCAAACATCTAGGGAATGGAGTTGGACCTGATATAGTCCATTCCACCACAGGGGTGCAGTCAGACCTGAACTAGATTCCTCTGTTTGGGGGGTAAAGTCACGCCTGATGTAGCTTCTCCTACCTCGAAGATGGAGTCAGAGCTGATCCAGGTTCATGCATCTGAAAAGACTTTATCGAGAATCCAGGGGGTAGGGACAACTAAGCTTCTGGCTGGATAAGTGTGTTTTTAAAACTAAGATCCCTCTGTTTTTTTGTTTTGTTTTTTTTTGGGGGGGGGGGGGGCAAAGTCACACCTGATGTAGCTTCTCCAACCTAGGAGGTAGAGTCAGAGCTGATCCAACTCCTTGTACCTGAGAAGACTTTAACCAGAATCCAGAAGGTATAGACTCAGTAAGCTTCTGGCTAGATAGATGTGTTGTTAAATGTGTTGTAGAGCATGCCCTGGGTTAACGGTTAAGATTTAGGAAGAGTTGGATCAGGTCTAGCTCCACCCCCTAGACTTTTGGTTTTTGTTGTAAGGATGATCTCCTTTTCAGTGTTGATTCCATTCCAATATTTTCTTGTGCGTTTGGGGAATGGATAAAATTTCACTCCTCCCACAAAAAATACACAATTTGAATAGATGGAAGTTGTAAGTTAGTCCCTCTGAGGAAACCCTCAGACTGTTATTCCATCAAAAAGGAGTCCAAACAGAACCGCTTCGAAGGCCAAAATTACCCAATGAACCCTTAAAGAACCCGAAGAGCGTACCAAATCATTCCCAATCTTTTGTAGTTTGTGCTGTACCACACACTAAAAAAGGATCTTCAAGCATTCTTATATCATTTGGGTTGCCAGTTTCTAGTCCTCACTGGAATCCTTTCTGATCAGACCTAGTTTGTTGTAGGGTTCTTTAAAACAAATCCTTTCTTTTCGGGTACACTCCGTGTGCCTGGGGCATGTAAGGATTACATGTACAACTCTACAACTCTTCCTAGAAAATCAGAAGCCTTATTTCCTCTGAGAAACCCTTGAAGAACCCACTTTTCTCCAAATTTTCTCCAAATCTTGTCTTAATATCTCCTAAGTGAAAGAGCCCTTAATTATCTGTGGAGCCCTTGATGAACCCTCTTTTCTAAGAGTGTATGAGGTACAAAGGTAGCTAAATGTTAAAAATCTGACAGGTTTTAGATCAAAAGAAGATCGATTATGTGGAGTTTCTTCCATGTTGGTATTATACACACTTTTAGACACAAGGGTTCTTTGAGGGTTCTTCAAGGGTTTCCATCTTCTAGGACAGGGTTCTACTTGTGTTTTGTTTTGGTTTAATCTTGCTAGTGTCTGTACTATGTCTAGTATAAACTTTGTTTTGTGTTTATTTTGTGTTTGCTAGCATCTAGATAATGACTCGTGATGTCTGCTGCTGTACGTAACAGTCAACACAATTAATTATCAACTAATTCAACTTTGTCTAATTAAAGATTCTGTTTTTAATCCTATTTTAAAAGACTCCTAACTTTTCTAAAATACTCCCAAAAAGTGCAAAAACATCCTTTTAGTCTCCAATTCTTCATCTTGAGGTCCTGTCAAGTTACAGAGCCAGTTTACACTTGTTATCCGTGACAGAAAGGAGCCGAACGGGCAGGAGCGAATGCTGCTGGAAAATTGGAAACAGGCAGAGCAGATAAGCAGGCCGAATCTCTGTGGCCTCTTGGGGCTAAAAATCTATTAGCAATGCCAGCAAGTTAAGCACAAGCCTCCTCAGTGAATGCGCCGAAGCGCTGGCAGCATTTTTAATGAAACATTTGAAATCTTAGCCAGTTCATTTGTACCTTCACCCTGACTTTCCCTCTTGGTTATTTTGTTATAAGACTCATTGCGGCAAGTTTCAACACGCCGTCTTCTATTCAAACCTCTGAAGACCTAAAATGTGTTTGAACGATGGCTGGAGAAATCTCTGGAAAATATCTCTTTCCTTTTTTTTTTTTACTGTGTGTCAAATGAATCATTTTCTCACTTCCCAATGTCGCTTAGTTCAAGCCTCATTACTGATAAGGACGTGTCGGTTCCGGCAGGTGCCAAAAGTTTTTAGAGGACTAGTGATCACGAAGTAGTCAGACTTGTAAAATGGAGAAAATAAAAACTGAAGTCTGGGACTTTTTTTTTTTTTTACTTTTTTTAATGGCATCTATAGGGATCTATAAAGAAAGTGTAAAAAGCTGTAACAGAATTAAGAATGGATATAATTATAATTGTAATACTTCTATAATTTAGATACTGTTTATCTTTATTCCATTCTTTCTAAAGTCTTCATTCGTCCTAATCAAGTCATCGATTTTCATACTGAAATATTTTTTCTTATGATAGTGTAAGATAGGTTTTGTCATAAAGAACCAAAAGACTCATAAAACATTAATGTGACACTGGGGACAGAGAGGGTGTCCTCATATTTTTCACACCGTTTGGTGAATGTAATTAAATACCTAACCGTGATTGGCTAACGGTGCAAGCAAGCGCCTCATACCACACTAACCCACATGAGGTCTTACACATTATGCTATCTAACCGTGTTAAAAAAAAAAAACAATTTTAAAAAGCCAGTTGGTTCTGATGTGACACTTTTCTAATTCCATTTCCCAATCCCATCCAATTTTGCACAATTTTTAGGTTGCTATGACGTCTAATGTTAGCAATACTATGCCTGGAAATATCTAACAGACTTCTACTATGAGAGAAATGAGTGCCTAAATTAATTTGATGAAGCGAAATCGTGATATCGAAAGAACCAAGAGAAACGAGATGTTTTTTTGAAGTAAAAATAGTTCCTCTGATTTGTTCCTTGAAAAAAAAACTCTCATAAATCTCTTATCTGACTTATTGAGGATCGCAGTGACTCACTGATGCACACACCGACTACTACACCTATGTGCAGCTAATTAATCTCTTGCATCCCTTGCATAATCTCATGGAATATGAATCGAGTTTCTGAAACATCACCAGACATCTTGCTTGTATCATTGGCTGCCTACTTTATGAATATTAATGACTTGTGGAATGTCAAGGATTCAGCGCATATATATATATATAATTTATTTATTTATACATATATATGTATGTATTAGACTTGGAGAAAGCGTATGACAGGGTGCCAAGAGAAGAGCTGTGGTACTGTATGAGGAAGTCAGGAGTAGCAGAGAAGTATGTCAGAGTGGTGCAGGACATGTATGAGAGGAGCAGGACAGTGGTGAGGTGTGCTGTAGGTCAGACAGAGGAGTTCAATGTGCAGGTGGGACGGCATCAGGGATCGGCTCTGAGCCCCTTTCTGTTTGCTATAGTGATGGATCAGTTGTCAGAGGAGGTCAGACAGGAGTCTCCTTGGACAATGATGTTTGCAGATGACATTGTGATCTGTAGTGAGAGCAGGGAGCAGGTGGAGGAAAACCTGGAGAGGTGGAGGTTTGCGCTGGAGAGAAGAGGAATGAAAGTCAGTCGTAGTAAGACTGAGTACATGTGTGTGAATGGAAGGGAGGGAAGTGGAACAGTAAGGTTACAGGGTGAAGAGGTGAAGAAGGTACAGGAGTTTAAGTACTTGGGGTCAACAGTCCAGAGTAATGGAGAGTGTGGGAAAGAGGTAAAGAAGCGAGTGCAGGCAGGTTGGAATGGGTGGAGAAAGGTGTGGGGAGTTCTGTGTGATAGGAAAATATCAGCGAGAATCAAGGGGAAGGTGTACAGGACAGTGGTGAGACCGGCCATGCTGTATGGTTTAGAGACAGTGTCACTGAGGAAGAGACAGGAGTCAGAGCTAGAGGTAGCAGAGCTGAAGATGTTGAGGTTCTCTTTGGGAGTGACAAGATTGGACAGGATTAGGAACGAGTACATCAGAGGGACAGCTCATGTTGCACGTTTGGGGGACAAAGTTAGGGAGGCCAGATTAAGATGGTTTGGACATGTTCAGAGGAGGGAGAGTGAGTATATTGGTAGGAGAATGTTGGACATGGAGCTGCCAGGCAGGAGGCAAAGAGGAAGGCCAAAGAGGAGGTATATGGATGTAATAAATGAGGATATGAAGCTAGTGGGTGCAAGTGTTCAGGATGCAGAAGATAGGGATAGGTGGAGAGAGATGATTCGCTGTGGAGACCCCTGAAGGGAAAAGCCGAAAGAAGAAGAAGATATATATGTATGTATGTGTATATATATATATATATATATATATATATATATATATATATATATATATATATATATATATACATATATATGTGTAAATAAATAATATATATATATATAATATATATATATATAATATATATATATATAGGTTTCAGTAGACCACAGTTGGACCTATTCAGAAATAAGTGTCACAACCTATCATGTCAGAGCATTAGAAAATGATATAGCATCTGCAATATGGATAATTTAGGATGGTTTTGTTACAAGCTCCACCATGGTTCAGATTCAGGTTTCCATCCCTGTTCTGTGATTGGCTTGTTATCACATGGTGTTCACCTGTTTTATGGTAGCCCTTAATTTACACCGTGCTGTATGGTGTTGCCAATTATGTTCAAGCATGTTCTGAGCCTTTCAAAATTATATGGTGTCAGACAAACTCTGGTGGAGTAACGAAACTGTTCATTTCCTAGAAACTGTTGCTCCAAAGTTCTTCATTCAGACCCCCAGTGCAAATTTCAACCCCAGTTCACCTCTCTGCCACAACGCCTGATCTCACCTGTCAATCAAGCCGGCAGATTCTTACCCTTTCCCACACACCGTGCCATGCAAAGATGTATCGGCAGAAAGACTTCAGGGATAACCTTTATTTCCAGAGAGAGAGGTTTCTGTCTGCCATGTATTTTTGATAACAGATCCCCCATCATTCACGCCAGACAAGTTTCCATCAGTGCGAGGAGAAGCAGCAGTCAGTTCTGGAGTGATATGACAGGTGCCTAGCCACTCGCCTGAGCCCAGGGGAGGCTGTGCTGCACTCTCTGACAAACCCGGTAAGTAGCAGCGGGATGCCAGGGGGATGATGGAGGACGGGTTGTGCTATCTCACAGCAGGATCAGAGCCAGCTTTTAGACAAAAGAGATTTTACTCTGCTGGGGGCAGCAAGGAGTCCAAATGAACTAAATCTGTAATTCGATTCACTTTTACACGCCGCATCGAATTATAGCAAATAAACTCAGCGGAAGTTTAACACTCTGTAGATCTCTCGGACCACACTGCTCTACAAAATAACCCAGATTGATAAAATCTCCATGCTGCACTAATATCAGAATATCTGACAAAACATTACCATCAAATATCCCAAACTGTGTAAAATTTACGCTATAAACAAAAAAATCATGAAAAATTTTATAGCTGTATATCTTCAGATGTTGTTATTCATTATAACACACAAGCTTGTATACAACACACAAAACAAAGAAACAACAAGCGTCGTTTCCGAAGTCTAGATTTAACATTGTCGATTTCTTCCGGGGTAAAAAAAAGGTAGTTCCAAAATGTGGCTCGTTGCTAAGCAACAATGTAGTGAAGAAAATTTGTCGAGACAGTAAACTAGTGGCTAATCCAGAAGCTTCTTTGCCCCTAACTTCTTTGCCCCTAATTCAATTCTTGTTATATAGATATACAGTATCTCTGATGTACATGGTAATTTTTGAGAACCATCATGGCTGTTGATGAAACGCAGTACACTTATGTCATGCTAACATCATCTCTTGTTAAGAACACACACACAAACCTGCCATTAGAAAGGCTTTTCTGTGGCTGCCTTCATAAATATAGTTTATAAGGTGCATCACTGAATTGAGTGTGAATTAGTGCAGAGGGAGCTGCAGATTTACGCCACATGTCAGATATGTCTGCGCTGTGCTATCGAAATCACCACGGAGATTTCTCCGTCACTAAAAATTGGACTGAATTATACATATATATATATATATATATATATATATATATATTATATATATATATATATATATATATATATATATATATAATAAGATATATAATATATCATTAAAATTAAAGTTTTGGCCTGGCTCGCAGTCTCCACTCTAATGGATTTGGTGCTTTTTTCCACATTCTCCTGTCATCAACTCTTTCTTGTTGTGCCTTTACCCTAGATGGGGTATAACAAACAGAAAGTTGCACCATTCCAAACCCTGAAGAAGAACACCAAGCAAAATGTATTAACGTCTTAAGTTTTTTAAATTGTCCAACATTGTGTTCATTTTCATCAATTTTTCCTGTTTTCTACTAAAGTGGCATCACGTTAAGCATGTTAACGTCGTTCCCCATCAACTAGCCGACGGCTTAAGCTTCCGGTTAGTAAAAAAAACACGTTAGTAAAACCGTTTGCGACGATACAACTCATTCTAAACTTCATACACTAGTCTGTAGTAGAGTGCATAGTGCTAGTGTGTAGCGTTATTTGAGACACAACTTGTTGAACTATCTGCTCATTTTGTGGTCATCAGGATTGTTATTTATTTAAAAGCAGCAGAATAAAAAATAAAATAATGACATATTTTCTTATATTCAATGATTAAAAATGTTTACATTTGAAATTAGGGCTCAGTAACACCCACCCAAAGTGATGAGACCTTGTAGTCTCCTTTCCTAATAAATCCTCCACTCATGTAAACCCCTTTCCTCTCATGTCTCACTGTAAATTGTTTCTTCTCCTACGCTAGCAGACGCTAGCAAACCTTCACTTAACATCTCGTCAAACAGCGCTAATCCTCAGAAAACAGAGCAAAGTGAAGAGCTGCAAAACAGACAGGAGAGGGAATCACTTAATCTCCTTTTCTATCTCTCTTTTATTCGATTAATCCCCACCACAGCTGTTTGAGACACAGTTGGTTTTTGTAATGGACGTCCTTCCCTGCTGTGAGCTGTAATTGAAAAATGACGGGTCACACCCTGTTGCTCTTGGCTGCCATGTGTAGGGTGAATAAACTCTTCTCTCTCAGGCTGCTTGCTTTGTTTCTTCAAACCCTGAGGATTTTGTTTTGTCTAGAAATACAATTAGCATAGATGTAATGTCTGAAATGTGTTTGTTTAGTTTTGTGTGTGTGAAAGAGACAGAGCTAAAAAAGAAGAAACAAGAAAGTCATGAAGCTAAAATCTGCCACAGCGGTCATTTTGAATCTTTCTTGAACATGAAGTTTGCCGTCAATTTGCTTCGCTCTATAATTATTGCTTATTCTCATCCATCCATCCTTTCCCTTCATCACCCTTTTGCATTCGCCCTCCCCGGAGGGTGCTCCTTACAACCCGGCCCCAGTTCAGGTTGTTGGGTATTTTGCTGGCCTGTCAAGCTCCTGGCTGGCTCGCCACTAAAATATGTAATATATATTTAAATCTGGTTTAAACTTGATTTGATATTTTAGCCAACTTTGTGGTTAAGGTGTTGGACTACTAATTGAAAGGTTGTGAGATTTAAATCCCAGTTCCACCAAGCTGCCACAGCTGGGCCCCTGAGCAAGGCCCTTAACCCTCAATTGCTCAATTGTATAAAATGAGATCAATTATAAGTTGTTCTGGATAAGGGCATCTGCAAAATGCCAGAACGGTAAATAAGGCATATTGTTTTAACAGCTGTATTAGCTGTATTTCCATTCAGTTTAAGAGTTCTCAATTAATGAATAAATTTTTTTTATCAAGCATTTGTTTTTTGCCTATTAACTTCATGAGACAGAAATAAAAGAGAGGCTGGTGAAGGAACAACCGTTTATACAACTGCCGCTATAACATAAGTAAGAACAATAAATGTAACTATAAACGGATAAAAATCGCATGTGTTGTATTTACCAGGATGTGCTGCTATTGTCATTTTTTTAATGTTGAAACAGCGTCACTGAGCCGAGCGGCATCTATTTTAGACATTCAGTTGCTTTAAACATCATCTGACCTGAGAATTATTCTTGTAAGACACCAAACGTGGCTAAAATACTACATTTTCCATAATCGGTCCATTGTGTCTAAATTTATTTAAGCTAAAAATTTTACATATTCATGCATTTTGTCTCACTGGATTCCATTTAAAAGCATGATTGAGTGTCTCTTTCATGGGCAAATGATATTATAAAAAAAAAAATAATCATGAACTTCTCTGTAAACACTTGTCTCATATTGAGACAACTTCTAATGAGTTGGATTTTCAATATTGAAACTTAATCCCGACTGAATAGCAAGTTAACCTCTAAATAATTAATAGCTCTGAGTAAACTCTAATTGCTTTTTTTTTTCTAATAAGTATGCTTACAAATATTAGTACAAGAACGGTTGTGTCAACGAGAGCCAAATCAATCTGCATTCATCTCCTCCCTTGCAGGAATGAATCGATGCAGATTATGGAAACTTCATTAAACTAAAGCGGTTCGTATTATAGAGCTGGTTAATAATAGATGAGGTTTGTTTTAATGTAGCCGATTAATATTGGAATTCAATTTGTGTGCAATAATAAAATATTCCAAACACAACGCTGCCTTCAGGACGCATGAGGGATGATTTGTTTGTTTCTCATCGATTTGCATTCTTTAAAAAAGATTTCTTTTTTCAAAAAAAAACGGTTAATAAAGGTTTTAATGTCAGAAATATATATATAAATTTATTTATATATTTTTTTTAATTATTTTAGATTTTTTCTCCTTATTTTTTTATTTGTTTGTTTCTTTCATCAATTTGCATTCAAAATATTCATTCATTCATTGTCTACCGCTTATCCGATCTATTCTCAGGTCACGGGGAGCCTGTGCCTATCTCAGGCGTCATCGGGCATCAAGGCAGGATACACCCTGGACAGAGTGCCAACCCATCGCAGGGCACACACACACACCAGACAATTTAGAGATGCCAATCAACCTACCATGCCTGTCTTTGGACTGGGGGAGGAAACCGGAGTACCCGGAGGAAACCCCCGAGGCACGGGGAGAACATGCAAACTCCACACACACGGCGGAGGCAGGAATTGAACCCCCAACCCTGGAGGTGTGAGGCAAGCATAACCACCAAGCCACTGTTGCCCCAACCCATTCAAAATATTTATTTATTTATCTATTTGTTTGTTTGTTTGTTTGTTTGTTTTTAAAGCATAAAGATTGTTCAAAATATCTGAAAAAAAATAAAACAAATATCAGTATTTTAGGTGTTTGGTTTGTTTTTTTTAAATAATTATTATTTACATTTAAAATTATTTTCCACAGTAGTTTTTTTAGCTTCATGCCCCCAGCTTAGAAAAGGAACCCTGCTCAAACACCAAGTTTCTCTGAATTCTTTAATAAAACATTCTTCAAAAATTCATCTGAAAGTTTCTCCTAGCTATATGTTTGGGTCAGTATCTTGCTGAAGGTGAATCTTATGTCCTTGGTGCCCAAGAACATGTTTCTTGGTCAGTTACATCTCTAACCTTCGATCTTCTGCAGTGTCATTTCCACAGCATCATGCTACCACCCCCAGGTTTCACGGCTTAGATTTAACGACGAGATTTAACAGTTCGATTATTGGAAAGAATCCAAAAGAAATACTCTAAGGAACTGAAGAAATTATTCTTTTGGATAAAAATAAAAATATATATGTCTTTCTTTTCTGGATTTCTACAATACTTTATTATTATTTACAGTGAATTTTCATATTGTATCGCAATAGCGTAAAAACCTCTCCCATAATTCATCACACTGTTCCTCTTCGGCAGACTCGCCAAGCTGGAAGACCTCCAATCTCTTTGGATTAAATCCTTCCAGCTTTGAGAGCTTGTTAAATCTTTCATCAGGATCGGCACTTTTTATCGAGACTCAATTAAAGCGCTCTTGTTGCTCTTCTTCTGCTCCGTGTTTCTCCCCAGGATTTATTGGAGTGACTGCAGAGTGGACCTGATTACATAAGAATCTAAGAAAGAAATGGTGGCTCTGGCAGCTGGCGGTGATGAATTACCTCATGCTTAAGTAATTCTCAGAGCACTTTGTCTTTCTCGGAGGTATGAAGAGTTACAATTTCCATGAAAAAATTAAGAAATGACAAAACTTTCTTCACCGCTCAAATGTTCAGGATGATATCAACGTGCTTTTTTAAATACCGTATCGTTTCTATAGTAACATACAGTCATTCCTATGGGGTTTTTTTTTGTGTTTTTCTATGAGGCTGTCAAGCCTAGCAAGGGGGAAAGTGTTTACTGCTGCGATAACATAAGTGAAAACAGGAAGCTTTTTTTTATTTTTTTATTTGGGGATCAAATTTACGCCATGTTGGAAAATTGCTGTGGTATAAGAGGAATAAAACACTTCCAGTAAATAAAAGAGAAGCTTGTGATTTTATGTGTTAAAAATGACTTAATCAAGCAAATAAAATACAAAAAAAAAATATCGATAATTTTTTTGTGATAAACTTTGACACACAAGAATGTGACTCTGAGTTTTTATCCATTTATAAAAGCATGAGGATTTTTTTACGATTGGGAAATTTATCACAGTATATAATCATTTATTTATTTCATTACTAATGGATTGATTTGTTTGTAACTATAAAATAACCTTGGGCTTGTGAAATGATTCCTGCCACCAGATATGAAACCAAGAAAATGGGGTTAATCTGATTCATCCTGTTATTTTCTGAAGGCTTTAAATCGTGTCATAAGCTTGAAACTGTTTAATGCATAGTGAGGATGATGATGAGAAGCAGGAGGAGGAGGAGGAGGAGGAGGAGGAGGAGGATGGAATAAAATCCCACACCATGTTCCAGTTCTTGATGTGTTGGTCATGAGTCCTGCTTCATCATATCTAGAGGCATGCAGATGCAGCTGTAGAGCCCCCTGGTGGCGGTGGATTAGTGGTACAAGCAATTCATGTGTTATTAAATGGTAATGGATTTATTTTTTATTTTTGTTTAAATTGATTGTATTTATTTTAAGTAATTAATTCAGCAATTAATTGAAGTTGATTCAGCAATTGATTAAACGCTTGGTTTATTTTATTTTCATGTTGTCCGTTTGTTATCAATTAACTAATTGTTTTCTTTATTCCAATTAATTTAGTTGTTTTCGTTTTTAATGCATTTAATTAATTATTTTATTTACTTTTATTTTATTGTTTAATTAGGTAGGTAACCGATTAAACACTTTATTTCTTTTTTTTCTGTTTTCAATTAATTAATTGTTTTATTTATTCCAACTGATGTAGCTGTTTTTGTTTTTAATGCGTTACATTAATTAAGTTTTATTTATTTATTTTTTTTTATTTTTTTTTATTTATTTAATTTTATTGTTGTTTAGTTAATTAAGTACGTAACTGATTAAACACTTTTTAATCATTTTATTTAGGGGGCACGGTGGCTTGGTAGTTAGCACGTTTGCCTCACACTTCCAGGGTTGGGGGTTCGATTCCTGCCTCCGCCGTGTATGTGGAGTTTGCATGTTCTCCCCGTGCCTCGGGGGTTTCCTCCGGGTACTCTGGTTTCCTCCCCCAGTCCAAAGACATGCATTGTAGGTTAATTGGCATCTCTAAATTGTCCGTAGTGTGTGATTGTGTGAGTGAATGAGAGTGTGTGTGTGCCCTGCGATGGGTTGGCACTCCGTCCAGGGTGTATCCTGCCTTGATGTCCAATGATGCCTGAGATGTTCCTCACAGGCTCCCCGTGACCCGAGAGTAGATCGGATAAGCGGTAGACAATGAATGAATAATCCTTTTATTTATTCCAGTTGATTGAGTTGTTTTAGTTTTTAATGTATTTAATTAATTGTTTTATTTTACTGTATTTTATTTTAATTAAGTATATAACTGATTAAACACTTGGTTTATTTTTACTTTATTTGCTGTTATCAATTAATTGATTTATTTATTCCAAATGATTTTATTAATTATTTTATTTATTTATTTATTTGTTTGTTTGTTTGTTTGTTTTTTTGTTTGTTTTAATTAAGTAAGTATTCAATTGATTAAAACCAGCAGGTGGTGCAAGCGAGTTTGTTGAGATAATAGCAACAGGTAGACCGAGGCTATCACATCACACTCAGGGTTTTGCCAAAATGGACCAAGATGTAAGTACTGTACCTTAAGCCAATGAAGACGCGAAAGTATTGTTTAGAATCAGAATCAGAAAGCGCTTTATTGCCAAGTATGTTTGCGCATACAAGGAATTTGTTTTAGTGTCACAAGCTCCAGTGCACAGAGACAACAACATTACACAGACAATAAAAATAAAAATAGGATGAGAAATAAAAATACACATATTTAAATAGAAAAATAAAATAAATTGTACGTACAGAATAGAATAGAATGAGTTGAGATGTAGGGATGTAGGGTGGTAACAAGTAAATATGAGGTTATTGCACATATTTTTATTGCACAATGGGGGAAGCATTCATCTGTTCATAAGGTAGATTGCTTGGGGGAAGAAACTGTTCTTGTGTCTGGCTGTCCTAGTATTTAGTGTTCTGTAGCGCCGGCCAGATGGCAAAAGCTCAAAAAGGAGATGGCTTGGACGTGAGGAGCACCGATAATCCTTTCAGCAGTCCGAACCGTTCTCTGTAGTCTTCTGATGTCTGATTTTGTAGCTGAGCCAAACCAAACAGTTATAGACTTGCACAGAACAGACTCGATGACGGCTGAGTAGAAGTGTGTTAGCAGATCCTGTGGCAGGTTGAACTTCCTCAGCTGCCGAGGGAAGTACAACCTTTGTTGGGCCTTTTTGATAATGGAGTCTATGTGAGTGTCCCATTTCAGGGCCTGAGAGATGGTGGTGCCCAGGAACCTGAATGACTCCACTGTTGGTACAGTGCTATTCATGATGGTGAGTGGGGGGAGTGCAGTGGTGTTCCTCCTGAAGTCCACTATCATCTCCACTGTTTTGAGTGTGTTGAGCTCCAGGTTGTTAAGATTACACCAGACAGCTAGCTGCTCAACCTCTCGTCTTTAAGCAGACTCCTCACCGTCCTGGATGAGGCCGATGACTGTAGTGTCGTCCGCAAACTTCAGGAGCTTGACAGACGGATCAGTATAGGTGCAGTCGTTGGTGTAAATTGGTTTACGTGTATATTTGTTTTTATAAGCAGATATTATTAACGTATCTCTATTAACAACAAATGGGAACATTGCTTACGAAAATTAACAATGGTTTAAAACAAAAAAAAGGTTTTCCTAAAGTTGAAACAAAAAAACAAACCATGGTTACTACGCTTTTACCACAAAAAAACATGGTTAATTTTCATAAGCATTCATTCATTGTCTACCGCTTATTCAATCTATACTTGGGTCACGGGGAGCCTGTGCCTATCTCAGGCATCAAGGCAGGATACACCCTGGATGGAGTGCCAAACCATCATGGGGCACACACACACACACACTACTGACAACTTAGAGATGCCAATCAACCTACAACACATGTCTTTGGACCAGGGGAGGAAACCGGAGTACCCGGAGGAAACCCCCGAGGCACAGAGAAAACCTGCAAACTCCACACACACACGGTGGAGGCGGGAATCAAACCCCCAACCCTGAAGGTGTGAGGCAAACGTGCTAACCACTAAGCCACCGTGCCCCCCTTTTCGTAAGCAAATGTTCCCGATGTTTTTATAATAGCTGCTTATAAAAACAAATATACACGTAAACAATATTTTCGTGTCTTCATTGGCTTAAGGTACAGTACTTACATCTTGGTCCATTTTGGCAAAACCCTGAGTGTGATGTGATAGCCTCGGTCTACCTGTTGCTATTATCTCAACAAACTCGCTTGCACCACCTGCTGGTGAAGCGGACAAGCAGCAGGTGTCGATTATGCATCGATGTTCGATTGCTCTTCCTGCGATACCTGGATGTGCAGCGTTGAATCCCCTGGCGAATTTGAACCTCTGAATTTGTGGAAGCAAAATAATACACACCGAAATGTCCTGTCAATTATTAAAGGTTGTATTTCAAAAATCTGAATATTTAGTATTGAAATTTTGAACAATGCAATTGCGAAAGTCGTATTTTAAAATAATCTGAATATTTAATATTGAAATTTTAAACAATGCAATTTTGTGTCTCCACTTAAAAAAAAAAAAAAAACAGCTTAATTATGCAGCCATGTTGAATTTTACATGTTGATTAAACAAAGTGTAAACTGCAGAGTTTGCTTATTTGTTGCTAAATGTGAATAAATGCTTGTTGTCTATTTGCTGTGATGTCATAGGAACACAGCATGGTGCAGAGAGCTATTACAGAAAAACTAATCGTCATGGTAACATCACATCACCCCAAAGCTGATGATTTTCCTGTAGAGGACGTACACACAGTGTTTTATCCGCATCACCGCAGTCTCATGTTCTCTTTTCACAGAATAATCACTCACACATCCTGCATGCAAACATCAGATTTTATTGGCAGCTTAGATCAGATCATGAAGAAATGCTCAGAGAGAGAATAAAAGCAAAATCATGTCCAAATACTTTAGCTCATGGGCTCGAGATAATATGATTACAATAATGCATGAGACCAAATAAATCCAGTGATTGAAGATTGTGTGTGTGTGTGTGTATAATTAATATAATCAATACATCAAAACCAATCAACTTACACATCTAGATTTGTATATATATATATGTATATTTGTTGTTTTTTGTTTGTTTTTTTACATGTTGTTTTGACATGCAACCTGAAATCACAAAGTGGGGAGATTTGGCTTGTTCAGCATTTTGTGTATTACCTGTTTCCCAGCAACATGCAGTAACAAGATGCTAAAGAGAAGAAGAAGAAGAAGAAGAAGAAGAAGAAGAAGAAGAAGAAGAAGGAGGAGGAGAAAAAAAATGAAAGTTGTTATGTAAGTAAATTGTGGTAGGGTTTTTTTTCTATAGATATATCTTTGTGTATGGTTTCGCAGAGAGTACCAGCTCTAATGGAAAGTTCTGGAAGCTCAGCGGCTTCACGAAGCTGGAGTACGAGGAGTCTTGACCATTCTCCTTCGTAACGGAGTGACGGGAGCGGCGGCAGGAACGGCGGCAGAAGCAGCGTTGGCTTTCTCCGTCTTCAGCTCATCGATGAAGGTCTCGATGGTTGTGAACTTGTCCGTCAGCTCTCCGAGGTGGGTCTTCAAGGCGTTGAACTCCTTGTACAAGTCATCCAAAGCCTCAGACAGAGGCTGGATCCTGAAAGAGGAAAAAAAAAACCAAATGCATAAGTGATATAAGCATGCGTCTGACCTGACCGCTAATTGTGAGTGTGAATATCTTTGCTTCGTATCTAAACCATACTGAGCAAACCATCCAGGAAGTTCCTGGTTGAGCAGGAAGCGTTTCCAGTAACCGTAATGACACGTTCTGCTCTGAAATAAATCCAGGAACTTGAGATCCAGCCTTTACCACAAACCCCAAACCAGTCATTTAACTCAAATCTGGCTAGAGATTTTTTTTCTGCTGATGATGGAAAGTCAAAAGGTGATGGAAAAATAAACACGCTACCTGGAGTAATCAGGCAGCAAGGTCTGGTGATCATTCTGCAGGAGGTTCTTCACCTGGCTCAAGATATCGAACCTCCAGTCATCCAGCACCTGAGTCAGATTGGCTACACCTCGCATGCTCACTTTCTCGGCTGGAAAAACATTTCAAGTGTCAAAGAGGATTTTTTTTTTTTTTTCCTACACGCTTGTCATTCTTGATTACCAAAAAAGCAACTCACATCCGTCACGGTAGTTCCATTCTTTACTAACTGGCCGTTTCTTTTGGCCCAACACGACCACCACGGCTAGAGCGAGGAGCAGCAAGCTCACCCTGAATCCCATCCTGGTGAAGAAAACAGAAAAAAAAAAAAAAACCACACAAAACGGGCGGAGGAACATCAACTCGGAGATGTTTAGATGTTTCTTTCCCACAGTAGGAACATTTCCAACCCACATCCTTATCCCAGATCCTGTTTGGAATAAAGTAGCTATTGCTTTGCTTCGTGGATTTAAAAAAAAAAAAAAAAAAAAAAAAAAAAATTTAATTTTTTTTTGTGTGTGTGTGTGTGTTTGTGTGTGTGTGTGTGTGTGTAAAATCTACCTTGAAATTTTCCTTAAAAATATTTAATCTTTGCCTCAAAGAACAGCATGTTTTCACAATTTTTTTTGGTGTAGTCTATTAAAATTTTTACCACATTTTTTTTTTTTTTTTTTTGTCTCAGATTCAATTTTTCACAATTTTTAAGCTTCACAATCAGATTAAAATGAAATAATTGATCGGTAAATTTATTTTCGATAAATTTGATCTCAAATTCACATTTAAAAATTTTTTTTTACTTTAAAAATCCTACATAATATTTCACTTTTTTTTTTTGTCTCAAATGTTGTGTTTGAGCTCTAAAAGTATCCCGGAAATTTACCTATTTTTGTTAAATAACGTTTAATCTAAATGTAAAAAATGTACTTAAAAATCCGTAAAATTTCTCTGAAAGTATTTGTAAATATTTAATCATTTCAGAATGAAAGAAACTGCTGAAAGTCCATCATTTAAAAAAAAAAAAAATGCATGGCTTTATTTTGGTATTTATCCTTTATGCAAATTAGGCTCATTTGCATGTCATAAAAAGAGATTATCTGCTTTTAAAATCTGACCTAATCATCATACATTTGATCTAAAAAAAAAAGTTTCTTTTTTTCTTAATTTTTCTCTTCAAATTTCTGAATAAACTTTTTTTTCATGTGTATTAAAATTCTCATTTTGCCATTTTTTAATGTTTCCTCAGTAGCTTTGCATAATTTATACTTCTGGCTCAAATTGAGTTTTTCTTCAGTAATAAGCTCGTATTTATTCCGTAAGTTTATCCTGGAGCTTCAACCCAACATTTCTAAGCCCTAAAAGCCTCTGTAGTCTAGATTGGATAATAACTGCCTTAAAAATTGTGCATTATTACTTTTACATTTTTTAATTCAACCTCAGCTTCACATTTTTAAATAATCTTCATGTTACGTCTGTACATTTAGTCTCAAAATGATTGTTTTTTTTTCTTTTTTCTTTTTTTCATTTGTGAGCTTTAAACAGCTCCGCCTTAAAATTCCTGCACAGATCTTTACTATAATATCTTCAAATCTGGTCTCTTTTTTTGGACAGAATCTTTTCTTTTTTTTTTTTTAAGCTCCATAACTTTGTGAAATATCAAACATTTCTGACTCGATTTCATAACCTCACCCCTTAGAGCTGAAATACCTCAGACTCCTGCCTGCATGCACCACATTTAACTGTCAGCCTGCATAAAGCACATGGATATCTAAAGCATTATGAAAGAATTGGAATATTTCTATGCATAAAAGGAGAATAAATACCTGTTAGTGAGTCTGTGTGTCTCAGTAGGGAGCCTGAGTAGTGTCCAAACAGAGTCGCAAGCTTCAGTACAGAGCACACGCTTCAGAAAGCTATGAATATACAAAACACACACCCTCTCATTTTCTCTTCATCATCTGAGCTCACACAACCACCCACCCACACACACACACACACACACACACACACAAAATGTATAAGCAAGTCGTCATGATTTGAATGGGATTTTCACCCTGCAGGTTCATAACTTTCTTTAAGTGAGAATAAATAGTTCAAGTTGTGGCAATAAGAGAACGTGAAAAGACAAATAAAAAAATAAAAAAAACAACATTTTGCTGAGTAAACAAACAAAAATAGCTGATGTGGCATGTAATATAGCCAAGGTGTTATGTGATACTTGGCTCTTTTTTTGGGTTATATAACATTTAATCATTTCAAAATGAAAGAAACTGCAGAAAGTCCATCATTTAAAAAAAATACATGGATATTTTATTTTGGGTATTTTTTCCTTTTATGCAAATTAGGCTCATTTGCCTGTCATAAAAAGAGATTTTATGTAGTTTTTTTTTTTTTTTTTTTTTTTTTTTGGTGATTGTGATAAACATACACTGGTCAGAAATTTCAAGAAAAATTCGTCTGTATATAGTTTTTATTGTTGTATTTATGAATGTAAATATTATAGAATTTATTTATTTATTTTTTTTTTAAACGATGTTCATGTTCACGTAATGTTCATTGGCGGTCATTTACATAATAAACCCAAACAAAATATTTTAGTTTGAAAACAGAGAATGTGTAAAATCTCTATACGTAAAAATAATACTTTCATATATTTATACTATTTATTTTATGAACAGTTAGGAAAATTATGTTTTCCGTGTATTTTATTTTATTTTATTTTTAATTTTTCTCGCTTTGCAACCCGAAGGGCTTTTAAAGCGCCAACGGAAGTGCTTTCCAGTTCCGTTACTGTTGCTAAGTAACGGAATTTCGTGTGTCGCTGATGCTGCTCAGCGTCTAAGAAGCTAATGGGATATAATTACTTGCTTTTTTTGTATTCATTTCAGCTAAAAATTGAAAAAAGTGTTTAGACATGACGTTGAATCAGATTAAAGACGGCGAATTCACCGCTACGGTTTATAAACTGGTGAGTTTAAAGCCTAAAGCTTGCTGTTAGCTTAGCAACCTTGCGCGCTACGATAATGTCACAACACTCTTACGTTACGTTATTACCCATAGTGCACTGATTGAAAACACTACCCTTATGTTATGTTCGATATGAAAACATCATCATAAATGTTTGGGTTTTTTTTTTTTTTTTTTTTCTTTTTTTTCCTGCTTAAGTCTGTTAATTAACCTCAGTTCTGATTTTAAAAAATTAATTTAAAAATCCAGGATTTTTACTTTTTAATTAATAAGTGATGTCACTGATTTGGAGGGGGAAAAACACACACAAAATGACTGATTTTTAATTTTTATTTTTTTTTTTACCTTTTATCACAGTCTTGGATATGTCAAAGAATAGTAACAACATTGACTTTGATGCATTGTTAGATTTTTTGCAGCATCAGATTTAATTTTTTTTCTCCCCCTCTTTTGCCCCATAGACTTCCTTTATAATGGCTTTTTTTTTCTTTTCTTTTTTTTTACTGCACAGCCATGGCACTATATAATCATACATTCTTGATTGTTGGTGGTTTTCCCTGTTGGGAAGAGGTAAAATTTGTGATTTTTACTGTTGACAACCAAGTGGCCCCATGAACCCTTTACATAGGCCTGTGTATATTAAACGCTTTTCTTTTCTTGATGGTAAAGCCAGTTTGAAACTACCTTAAAATCCTTCAGTGATACACTTTTCCATTTTCTCTAAAAATATTAATCTGATATATTTTTACAGCAGTTGAATTAAGTGGATGTTTTCATCCCGAACCTAACGAAAGGGTAGTGAATTTGCCCACGGTGTATTATTTACCTGTTGAAACTTTTAAAATCATATTTTCATATTTTATGTCAAAATAAGGTTTGTCACAGAAAATCATTCCAGTTGCTGAAATACAGTAAAAGTTATGGCCAAATTAAGAGTGAAAAATGAACCCTGGTGCATGAAAACATCCCCAACAATACATAATACGAATATAACGCGCACATTATTTGTTATTAATGTCTTTTTAAGATTAAAGATGCACGTTATGGAGATGCTATACACATCCTGAGCAATGAACTTCAAAAACACATGAAAGTAAGTCTCCTTTCTTTCTTTCTTTCTTTCTTTCTTTCTTTCTTGTTCTCTACATGCTGCGATTGTTCTATGACTGTTCTCTACATGCTGTGACTGCTCTATGACTGTTCTTTACATGCTGCAACTGTTCTATGACTGTTCTTTACATGCTGTGACTGCTCTATGACTGTTCTCTACATGCTGCGACTGTTCTATGACTGTTCTTTACATGCTGTGACTGCTCTATGACTGTTCTTTACATGCTGCGACTGCTCTATGACTGTTCTCTACATGCTGCGACTGCTCTATGACTGTTCTTTACATGCTGCGACTGCTCTATGACTGTTCTTTACATGCTGCAACTGTTCTGTGACTATTCTGTACATGCTGTGACTGCTCTATGACTGTTCTCTACATGCTGTGACTGCTCTATGACTGTTCTTTACATGCTGCGACTGCTCTATGACTGTTCTCTACATGCTGTGACTGCTCTATGACTGTTCTCTACATGCTGTGACTGCTCTATGACTGTTCTTTACATGCTGCGACTGTCTGATGACTTTCTTACATGCTGTGACTGTTCTATAACTGTTCTCTACATGCTCAGACTAGTCTATGACTGTTCTCTACATGCTTGACTGTCTATACATGCTACAATGCTTGACTGCTCTAATTGACTGTTCTTTACATGCTGGATGTCTATGACTGTTCCTACATGCTGTACTGTCTATGACTGTTCCTACAGCTTACTGTCTATGAACTGTTCTTTACATGCTGCACTGTTCTGTGACTATTCTTACATCTGTGACTGCTCATGACTGTTCTCTACATGACTGTGACTGCTCTATGACTTTCTTTACATGCTGGACTGTTCTATGACTGTTCTCTACATGCTGTGACTGTTCTATGACTGTTCTCTACATGCTGTGACTGCTCTATGACTGTTCTTTACATGCTGTGACTGCTCTATGACTGTTCTTTACATGCTGTGACTGCTCTATGACTGTTCTCTACATGCTGTGACTGTTCTATGACTGTTCTCTACATGCTGCGACTGCTCTATGACTGTTCTCTACATGCTGTGACTGTTCTATAACTGTTCTCTACATGCTGCGACTGCTCTATGACTGTTCTCTACATACTGTGACTTCTATAACTGTTCTCTACATGCTGCGACTGCTCTATGACTGTTCTTTACATGCTGTGACTGCTCTATGACTGTTCTCTACATGCTGCGACTGCTCTATGACTGTTCTTTACATGGTGCAACTGTTCTGTGACTGTTCTGTACATGCTGTGACTGCTCTATGACTGCTCTCTACATGCTGTGACTGCTCTATGACTGTTCTTTACATGATGCAACTGTTCTGTGACTATTCTGTACATGCTGTGACTGTTCTATGGCTGTTCTCTACATGCTATGACTATTCTATAACTGTTCTCTACATGCTATGACTGTTCCTTACATGCTGCAACTGTTCTATGACTGTTCTCTACATGCTGTGACTGTTCTTTACATGCTGTGATTGTTCTATGACTGTTCCTTACATGCTGCAACTGTTCTATGACTGTTCCCTACACGCTATAACTGTTCTAGAACTGTTCTTTACATGCTGTGACTGTTCTATAACTGTTTTCTACATTCTGTGACTGTTATGTGACTGTTCTTTACATACTGTGACTGTTCTATGACACTTCTGTACATGCTGTGACTGTTCTATGACTGTTCTCTACATGCAGTTACTCTTCCATGACTGATCTCTACATGCTGTGACTGTTCTATAACTGTTCTCTACATGCTGTGACTCTTCTGACAGTTTTCTACATGCTGTGACTGTTCTATAACTGTTCTCTACATGCTTTGACTCTTCTATGACTGTTGTCTACATGCTGTGACTCTTCTATGACTGTTCTCTACGTGCTGTGACTGTTCTATAACTGTTCACTACATGCTGCGACTCTTCTATGACTGTTCCCTACATGCTGTGACTGTTCTATGACTTCTTTAAATGCTACAACTGTTTTATGACTGTTCTTTACATGCTGTGATTGTTCTGACTTTTTTACATGCTGTGACTGTTCTGTGACTGTTTTTTACATGCTGCAACTGTTCTCTGGCTGTTCTTTACATGTTGTAACTGTTTTATGACTGTTCTTTACATGCTGTGATGGCTCATTACAAGCTATGACTGTTCTTTAACTGTTCTCTACATGTTGTGACTGTTCTATGACTGTTCTTTACATGCTGTGACTTTTCTATGACTGTTCTTTAAACGCTGCAACTGTTCTATGACTGTTCTCTACATGCTGTGACTGTTCTTTACATGCTGCAACTGTTCTATGACTGTTCTGTACATGCTGCGACTGTTGTATGACTGTTCTCTAAATGCTGTGACTGTTCTATGACTGTTCTTTACATGCTGTGACTGTTCTATGGCTGTTCTTTACATGCTGCGACTGTTCTGTGAGTTTTTACATGCTGCAACTGTTCTATGACTGTTTTTTAATTGCTGCGACTAGTTGTGACTGTTCTTTACATGCTGTGACTGCTCATTACAAGCTATAGCTGTTCTTTAACTGTTCTTTACATGCTGTGACTGTTCTATGACTGTTCTTTAAATGCTGCAACTGTTCTATGACTGTTCTCTACGTGCAGTTACTCTTCCATGACTGTTCTCTACAATGCTGCGACTCTTCTATGACTGTTCTTTACGTGCCGTGACTGTTCTATGACTGTTCTCTACATGCTGTGACTGTTCTATGACTGTTCTGTACATTCTGCAACTGCTATGACTGTTCTCTGAATGCTGTGACAGTTCTATGACTGTTCTCTACATGCTGCGACTGTTCTATGACTGTTCTTTACATGCTGCATTTGTTCTCTGACTTTTTTACATGCTGTGACTGTTCTGTGACTGTTTTTTAATTGCTGCGACTAGTTGTGACTGTTCTTTACATGCTGTGACTGTTCTATGACTGTTCTGTACATGCTGTGACTGTTCTATGACTGTTCTGTACATGCTGTGACTGTTCTTTACATGCTGCAACTGTTCTATGACTGTTCTCTACATGCTGTGACTTTCTATGACTGTTCTGTACATTCTGCAACTGCTATGACTGTTCTCTGCATGCTGTGACAGTTCTATGACTGTTCTCTACATGCTGCGACTGTTCTATGACTGTTCTTTACATGCTGCAACTGTTCTGTGACTTTTTTACATGCTGTGACTGATTCTATGACTGTTTTTTAATTGCTGCGACTAGTTGTGACTGTTCTTTACATGCTGTGACTGCTCATTACAAGCTGACTGTTCTTACTGTTCTCTCATGTTTGATTCTTTATGACTGTTCTTTACATGCTGTGACTGTTCTATGACTGTTCTTTAAATGCTGCAACTGTTCTATGACTGTTCTCTACGTGCAGTTACTCTTCCATGACTGTTCTCTACAATGCTGCGACTCTTCTATGACTGTTCTTTACGTGCCGTGACTGTTCTATGACTGTTCTCTACATGCTGTGACTGTTCTATGACTGTTCTCTACATGCTGTGACTGTTCTATGACTGTTCTGTACATTCTGCAACTGCTATGACTGTTCTCTACATGCTGTGACAGTTCTATGACTGTTCTCTACATGCTGCAACTCTTCTTTGACTGTCCTGTACATGCTGCGACTGTTCTATGACTGTTCTTTACATGTTGTGACTGTTCTATGACTGTTCTTTACATGCTGCGATTGTTCTCTGACTTTTTTACATGCTGTGACTGTTCTGTGACTGTTTTTTAATTGCTGCGACTAGTTGTGACTGTTTTTACATGCTGTGACTGCTCATTACAAGCAATGACTGTTCTTTAACTGTTCTCTACATGTTGTGATTGTTCTATGATTGTTCTTTACATGCTGTGACTTTTCTATGACTGTTCTTTAAATGCTGCAACTGTTCTATGACTGTTCTTTACATGCTGCAACTGTTCTGTGACTTTTTACATGCTGTGACTGTTCTGTGACTGTTTTTTAATTGCTGCAACTAGTTGTGACTGTTCTTTACATGCTGTGACTGCTCATTACAAGCTATAGCTGTTCTTTACATGCTGCAACTGTTCTATGACTGTTCTCTACAATGCTGCGACTGTTCTGTGACTTTTTACATGCTGTGACTGTTCTGTGACTGTTTTTTTACATGCTGCAACTGTTCTCTGGCTATTCTTTACATGCTGTAACTGTTCTGTGACTTTTTACATGCTGTAACTGTTCTATGACTGTTTTTTAATTGCTGCGACTAGTTGTGACTGTTCTTTACATGCTGTGACTGTTCTATGACTGTTCTCTACAATGCTGCAACTCTTCTATGACTGTTCTTTATGTGCTGCAACTGTTCTATGACTGTTCTCTACATGCTGTGACTGTTCTTTACATGCTGCAACTGTTCTATGATTGTTCTCTACGTGCTGTGACTGTTCTTTACATGCTGCAACTGTTCTATGACTGTTCTCTACATGCTGTGACTGTTCTTTACATGCTGCAACTGTTCTATGACTGTTGCTTTACATGCTTGTGACTGTTCTATGACTGTTCTTTACATGCTGCGATTGTTCTCTGACTTTTTTACATGCTGTGACTGTTCTGTGACTGTTTTTTAATTGCTGCGACTAGTTGTGACTGTTTTTACATGCTGTGACTGCTCATTACAAGCAATGACTGTTCTTTAACTGTTCTCTACATGTTGTGATTGTTCTATGATTGTTCTTTACATGCTGTGACTTTTCTATGACTGTTCTTTAAATGCTGCAACTGTTCTATGACTGTTCTTTACATGCTGCAACTGTTCTGTGACTTTTTACATGCTGTGACTGTTCTGTGACTGTTTTTTAATTGCTGCAACTAGTTGTGACTGTTCTTTACATGCTGTGACTGCTCATTACAAGCTATAGCTGTTCTTTACATGCTGCAACTGTTCTATGACTGTTCTCTACAATGCTGCGACTGTTCTGTGACTTTTTACATGCTGTGACTGTTCTGTGACTGTTTTTTACATGCTGCAACTGTTCTCTGGCTATTCTTTACATGCTGTAACTGTTCTGTGACTTTTTACATGCTGTAACTGTTCTATGACTGTTTTTTAATTGCTGCGACTAGTTGTGACTGTTCTTTACATGCTGTGACTGTTCTATGACTGTCTCTACAATGCTGCAACTCTTCTATGACTGTTCTTTATGTGCTGCAACTGTTCTATGACTGTTCTCTACATGCTGTGACTGTTCTTTACATGCTGCAACTGTTCTATGATTGTTCTCTACGTGCTGTGACTGTTCTTTACATGCTGCAACTGTTCTATGACTGTTCTCTACATGCTGCAACTGTTCTATGACTGTTCTCTACATGCTGTGACTGTTCTTTACATGCTGCAACTGTTCTATGACTGTTCTCTACATGCTGTGACTGTTCTTTACATGCTGCAACTGTTCTATGACTGTTCTTTACGTGCTGTGACTGTTCTATGACTGTCCTCTACATGCTGTGACTGTTCTTTACATGCTGCAACTGTTCTATGACTGTTCTCTACGTGCTGTGACTGTTCTATAACTGTTCACTACATGCTGCGACTCTTCTATGACTGATCCCTACATGCTGTGACTCTTCTATGACTGTTCTTTACATGCTGCAACTGTTCTATGACTGTTCTGTGCATTCTGCGATTGCTATGACTGTTCTCTACATGCTGTGACTGTTCTTTACATGCTGCAACTGTTCTATGACTGTTCTCTACATGCTGTGACTGTTCTATGACTGTTCTCTACATGCTGCAACTGTTCTATGACTGTTCTCTACATGCTGTGACTGTTCTATGACTGTTCTCTACATGCTGTGACTGTTCTATGACTGTTCTCTACGTGCTGTGACTCTTCTTTGACTGTTCTCTACATGCTGCAACTGTTCTATGACTGTTCCCTACATGTTGCGACTTTTCTATGACTGTTCCCTACATGCTGTGACTTTTCTATGACTGTTCTTTACATGCTGCAACTGTTCTATGACTGTTCTGTGCATTCTGCGACTGCTATGACTGTTCTCTACATGCTGTGACTGTTCTATGACTGTTCTCTACATGCTGTTCTAGAACTGTTCTCTACATGCTGTGACTGATCTGTACATGCTATTGCTGTTCCGTGACTGTTCGTTACATGCTGTGACTGTTCCTCTGCTGTGTGTTTTTGTTGTTGTTTTATTTGCAGTCCAGAGCCGCTCTCTCTTTGCTGGGTTACTGCTATTATCATGTGCAGGATTTCATCAATGCAGCAGACTGTTATGAGCAGCTCGTTCAGCTGCACCCAGAGGTGGAAGACTACAAACTGTACTACGCCCAGTCCCTGTACAAAGCGTGTGCTTTCCAAGACGCGATGAAAGCCACGTTTCTTCTGGACAGCACTGCGAATCACACCAAGGTGAAATGATCCACCTCAATACAGGAGAACAGCATCTCAAAATGTTCTTACTGTTAATCTGTGGTTTGTAACTAAAGCACACAGTGATGGGTATGATATCGTAGAGGCTTAATATCATGTTTCAGCTCCAAAATGGCTGATGATGATGATTAGATGCACAGCTGTGGACGTGATTCAGTAGAGAATATAATCTGAAGTCATGCTTTTAGTTTGATTTCTGCCTTCAACCAAACATGTAGAGTTTATTAAACATTTTAAATATTTAACATAATGCTTTATTAATAGTTTATAACATTCCCAGACAGAACAGAACTAAATCAGGGATCAGGCTACTGTTATGTATTTATTTATTTATTTATTTTTTTTTTTTTGACAATTAATTACAGCCAGAACATTAAAATCAAGACACAGTGCTAATTTAGTTCCCTTAATCTCATCCACAGATGATAAAACTTCAGTCTGCTATAAAATACGGAGAGGAAGACTTTCCAGCAGCGATGGTGAGACAATTGTTTTTAATACTTTTAAGTGTCAAAGAAGGTGTGGGAGCGATTGTTTACAGCTGCTTTAACATACGCAGGATCATACGTTACTAGAACATTACTAAACATAACTATAAACGGAAAGAAAGTTCTATAATAAATAAAATTGTATAAATTGTGTGGTATAAGGGGAATAAAACTCTTTGTTACAGGAAAATACTCAACTTCAGGTGTGCTTCAATATAGCAATTCATAATAGATTATTTTCCTGTACCAGCATTTTTTTGGGTTGTTTTGTTCCGTAAATAACATTATAGCAATGCAGTATAAAGTATGAAGGTTTTGTCATATCAATACGCCATCAGAGCCGCACAGACGCACTGGTAATGTTATAATAACCGCTGCACCTCATGAGTTACACTTAAAAGTGTGCTTGGAATGAGTTTGAATGTCTTTTTAGTACAGAAATGGGAAACTATCGTCCGTAGTGATATAAAATAACACTATATCACTATAAAGAACTATTTCCTCTTTCGCTGCTCAGATATGTTTTTATAGTGGCGTGTCGTCTCAGCTCTCACTGCTTCTTGCTTCTTACTTACTGACCTCTACATGCAGCTGGAAGTAGCTGGTTGTTGGTTTTGGCTAAACTAAAAGTAAAAGAAAAAATTAAAAATGGTTCCAGGCTTTAGTGGAGCAGTTGCCCGTGGACGACCCGGACACCGAAGTGGATCAAGGCTGCTTGCTGTATAAGCTCGGAGAATACGAGAAGGCCTGCGCCAAGTTTACAGGCGCCATGCAAGTACTGGGATACCAGCCAGGTGACCAAGCCAGGGCTCTTTATTCTCTCTCTCTCACACACACACACACACACCCCCCTCAAACCACACGCTCAGTCAGTTTTATTTGCATGGCTAAAATGACATACAGTGAAGACAACATGTATTCTTTATTTCCTGGAGCACTCTGTCTCGTACTGTTTTAGGAATATAGTCACCAACAACAAGGTAGTGATGAAGCAGAGCTATCTGCTACCCACCTGCAGTTGATTATTTCACCATATCAGCGATTGCACTCGTCTATATGTTGCATCTGCAGTACACGACCCCTCATCAGGTGTTACTCCAGAAACTCTAACATAATGAGAACGGGTGTTTAACATAAACACATGATTTGCAGCCAGACCTACTTTCTGACCAATTGCAATCCAGAACTCGACAGCGCTGCCGTATAATGGATTTAAAAAGATGTCCTATGGTGAATCAGTTATCTATTCATAGATTACTCTTGTGAAACGTTTTGTTATGAATTACATTTCTGCCTCAAAGGGTGTGCAAACTTTTGCACTCGAATGCGCTGTATATTTACAATGCCTGTGCCAAGACACTATGAGTCACTACAGGTTTCTAGGAGGAAATGGATGTTTGTATACATTTCCATACCAACAGTGAAAGCGATACGCTACGTTTATATTGGCAGGGCGAGCCTGCGGCCGTCAGGGTAGTGATTTAGTATTTTTATGGATGTGGTTGCGGTACTGGAGATCTGCGTCTTTCACCGTGCCTCATTTGTTTTTCTCATTTCAGATTTGGCCTACAACATCGCTCTCTGCCACTACAGCCTCAAGCAGTACGCCCCAGCCCTCAAGTACATCCGGGAGATCATCGAGCACGGGATACAGGAGCACCCAGGTTTACCAGCCTGCTTTAAAAATAAACGTTTGGTTCTAACACATGGGTGTAACCTTCATTTTTTGTTCCAACACGAAGCTCTGGGCTTGCCTCTGCATCTCGAATGAAGTCTAATTATGTATACAAGACGAGGTGATGTTCAGGTCAATGTAAGCTGAGAAGAAAAAGCTATTTCAGCCCCTTATGTGTTGATTTCCATAAATACTGTAATACCTTTATTACCAATAATAAAGCTGCAGATAAAGGGTTAGAAATGAAAATAAAAGATAACCAGCCTAAGAAGCACACTGAACAGAAAAAAGGGTTCTGATCTATTTATTAACACACAGTTCTGGGTTTTTTTTGTTGTTGTTTTAATACACTCAGAACTTGGAGTCGGCATGACAACCGAAGGGATTGAAGTCAAAAGCGTGGGAAACACACTGGTGCTGCATGAGTCGGCCTTGATCGAAGCCTTTAACCTGAAAGCAGCCATCGAATACCAGCTGAAGAAGTGTGAGTACAAAGCACAGATATCAAATATCGAATCATTGCCTTATGCATGGAAATTGTATCGTATTGAACTGATTCACTTGTAATGAGTCGACTCTTTAAGAATCAAAGTCGTGTCATAGAAAGTGATGCGGTTTCATCAAATACCATTGTAGCCTTATGATTGGCAATAACATCGTATTTTATGTAACAGATTCAGTGGAATCTGGAGTCAAATATGGAGCTTATGAATCAAAATCTTATCTGATCTGTTGCAAAATATATCCAGGAGTCTGAATCGTTTGTTTTTGACCTCTACAGATGATGATGCTCAGGAAGCGCTGACTGATATGCCACCAAGATCAGAAGAGGTATAATTTTTTTTAATGTGTGTGTGTGTGTGTGTGTGTGTGTTGTTCTTGATCCCCATCTTCATAACTTTGCACATCGAGCTTGTCTTTGCAAGCACAAGCTGTCAGATGAGCCACATGCCTGTCAGCAGAGGTATTTTTCCAGCAGGCGTGCTTGCTCATGTGCACAACTATTTTTTTTCCCCCGAGTTTTTCCCTTTTTTGGTTTCCAAACACCCAAATTGACTCGAGTTGGAAGTTTTACATCCTCATCGGTGTGGAATGAAGGTTCACTGATGGGAGGATAAGGCTCGTTGGCTGTGAATAACACACACACACACACACACACACACACACACACAAACACACACACACACATGCCTGCGTAGACTGATGAAAAGCTGCAGAGACATGCTTCTTTCCCCGCACCTGCGGAGAAATAATAAACCCGAACACTGGCCCCTGACTTACGCAAGCACTCGTTCCACCCTGCAGGAGACATAGTTAAGAGCACTGAGGCGTGTCCAGCCGAGTTAGACCCAAGAAAATCAACGGATTGCGACATAAACAGCAAATGTTTACGTGTTGCTCTAATTTTTATTCACAGTTATTTTCAAGCTAAAATGATCGTAAACAAGTGAAATATTTTGTTAATAACAGAAGCTCGTGCACGGGATTGGAAAATAAAGTAGTGTGTTCAGTTGTTTGCTTCCCTCTAGTGCCAGCCAGCGGATTTAAACCTTATACTAATATTAACATAGAAAAAATATTTTAAGAACTATTTTTAAAAAATATAGCTGAATATGTTTTAGGGAATATTTTTAAAAAAAATACAGCCTACCTTTGTTTTCAGAAATATCATTTAAATAAATATTATTTATAAATATAAATATTAGGATATTTAATATTAGAAATGAATAGATAAACATTTAAATATGTCTTAGGTTTGTTTTAAGAATTTAGTTTGAATTTATTTTTTTTAAATAGCCTTTTTGACTTTTTTATTTAATATTATTTAATTTCATTTAATTATTATCAATATTATTAAAATAAATATTTTTAAGTAGATTTTACATTTAATTTGTTTTAAGATATATTTTTAAAATGTAATATTGTTTATTTTAAGAAATATTGGTTTAAGATAGATAGATATATTTATTTTAAAAAAAAAATAAAAAAAAACACAGACAATGATTGTTTTATGAAATGTGGCTTGTTTTTCCACTAAAATATTTGTTTTAAGATGTATTTCAGTAGTATAGCTTGCAATTGTTTTGAGTAATATTCTGTTAAAGTGTGAATAGCCGTATTTCTACATTTCAGCCATACATTTTTCTGGCCCTGAAATTAGCCCCACCCACAGCTGAATCAGAGCTAATCAGCTTCACTGCGTCTTTACCCTTATGAGTGTATGTAGCTTCAGTGTGAGACGATAATACCGTCATCGAATAATTAGCCAGATCCTTTACGTTAGCATTAATGTTTCATTTTCTGACTTCAGGAGCTCGATCCCGTCACACTTCACAACCAGGCCCTGATGAACATGGACACTAAGCCCACAGAGGGCTTCGAGAAGCTCGCCTTCCTCCTGCAGCAAAGCCCGTTTCCTCCCGCCACCTTCGGCAACCTGCTCCTGCTCTATTGTAAATACGAGGTGCGACTTGACTGAACGCTATAACGTTAATAATTCGTCTGATTTATATTCGCGCTGTGTTTAATTCATTCTTTCTTCTTTTTTTTTTTCTTTACTTGCAGTATTTCGACATGGTTGCTGACGTGATGGCGGAAAACGCACACCTCACCTACAAGTTTCTTTCTCCAGTAAGACAGAGAATACATATTTCATTCTAATAATACAAAACTCCGAACGGTCTTCATCTATTTTGTTTTTGTTTGTTTTTTCTGCGTTTAGTACCTGTACGAGTTCCTGGACGCCATGCTGACCAGTCAAACCGCTCCAGAGGAGGTAACACTCAACTTCACCCTGTTTTTAATACGCCATAAAAACAGCACACTGAACAGAAAGATCGCAAGTCCAAATATTTTTTCATTTGTTTTTCATTTTTTAATATTCGTTTCTTTCGCAGGCCTTTCGGAAGCTGGACGACATGGCAGGAAAGCTGACAGAACAGTTACGCAAGGTCACCAAACAGGTTACAGTTTTATTCATTTACCGTGTGTGTGTGTGTGTGTGTGTGTGCACAAGTATAACACTGGGTGCTGTGCTATTATAGGAAAATTATCAACAGATAAGTAAAGACGTGTAGATAGTTCATTAAAGAACGACACACTGTACTTTTTTACCATTTATAAGTTAGCTCCTGTTATCACTTACATTATAACAGCTATAAACAGCTGTAAAAAGCTATAACAGCTATAAACAGCTGTAAAAAACTATAAACAAACAGCTATAACAGCTATAAACACCTGTAAAAAGCTATAAACAAACGGCTATAAACAGCTGTAAAAAGCTATAAACAAACAGCTATAGACAGCTGTGAAAAGCTATAAACAAAAAGCTATAACAGCTATAAACAGCTGTAAAAAACTATAAACAAACAGCTATAACAGCTATAAACACCTGTAAAAAACTATAAACAAACAGCTATAAACAGCTGTAAAAAGCTATAAACAAACAGCTATAACAGCTATAAAGAGCTGTAAAAAGCTATAAACAAACAGCTATAACAGCTATAAACAGCTGTAAAAAGCTATAAACAAACAGCTATAGACAGCTGTAAAAAGCTATAAACAAAAAGCTATAACAGTTATAAACAGCTGTAAAAAGCTATAAACAAACAGCTATAAACAGCTGTAAAAAGCTATAAACAAACAGCTATAACAGCTATAAACAGCTGTAAAAAGCTATAAACAAACAGCTATAAACAGCTGTAAAAAACTATAAACAAACAGCTATAAAAAGCTATAAACAAACAGCTATAGACAGCTGTAAAAAGCTATAAACAAAAAGCTATAACAGTTATAAACAGCTGTAAAAAGCTATAAACAAACAGCTATAAACAGCTGTAAAAAGCTATAAACAAACAGCTATAACAGCTATAAACAGCTGTAAAAAACTATAAACAAACAGCTATAAAAAGCTATAAACAAACAGCTATAGACAGCTGTAAAAAGCTATAAACAAAAAGCTATAACAGCTATAAACAGCTGTAAAAAGCTATAAACAAAAAGCTATAACAGTTATAAACAGCTGTAAAAAGCTATAAACAAACAGCTATAAACAGCTGTAAAAAGCTATAAACAAACAGCTATAACAGCTATAAACAGCTGTAAAAAACTATAAACAAACAGCTATAAAAAGCTATAAACAAACAACTATAGACAGCTGTAAAAAGCTATAAACAAAAAGCTATAACAGCTATAAACAGCTGTAAAAAAACTATAAACAAACAGCTATAACAGCTATAAACACCTGTAAAAAACTATAAACAAACAGCTATAAACAGCTGTAAAAAGCTATAAACAAACAGCTATAGACAGCTGTAAAAAGCTATAAACAAAAAGCTATAACAGCTATAAACAGCTGTAAAAAGCTATAAACAAACAGCTATAACAGCTATAAACAGCTGTAAAAAGCTATAAACAAACAGCTATAACAGCTATAAACAGCTGTAAAAAACTATAAACAAACAGCTATAACAGCTATAAACACCTGTAAAAAGCTATAAACAAACAGCTATAAACAGCTGTAAAAAGCTATAAACAAACAGCTATAACAGCTATAAACACCTGTAAAAAACTATAAACAAACAGCTATAAACAGCTATAAAAAACTATAAACAAACAGCTATAAACAGCTGTAAAAAGCTATAAACAAACAGCTATAACAGCTATAAACAGCTGTAAAAAGCTATAAACAAACAGCTATAACAGCTATAAACACCTGTAAAAAACTATAAACAAACAGCTATAACAGCTATAAACAGCTGTAAAAAGCTATAAACAAACAGCTATAACAGCTATAAACAGCTGTAAAAAACTATAAACAAACAGCTATAACAGCTATAAACACCTGTAAAAAGCTATAAACAAACAGCTATAAACAGCTGTAAAAAGCTATAAACAAACAGCTATAACAGCTATAAACACCTGTAAAAAACTATAAACAAACAGCTATAACAGCTATAAGCACCTGTAAAAAGCTATAAACAAACAGCTATAGACAGCTGTAAAAAGCTACAAACAAAAAGCTATAACAGCTATAAACAGCTGTAAAAAGCTATAAACAAACAGCTATAACAGCTATAAACACCTGTAAAAAGCTATAAACAAACAGCTATAAACAGCTGTAAAAAGCTATAAACAAACAGCTATAGACAGCTGTAAAAAGCTATAAACAAAAAGCTATAACAGCTATAAACAGCTGTAAAAAGCTATAAACAAACAGCTATAACAGCTATAAACAGCTGTAAAAAGCTATAAACAAACAGCTATAACAGCTATAAACAGCTGTAAAAAGCTATAAACAAACAGCTATAACAGCTATAAACAGCTGTAAAAAGCTATAAACAAACAGCTATAACAGCTATAAACAGCTGTAAAAAACTATAAACAAACAGCTATAACAGCTATAAACACCTGTAAAAAGCTATAAACAAACAACTATAAACAGCTGTAAAAAGCTATAAACAAACAGCTATAAACAGCTGTAAAAAGCTATAAACAAACAGCTATAAACAGCTGTAAAAAGCTATAAACAAACAGCTATAAACAGCTGTAAAAAGCTATAAACAAACAGCTATAGAAAGCTGTAAAAAGCTATAAACAAAAAGCTATAACAGCTATAAACAGCTGTAAAAAGCTATAAACAAACAGCTGTAAAAAGCTATAAACAAACAGCTATAAACAGCTGTAAAAAGCTATAAACAAACAGCTATAGACAGCTGTAAAAAGCTACAAACAAAAAGCTATAACAGCTATAAACAGCTGTAAAAAGCTATAAACAAACAGCTATAACAGCTATAAACACCTGTAAAAAGCTATAAACAAACAGCTATAAACAGCTGTAAAAAGCTATAAACAAACAGCTATAAACAGCTGTAAAAAGCTATAAACAAACAGCTATAAACAGCTGTAAAAAGCTATAAACAAACAGCTATAGAAAGCTGTAAAAAGCTATAAACAAAAAGCTATAACAGCTATAAACAGCTGTAAAAAGCTATAAACAAACAGCTGTAAAAAGCTATAAACAAACAGCTATAAACAGCTGTAAAAAGCTATAAACAAACAGCTATAGACAGCTGTAAAAAGCTACAAACAAAAAGCTATAACAGCTATAAACAGCTGTAAAAAGCTATAAACAAACAGCTATAACAGCTATAAACACCTGTAAAAAGCTATAAACAAACAGCTATAAACAGCTGTAAAAAGCTATAAACAAACAGCTATAGACAGCTGTAAAAAGCTATAAACAAAAAGCTATAACAGCTATAAACACCTGTAAAAAACTATAAACAAACAGCTGTAAAAAGCTATAAACAAACAGCTATAACAGCTGTAAAAAGCTATAAACAAACAGCTATAAACAGCTGTAAAAAGCTATAAACAAAAAGCTATAACAGCTATAAACAGCTGTAAAAAGCTATAAACAAACAGCTATAACAGCTATAAACAGCTGTAAAAAGCTATAAACAAACAGCTATAACAGCTATAAACAGCTGTAAAAAGCTATAAACAAACAGCTATAACAGCTATAAACAGCTGTAAAAAGCTATAAACAAACAGCTATAACAGCTATAAACAGCTGATAAACAAACAGCTATAACAGCTATAAACAGCTGTAAAAAGCTATAAACAAACAGCTATAACAGCTATAAACAGCTGTAAAAAGCTATAAACAAACAGCTATAACAGCTATAAACAGCTGTAAAAAGCTATAAACAAACAGCTATAACAGCTATAAACAGCTGTAAAAAGCTATAAACAAACAGCTATAACAGCTATAAACAGCTGTAAAAAGCTATAAACAAACAGCTATAACAGCTATAAACAGCTGTAAAAAACTATAAACAAACAGCTATAACAGCTATAAACACCTGTAAAAAGCTATAAACAAACAGCTATAAACAGCTGTAAAAAGCTATAAACAAACAGCTATAAACAGCTGTAAAAAGCTATAAACAAACAGCTATAAACAGCTGTAAAAAGCTATAAACAAACAGCTATAGACAGCTGTAAAAAGCTATAAACAAAAAGCTATAACAGCTATAAACAGCTGTAAAAAGCTATAAAGAAACAGCTGTAAAAAGCTATAAACAAACAGCTATAAACAGCTGTAAAAAGCTATAAACAAACAGCTATAGACAGCTGTAAAAAGCTACAAACAAAAAGCTATAACAGCTATAAACAGCTGTAAAAAGCTATAAACAAACAGCTATAACAGCTATAAACAGCTGTAAAAAGCTATAAACAAAAGCTATAACAGCTATAAACAGCTGTAAAAAGCTATAAACAAACAGCTATAGACAGCTGTAAAAAGCTATAAACAAAAAGCTATAACAGCTATAAACAGCTTGTTAAAAAAAGCTATAAACAAACAGCTGTAAAAAGCTATAAACAAACAGCTATAACAGCTGTAAAAAGCTATAAACAAACGGGTATAAACAGCTGTAAAAAGCTATAAACAAAAGCTATAACAGCTATAAACAGCTGTAAAAAGCTATAAACAAACAGCTATAACAGCTATAAACAGCTGTAAAAAAGCTATAAACAAACAGCTATAACAGCTATAAACAGCTGTAAAAAGCTATAAACAAACAGCTATAACAGCTATAAACAGCTGTAAAAAGCTATAAACAAACAGCTATAACAGCTATAAACAGCTAGTAAACAAACAGCTATAACAGCTATAACAGCTGTAAAAAGCTATAAACAAACAGCTATAACAGCTATAAACAGCTGTAAAAAGCTATAAACAAACAGCTATAACAGCTATAAACAGCTGTAAAAAGCTATAAACAAACAGCTATAACAGCTATAAACAGCTGTAAAAAGCTATAAACAAACAGCTATAACAGCTATAAACAGCTGTAAAAGCTATAAACAAACAGCTATAACAGCTATAAACAGCTGTAAAAAACTATAAACAAACAGCTATAACAGCTATAAACACCTGTAAAAAGCTATAAACAAACAGCTATAAACAGCTGTAAAAAGCTATAAACAAACAGCTATAAACAGCTGTAAAAAGCTATAAACAAACAGCTATAAACAGCTGTAAAAAGCTATAAACAAACAGCTATAGACAGCTGTAAAAAGCTATAAACAGCTATAACAGCTATAAACATCTATGAACAGCTATTAACAGCTGTAAACAGCTATAAACAGTTATAACAGCTTTAACAGCTATAAGTTTGCTCATCATCTTCTCTGTTGAGTAAATATAAAAAAAAAAAAAAGCAACTCCTGATACTGGAGACTTCTTCCAGAAATATAAAATAAACGTCTCCCTTTTTATTTTTAAATAACAACTAACACATTTTCAATCTGTTTTGTTAGACTTTTTTATTCGATTGTCTGTTGTACAAGAAAAACTAACATGAATCAGAAGCCAGACTTCAGCAGTTATGTGATGTAACAGGATTTTATTTTATAATAACAAAATAAAAAACACACTAAAAGCCATTTTGTCCTCGAAGGTGCAGGAATCGCGACGCACACGAGACGACGAAGGTCTAAAAAAAGCGGTCGAAGATTACGATCAGCTCATCGAGGAGTACGTGTTTAAACTTTCTCCATCTTTACTTTTGCGTTAAAACCAAAAATTGGATCGTAGCTTTTCCTGAGCCCCAATGTGAATCATGTGGACACGTTTTTGTCTTTTTCATTTTTTAATTACAGATACATCCCCCTGGTGATGGCGCAGGCTAAGATTTACTGGAACCGTGAGAACTACGTCATGGTGGAGAAGATTTTCCGCAAGTCGGTGGAGTTCTGCAACCAGCACGACACGTGGAAGCTGAACGTAGCGCACGTGCTCTTCATGCAGGAGAACAAATACAAAGAAGCCATCGGATTCTACGAGCCCATCGTGAAGAAACACTACGATAACGTAAGCCAGCAAAAAAGAGAACATAATACAGAACACAGTACATACGCTACCAGTCAAAAGTTTGTGCTCCCCCCAAGAGGGCTGTCTTGGTGTTTACATCTCAATTATTAATTAACATAATTAATAAAATATTAATAGCGAAGAGAGTAAAATCATTCAAAAGTCTTTTTTATAAAGATATTATCATACATCAATTAATTTGTGATGTTTATTTCATTTATTTAGGCTAATGTATTTAGACAAATTAGATAAATAAATTATTTCATTTTTTAAGTCTTTTTTTACATCAATTAATTTGTGATGTTTATTTCATTTATTTAGACTAATTTACTTAGACAAATTAGATCATTTCATTTATTTATTTATCAAAAGTCTTTTTATACATCAATTAATTTGTGATGTTTATTTATTTGGACTAATTTGTTTAGACAAATTAAATAAATAAATGATTTCATTTATTTATTTTTTTTAAAGTCTTTTCACACCTCAATTAATTTGTGATGTTTATGTCATTTATTTAGACATGTTTTATGTTTTTCTTTTTTAAATTCAATTTTTCTTTTAATTTTTAGATTTACTTTTTTTTTTTTTTTTTTTTTTTTTAAAGGACTTATGGAAAGTCTTTCTGACACCCGAAATGAATTTTTCCTTAATGTTTCCTGCATGGTAGAAACCATTTTCAATTTTTTTAGGTGAATTTATATCTGTAAAAGGGTGAGTCAAATCAAAAAGACTTTTTTTGTAATGTTTTTCTTACACACAGGTGTCCCAAAAGTGCATGAACTTTTTACATTTTTCAGTACATCTAGGGAAAAAATTCTAATTTATGTCTCACTTTTAAGGCTTTTATTTGACTCCTATATTACTTTATACTAAGAACTTCCCTTCATGTAAATAACCAAAAGTCTTGGCTGTCCATCAGGTGTAGGATTTGTATTGAAATTGTGTTTGTTTTTGCTCACTAGCTGGAGCAGTGTAACATTCAGGAGTGTCCCTGCAAAAGAAAGCCTTCGGTAAAATGCGTGCTAGCATGCGACCCGTTTGACTGCATGGCCCGTTGAGTGTGGTGTTGGAAGCTTGCCATGTCCATAATCCATATGGATGTTGTTTGATCGTGTTTTAACGATCCTCATCCTCTGACTGAATAAGCAGCCATGTTTTTGTTTTTTTTTCTTTTCCTTTTTTAAATCTCTCAGATCCTCAATGTGAGCGCGATCGTTCTGGCCAACCTGTGTGTGTCCTACATCATGACCAGCCAAAATGAAGAGGTAAAAGCCGCCCTAACACCAACGTGATCATCATAAAAACGTCGTTTCTTTACCTTTCATATATATTTATAATCGCAGCCGAAAGTGATTTGCAGTGTGACGTGATATAATAAAATAAGCATAATTAAAATGCAATAAATAATAGCAGTGACAGGAAAAAGGACATCATAAAGATATTAAATCATTTAAGAAATCATTAAACAAAAATTATAACAATTTAAAAAAAAAAAAAAAAGTATTTTAGTTAAATTAATAAAAATACCTAGATGAAAAATAAAATGATTTTCAAAACCAACAAAAAGAAAATAACAGCAGTGTAAAATGCAGCAAATAACATCATTAAAAAACACTATATATATATATATAATATATATATATATATATATATATAAAAAAAAAAACATGATTAAATAAAGAATAATACTATAATGTGTAAAGTATTTAATTTAATAGAGATAACTTATACTGCTGTCCAGCTTCATATATTTCAATTAAAAAGCTTTTTGTTATTATTTATGCTACATATGTTTTGTTTTCTCATTTTTGAGGGGTGCCAATAATTCTTGACGGTTGTGTGTGTGTGTGTATATGGTGTGTGTCTAAAGGCTGAGGAGCTGATGAGGAAAATCGAGAAAGAGGAAGAGCAGATCTCGTACAACGACCCGGACAAGAAGGTGTTTCATCTGTGCATCGTCAACCTGGTGATCGGGTACGTGAAAGAACGGAAAGCTTTATAGCTTCATGTAATGCTGGAAATATGAAAAGGAATCCTGGAAACTTCTAACAATCCTGAGAATTTCATATATTTCACACTCATGCCTTAATATACCATAGGTCTGGCTAGGTTGGGTTTTTTTTTTCTGGCTTGTTATGCTGAACATTTCAACGTTGTTGTACTTCACCTGTGTGGCCACTAGAGGGCCAGTCTTGATTAAAGCACCTTTAAATGATGATTAACTGATTCATACTAAAGAAGAAAACCAACATGTTGTGTTGTTTTTTCAATGTTGTTGTACTTCACCTGTTTGGCCACTAGAGGGCACAGTTTTGATGTTCGTGTATGTGGATTAAAGTGGCGGGAAGAAAGTGAAAGCTTCCGAAAAACAACAAAACCATTTGTTGATTTATTTTTATACCAGAATGTTACACTTTATTTAAACCCTTGCCATTGTTCCTGCAGGACCCTGTACTGCGCTAAGGGCAACTACGACTTCGGGATTTCTCGCGTCATCAAGAGCCTGGAGCCGTACAACAAGAAGGTGCTTTAAGCGTATTCACATTTTGTGTCTTTCCTCGCACCGATATTTTTCTCCACTTCCTCCAGCGTTCAGCTCCCCCATAATCCCGGGGGGCCTTGGCCGGAAGGGGATAATTTGGTTCTCCCTTGAGAAAACGGAAAGACTCAGCGAACAAAGCACGTTCGCTTGGTTTTCAGACCGGGCAATATCAGGATGAAAATTAAAGTTCTGGGGTGTAAAGTATTTCAGACAAAATATATCGGAGTATTAAAACGAATTCGGGGGTTAAAAGTATTAATCTCAGAAATTTCGGGGCTAGACCGCTTAAGTTGTGAGGTGATACAACGGGAACCCTATAATACTTTTTAGTAAATTTTAGGGCCAGATCTAATGAATTAAGTTTTCTAATTCATTAAGGATGCTTTTATTAGTAAACGCAGTTAAAAGCATCAGCAGTAAGAACACCGCGCTTGTGATCGGTTGGGTTGAAGCGTAGTAGCTAACGCGTTTCTTGTTTTTTCAGCTCGGTACAGACACGTGGTTCTACATAAAGAGGTGCTTCCTGTCCCTGCTGGAGAACATGGCCAAGCACATGATCCTGCTGAGGGACACCGTGGTGAGGGACTGCATCCAGTTCCTGGAACACTGCGAGCGTAAGTGACGCATGCATAATACGTGAAACTGATACGTCAGGAGGAAGGAAAGAAATCACTTTGAGTCATGCTGATGTGGGAAAATAATCAACGGCGGTACGATGTGATGAAGCCTCCGTCTTCCCATAACGAAGCTGATTATTTTCCAATAACAGCCTGTCTTATGACCACAAACGTCATATTAATTATTAAATAACAAACACAAAGCGCTGACACTGGAGACTCCTTCCATAAACATCACCTTACGTCATCATATCAGCAGACCTTTAAACACGCTGACATGTTTACACGTATCCAGGTGTTACTATAGAAACGATATTACATTACATCCAGCGTCTTGATATAACTACAGGAAAGGAATCATCACCTTCTGAACCAATCAGAACCAAGAGTTCAGCGATGCAGATTTATTTATTTAAAAAAAAAAAAATTTCGGAAGCTCTTCACAAGGTTAATTCCACCTCCTTTCTCTGCCCAAAGTGTACGGGAAAGACGTCCCGGCCGTCATCGAGCAGCCTCTGGAGGAGGAACGTGCACACATGGGGAAAAACACGGTTACCTACGAGGCTCGCGTACTGAAGGCTCTGTTCTACGAAGTCATCGGATGGAAAGACTAGGGAATATTGCTGAAGCGATACCGGCTCAGGTTTAAACACTAAACACGGGCAATTTTTATCTGACAAGACGATGTAAAAAGGTGTCTGAAGAAATCCCGAGTATTCCACATATATTTATCATTTCAGTTTCGACAGAATATTTCTCGTTAGAGTTATCGACATCTGTTTTTTTGGGGGGGAAAAAGTACTGTAATATTATTTACTGTTACATAAAAAATGAATAAATATTTTTTCTATCTATCAGAAAAATGTATTTTCTATCAGATTTTCTATCTCTAACCACATGCTTATGATTACTGAATGTATTAATCTGATGTTTTGTATTTATTTAAAAATATATATATATATATATATATATATATATATATATATATATATATATATATATATATATATATATATTTTTTTTTTTTTTTTTTCTTAATTAATTTATTTATTAATGTATTTATTTTTTACACAAGCGGTCGTTTTGTAATGTCTTGCTCAGACAGGAAATAGTTGAGGTAACCGCCGAGAGCACTCATGGCCACGCCTGTCATGTGACTCGAGCATCCGTCTGCAAGAAAGCAGCATCATTATTTAACTATGACAGAAATAATTCCAATTTTTTACAAAATTAAAATCTTTGCAAGGAGTTAGAGCAGCAATAACAGCAACATGCAAAAAAATACCCATAAATAAGTAAATATAAATTTTCGGTGATGGTGTATTCAGTGGGGGGAAAAACATTGTTTTTTTGTTTTTTTTTTCTTTCTTTCTTTCTTCCTTTTTTTTCAACACAATACTCAAGTGATGCAGCAAAAAGTGTGCCCTTTCATTTGATTTATTTATTTATTTATTTTAATAAATGATTCCTTTTAGCGAATTATATTAATTAAATTAGTTGTTAATCTTTACATTAATTTTCAAAATTCATGACTGTCACCTTTCAGCGTCTTCTCCCTTCTCTTCACTCGCTTGTGCAGTGTGTCCAGATATTCCTCAAACATCTGCGAGTAATCCTCTGCGCAGAAAAGAAATGCGATCATGAATTATCAGACTTGTCAGTTGCACCGTATCGATTATATTCTAGGTGTGTGTACATTAATATCCGCTCACCGTCTTTCCCGAAACAGCCCAGGTCTTTGTCCTGCCAGGCCAGAACGTGCTGAAGCCAGGAGGCTTTATAAAAGTCCGAGAATCCAGCTAGCCCACATAGCAGAACTAGACCATAAAGTCAAGGTTTAGTTTAAGAAAAAAAAACATAATACAGCATGTCATGTGACAGACGAACCACAAAATTGCCTTCAGTACACTGGAGACTCCTTCTCTATTTATTTAAAAAATTATTTTATTTAAAAAGAAAAGAAAAAAAAAAAGAAAAAAACAGTAGTGTCATGTGACAGAGAAACCACAAAAAAAAAAAACGTCCCTTAAATAAGCTGGAGACTTCTTCCAGAAACGTTAAATAAACTCTATTAACTTAAAAAATTATTTTATTAAAAAAAAATAAATAAATACATTAAAAAAAAATACAGCATGCAATGTGACAGAGAAACCACAGACAAAAAAAAACCCCTCCCTTAATTGGGCTGGAGACTCCTTCCAGAAACATTAAATAAACTCTATTTACTTAAAAAAAATGTATTTTATTTAAATAAAAGTAAAGTAAAAAGAAAGTGTCAACATTTAACCATTTTTCTTTATTTAAATACTAAGACATTTTTAATTTGTTCATTATTATTAACCTTAGATTTCGTGGAGTATAAGATCAGCGTACTTATTTATACGT